>OX638369.1:99744814-100344814 GCA_951812925.1 Calliopum simillimum
TGAAAAGTGATTGAATCAACTTCAACTGAATGATGGAAATAGCTAAAAGTTACTCAAGCACAAATGCATTATAAAATGTCAAATGCAGACGACTCTCAAAGAAAGTGATGCTTTCACGAAAGAGAGTACATTAGAGAGCAATTTAGAGTTGTTCAAGATGTAAAAATTGTTATTAGCTAATGACCAAAGTATAATATGAAACTTAAGTTGGTAATAGGGTATTTGATTCATTATTCAGTATATTTAACTTTTGAATTAAAAACTCGAGATTTGTTTGGCTTATCACCATTTAAAAATACGATGCATTTGAAGGAGTTAAGTCTGATTTTTTTTTTTGCATTTCGAATAATTCACAAAATTGTGACATCATAGAGGAAAATGATAAACGCCTTCATGTTCATCATACGGAAATCTTCAAGAATCTTGGTTTGTAACAAAATAGCATAACTAAAGACTGCTCAAAAAACATTTTATTTTGTCGCTTTCCATTTTCATTACTATACCTTAATATTAGTACTTAGTATAAAAACGTTAAACTCCATTTTGGAACGGTAAAATTGCAATGAATAGATGGAGCTACCTATTTTAAATTAAGAGCTGTTTCAACTAATTTGACTTCACTGTCAAAATAAAAGGTATTTTTTAAGGAGAAAAATTAAGGCTATTTGATGACGTTCATAAAAGTTAACTACACTAGTTCTTGCATATACTTTTCTGCGACATCAATCAGTCCAAGAAAAGAAAAGTTTAAAATTTACACTTTTAATAGGCTTGGACTAAATATCCATCAACATTTTCTTAGTATTTGAGATAAGTTCGAAAAACTGTCAGAAAACACTAATTTTAGTTTTAATCCAAATCAAGTATGCACACTCAGTTATATGACTTTTCTCTAAGATACTTATGTGTACTTTAGTTTCTTTCTCTTCTTATTTCGTTTTGCTTCATTGCGTGAGCTTCAATGTTACTTTTTTTAAAATCCATTGCAAAGGGTTTTTTGTCTCTACTAAATTTAAATCTGGTCTCTTGAACCTACTTACTCATAAACTTTCTCTTGATTTCTTGCCGAAGACTGGATTTCAGGAGAAATACGACTTTAAAGGATCAATGTTGGTCCAAAAAGGTCTGGAAACAATGTCGATTAAGTTTTTTACCTCCTGTTTATCACTCAAAACTAATAGGCTGCTCTTTAAAAACATGAATGATTCTACGAAAAATGTACTATGCAATGTCCACACGGAGAAAAATACGTATAATAATTTTTACTATATTGGCTAGTCGAAAAATTAAAGTAATCAACACTAAATTTCAAATACAAATTACCTTACGTATGAACTATTTGATGGGTCCGTAAAGTCATATTTACAAATAAAATGTAGTTAAATAATAAAGGAATATTTACTACAAATTTCCTACATTTGACCATATGTAAGGTAATTTGCACTTTCAGAAAAAAAATGTGTGGTCATTTTGAATTTATGATTCTAGTCAAAATAACTTCAATTTTTTTCACGCGAGTAAGGTAAATACCACAAAAATATAGAGACATTTTGACTTTTATAATTTTAGTAACAATTTATATGTTTGGACAGACATTTTCTTGATATACAAATTTTTTTGCTTCTTCATCATATGCAGAAGCAGCCCAGTGGATATGTATCTGACTTCCATTCGGAAGGGACAAGGTTCGTATCCCGGCGCCGGTCAGTTCATTTTTTTTTTTTTTTTGTTTTTTTTTTTTTTTTTTTTTTTGTTGTTTGAACTATACAGTAAGGTAAATATCACGCCAAATTTTTCATTAAAATTACTAGACTGTGAGGTCATTCGAACAATCTGAATTGACTAAAACAGTAAGGTAAATCTTACTTCGGTGTAAAGTTGTCACTATTCTGACTTGAAAATCTGGTAAAATTTATGAGAAATAAAGTAGCAGGTACTAGTTTTTTTCTCCGTGCAGGGGATCAAAATCATGTTTAGATTAAAAATTTGATATTTTAACGATTAAATACAGATACTTAACCATAGTTCTATACGAATAGCTTAAAAAAAAAATAATTTTTAATGTTTTACTATGAAATTAGTGGTAAAAACTCATTTTCCCTGTCCCTAATCGTTAATTCTTTTATTCAATATTTTTAAATTGTTTTTTTAACTTTTCAGTTAACATTTTGTTAATGTTTATTAAATTCATTAAACAGCATTTTCCAAACATTTTTATATTTAATTAAAAATAAAAATATTTACTGAGAATCGAACCTATGACTTCCAAGTTATGAGTCGGCAATCTTATCAACTGACCTAATAGTCTTTGCGTTTCTAAAAGCTTGTTTTTTTACAGTTTGTTATAGTTATTATGTACACCAATAAACTGTCGGTCAGTCAAGCGAACTGTAGAACAGGCGGCTGATATATGGTCTCAAACATGTCATAATTTCGATGGTGATCAAATTAATTTCTAAAGGCTGAAAATTGTTATACAGTAGGGGTGTTTTAGTGCACGAATTTTGGATTTTGATACTTGACACCCCTCAATTTTATGTGGTTGGAAAAAAAAATGAGTTTGGAAAAAAAATTTTGGGGGTGGGCCCCCAATATTTTTTCCTCTTCAACATTTTTCCGCACCAAACTTACCCTCTAGTTCTAGCTCTTAAGGGGGCCCCCCATACGAAATTGACGTCATAGACATAAAAAATATGGAAAGAAAATCGTCAAATCGCCATAATTGCCTAGGAGTCTCCTAGAGGAGTCAAATATATGACCAACGCCCATTATCCCCCCTCCAAAGTTTCACAGCTTACCTACCCCCTATTTCCAATCCTTAAGAGGGCTCACATACAAAGATACGGTTTTTTTAAAAACCGCCCCCACTAGGCTAACTGGACCATGGGTACCCCCAGAAGGGTCAAATGTAAGACCGACCCCCGTTATTTCTAGGAAAATTTATAAAAAAAAAATTGTATGGCAGTCATTTCAGGGTTGAAAATAGGGGGCAAGTATGTGGGAGAAAAATATAGGTCGCAAAAAAATAATGGGGGTCGGCCATACATTTGACCCTTTTAGGGGTACCCGTGGGCCAGTTAGGGCAGCGGGGGCATTTTATGTTAAAACAGTAACTCTGTTTGGGAGCCCCCTTAAGGATTAGAAATAGGGGGTAGGTATGCTGAGAAAAATTTTTGGAGAGGGGCTAATGGGGGTCGGTCATATATTTGACTACTCTAGGAGTGACTTCTGGGCAGTTATGGGCCTATTTGACGATTTTCTTTCCATATTTTTCATGTCTATGACTATTTTGTTTGGGAGTCCTCTAAAGAGCCAGAGATAGAGGGTAAGTATGTTGAGAAAAAATGTTGTGGAGGAAAAAATATTAGGGGGCGGTCACACATTTGACCCTTCTAAGGGCACCTAGGGAGTGGTGCCCCTTTAGGGATTAGAGATAGGGGGTAAGTAAGCTAGGTAAAAATGTTGTGGGGGGAAAAATAATGTGGGTCGGTCATACATTAAACCCCTCTAGAGGGGACCCTAAACATTTGTTTTGCTGTATGTAAATTTTTTCTCTTTTTCTCTCAACTTTGACCTCGATGCGCCAGCCTTTACCCTCACCCCACCTCCAAAATTTTTTTTGCAAACTCATTTTTTTTTTCCAACCTCACGAAATTGAGGGATGTCAAGTATCAAAATATTGTTACTAAGGATCTCCGAACGAAATCGGTTAGGTCCCTGTTTCTATACCTAAATCTCAACCGATTTGCTTGATTTTTTTTTTGTTGGAAAGGTTGTGAGGAGGAGCAGTGCATAGGACTATATATTTTTTTAAAGTGGGCGGTACCACGCCCCTAAATGAAAAAAATGGTCTCACGGCTAAGCCGCTGCATCGATTTTAACGAAATTTGGTACGGAGGTAGAGTTAGCACTAAGGAACGATAATATGACCATTATGCTTTTCAGTGGGCGGTGCCACGCCCTTAAATGGAAAAATCGCTCTCACAGCTAAGCCGCTGCATCGATTTTAACGAAATTTGGTACGGAGGTAGAGTTAGCACTAAGGAATGATAATATGACCATTTTGTTTTTCAGTGGGCGGTGCCACGCCCCTAAATGAAAAAAATGGTCTCACGGCTAAGCCGCTGCATCGATTTTAACGAAATTTGGTACGGAGGTAGAGTTAGCACTAAGGAACGATAATATGACCATTATGCTTTTCAGTGGGCGGTGCCACGCCCTTAAATGGAAAAATCGCTCTCACAGCTAAACCGCTGCATCGATTTTAACGAAATTTTGTATGGAGATAGGGTTAACACTAAGGAACGATAATATGACCATTATAATTTCAGTGGGCTGTGCCACGCCCCTAAATGAAAAAAATGGTCTCACGGCTAAGCCGCTGCATCGATTTTAACGAAATTTGGTACGAAGGTAGAGTTAGCACTAAGGAACGATAATATGACCATTATGTTCTTCAGTGAGGGGTGCCACGCCCTTAAAAGGAAAAAACGCTCTCACAGCTAAACCGCTGCATCGATTTTAACGAAATTTGGTATGGAGATGGGGTTAACACTAAGGAACGATAATATGACCATTATATTTTCAGTGGACAGTGCCACGCCCCTAAATGGAAAAAACGCTCTCACGGCGAAAATACTGCATACGATTTTTATGAAATTTGGTATAGATATAGAGTTAGCACCATATAGCACGATAGCATGATTGATTTTTATGAATTTTGGTATAGAAAGATATCAAAAACTGTTTGCTCTTTAGTAGAAATTACACGCCTCCAAATGGAAAGTATGATATTGCATCTTAGCTGCTGCACCGATGCAGATAACCTGAACCCTAAGGAAGAATATTAAAAGCTTTTTGTGTTTTATCGACCAAGGAAGGGTATAAAAACTTTTTCCTTTGTTTTGTGGTCAAATCGAAATGGTCGAATTTCAGCCACAGGGCGAACTCTAGTATTTTTAAAACACCTCTATTATACAGATTGTATAATGCATATAAAAAACAATTTTGTCGGTCAGTCAGTTAAACCTTAGAACACCCCCATGGTTAAAGGCATGTTTCAGGACATTTTTCAGAGATTTATCCACATGCATGTGTCAGTATTTTTGCCAAAGATAAGAGAATAAATATTTTATAGTGAATTGCATTAAATTCCATTTTAATTTACTTACACGTCTATATTTTCGGACCAAAGTCATAACAATGAAATAAATACTTACCATGAACTTTGAACATGAAATTATGCGATTACTCGTACTTATGACTTTTGGAAGACGAGATGTCATACTCCAATCAATTGTTTTTCTCATCTTTTCTACATTTGTAGTACATTGTATATTCAAATTAAAGTGATGGGAAAAAACTCTGTTCAAAAGTTCAAAATGCTTAGCATCGTGACATTGTGTAGCAACTTATTTGCAGTAACATTTCCGACCGACTTTCGACTTATTACTACCAGACAGACAGCTAAACAGGCAGACGGACAGACAGATACAATTAGACTGACTAGGCAGTACCATTACGTATGCCACCACATCTCGCAATGGTGCGTTCATCCATGCATGGTGTGAAAATGGCAAAAGTGCACTGGTGTTCATTCACCCGAGTTGCGTAGGTTGACATATGTTTGCTGTTATTGTTGTTGTTGTTCTCATATTTCTTACTGTCATCCTTCGCAATGCGGGGAAGGCAAGAAGCATCCCTTGCAACCCACACCCCCCCCCAAACATAATGCAAAATGGTCGTAACAACGAAATGCTCTCAGACTCACTAGATGTCGGACGTTAGATTGTTAGCCATGTTGACGCACGGATTTAAATAAGTTGGTAGGGATTTTTTTTTCATTTTCTTTTCTTTGCATTTCCATTTCCATAAAATGCGCAATATGAAGACATTGGCGTGAAGAAAATTAAACTTTAAGGATGGTTTCTTATTGTTCTAGTGTTATCAAAATAATATAGTATGAGATTAAAGCCATAGAATCGGTATATATAAATATTTTAAGCTTCTGGTCCTACGCCACTAGGGAAGCATAAGGCAAAAACGAATCGTTTGCGATATGTATGTATTTTGTGATAACTTTGATTTTCCTACATTGAAATTTAAAGTTTCAAAAGACATTTTTCAAAATTAAAGTCAAAAGTAAAGTAAACCAAACGAGACAATAGAAACGCTGAACTATGTATTAGATTTGGTTTAGTTTATTTTGATTTGACTAACCAAGGTAGTGCAAAGAAGGCATTACTGGAATACAAATAAATCATTATGTTTTTCCAATATATCGATAAATGTTCACATACACATATATGATGGTAATATTTGTTTGTATGCATGCATACTTGCATACTTTCTTGCACAACTCAAAACGAAAAGTTTAAGTTAGGTTCCTCCAAAGAAATGTTGGATTGTTTTCTTCCAAATTATTTGCTATACGAGTACCATTTGTGGCGGGTGCAAAAACTGAAAGAGAAATTTGCTTTTGCAGACAGCGATTTGCATATCTAACTGGCAACTGCAGCAATAGAAATCGTTCTACATCTTACAATTTGTACAAATATACCTACGTTTGTAGATACTCTGTATGATGTAGCAACTATTGCAAATGCAGGTGTTCAGCACATTTCAACTTATAAATGCAAACGCCAGCAACAGTATTTTCGATCAACTTTTAAGGATTTTTTTTTGTTTTTGCAATTTTCTTATTTGCTTTCAATTTACTTACTTTTCTATCTGAAGAAATACTACGGAAAAACTTCAACTTAAACTTTGTCTCTTTGTGCAATTTAAGAAGATGCTCACATGAGAATAAATTGCATAAAGAAGTTTAATCATGGGAAATCTGAACTCAATTTCCTTAATTTTTGAATAAGAAATATTTAGAAATGGAAATTTTGAACAAGATAATGGATAAAAAAAGAATAAAATTGAGTTAAGACGTAAGCCAACGACCAATTTTTGTTTTTTTAAATTCAGTACAGTTTTGCATTCCTGTCCTAAGTGAGGAAGGATGTTCTAAGTCTTTGAAGATTGCCATATGCCTTTTTCAATTATTCGCGAAGGTTTCAGGTTTCCTTTCGGTTAATTATGGAACATTATTTCGTTCAAATGACTTCTTCAGCTAGCCATTTTCAGTACGTTTTAAACTGTATGGAACTCTATTTAACTGTTTCGTCCTTAATAGCCTTAATCGTTGTTGAAAGTTAACGTCACACCGAGGAGATATATAACCAAGAGATGCAAAGAAGCACTGGAGCAATTTTTTGAGGTTTGTGTTCTCCCCAGACGGTAGCTTTGACGAATTTAGAAGTTGAACGGTAGCGTAATCCAACCAAAAAATCTGTTTATACCTCTTTACTTCAACTAACCGCATATGAGAAGAGATGTATAAAGATTTTTTGGTTGAATTACGCTGCCGTTCAACTTCTAAGTTCGTCAAAGCTACCGTCTGCGGAGAACACAAACCTCAAAAAATTGCTCCAGTGCTCCTTTGCATCTCTTGGTTATATATCTCTTCGGTCACACTTATTTTTCCAGACAGTATGTAGTTAAAATTCAAACACACAGTAAAAATTTTAAAACCAAAAAGTATTTTTATAGGACAATGCCAAAAAAAAAAAAAATTTATTTAAAACTATTTTGGAATAAATTTTATACTTTTCTGGAATAAATTTTTAACTTCTATGTAAAAAAATCGGAATTTAATACCAAAAAACTGTAAAACCAATATTAAAGAGAATCAAAACTAAGAAAAGTTAACTATCATTTTTTAGTGTGCACTAGACCAAGGGTGTCAGCGTAGAACAAAAGTGAGCCAATTTTTGCTCGCCTACAAAAACAAGAATATTTCAATAATTTTTCAAATTTCTGAGAACTACAACACACACGAAAAATGTTTGTTGTTTTTTTTTGAGCTCGTCAAAATTCGTGGAGTTAAAATATTTATGAAAAATTGTTTTTGTTGCTTCGCATTCTAAAAAAAAACAACAAACATTTTTCGTGGGTGTTGTAGTCCTCAGAAATTTAAAAAATTATTGAAATATTGTTGTTGTTGCAAACGAGCCACCAAAAAACCAACAAAAAATAGGTTTTGCGATTGTTGTAGTTCGAGGAATGTGAAGTTGTTGTAAAAGCCAAAATTTTGCGCTAACTGCGCTTGGCTCAGTGATTTGAAAACGCTGACACCCTTGCACTAGACGAATTACCCTATACTTGTTTCATGTTTTACTGTGTTAATTCGTTTTGTTTTATATGGTTCATCACAGCAGGAACAATGAAGATTTATTTTTGTTGCTTTTATAGCACATCCTCTGATTAGTTCCGGGTCTAATGAAGAAAAACAACTTATTTGGTCAAAATCGATTTTTTCATATGCATAGGTTCATTCGAGAGCGATCCAATCATTCCAGCGCTTGTTTAATATTTCGATAACTTTCTTGTGGAAAGATTTATATTTGGGCCCAAAATAGGCGGTTTTTCTCGACTTCACTTCCTCATTTGAGCCAAATCTTTTTCCAATGAGCATTTATTTTATGTTCGCAAACAGGTGAAAGTCGTTGAGAGACATTATCTTAAAAAAACAGAAGAAGTAACACCCACTTTGAACGTAATTTTCGCATGCTCAAATTTTCATGTACAATAATTGTAAAGATACAACATCTAAATATCTTTAAGGTTTCACACTTTTTTAAAGAATTTTTATCAATAAGCCCTCGAGGCTTTTGTCAGACAGCTTCTCTGCATTCCAAATGCCTTCGAAAAGAGGTAGAAATAATAACAATACTTATTTCTTCAACTTAAAGCTAGACGATTCATAATAATGCGTTCCTTTTTATTAATATAATATAACTAACTAACTTTTTTTTTCCTTTTAATTGCAGCGCATAATGGACTCAGCGGAACAAGCAGCACTTTCAGAATTGGATGCACAGAGTTCGCACAATTCGGCCACTACGAATAATCAACACTACGATGCACGTCGCATTAACGAATATAATTCTGATGGAAAATTAGCTGATGGCGCACGCCATATGGATATTCGTTTTATGCGACGATTTGAGCGACTGCCTGTTAATCTCAGTCTAAGTTCGATTCTGGTGCCAACTGGTGTCTCTTTGGATGAGACCGATGTGAAAGCGGCACTCCAGTGGAGCTCCCACTTGGATCCGTTATTTCAGAATAATTTGGAGCGAGATCCGGCATTGTCGTGGCAATATTTTGGTTCATCGGCTGGTTTTCTAAGAAGATTTCCGGGTACAGCATGGCCACCAGAGGGCTCGAAAGGTAGTAAGCAAATAAATGATTTTCGTACACAAAATTGGTTTGTCCAAGCAGCATCTTCGCCAAAGGATATTGTGAGTAGAATACTTTGAGTATACTATATAACTGATTTTTTTTTTTTTTTTTTGTAATATTTAGTTTTTTTTCTGAAATTAATTAACATTTTACCATTTCGCAGATGATTTTATTGGACTCATCAACGAGTATGTCAGAGAAATCTTTTGAGTTGGCAAGAGCGACAGCTTTTAGTATACTAGACACGTTAGGAGAGGATGACTATGTCAATTTAATAACATTCTCGGAGGTTATTAAATCTCCAGTACCATGTTTCAAAGATCGGATGGTGCGTGCCACACCCGATAATACGGAAGAGATAAAAGCAGCAGTAAATGCATTAACATTGGAGAACAAAGCAAACTTTACAGCAGGCTTGGAATATGCCTTCAGTTTGTTACATAAGGTACGTATGATTATTTTAAAAGAGAGCTAAGCTAAATCAGCGAAAATAATTTAGAAATTTTGAAAACCTAACTATACCTATTCCATCAAGTTGAAGTATAATATAGGTTTTTTAAACTAACCTTCAAACGATCGGCTTAAGAGTCAAAGACGTATTCCTTAAGATATAGTTTCTTCTGTTTGCTAAATCCGAACACTTACAAGCAAAATGAGTTAGAGTTTTTTTACAAAAAAGTTTGAAATTACCTCTAAAAAAGTATGAAATTTATTCCAAAATAGTTTAAAATTAATCCTTTTTTGGCATTGTTCTATATAAATACTTTTTGGTTTTAAAATTAAACTAAAATTTTTACTGTGTAAGTTTTGCTGATCTATAGCTCTGAACTTCATAATTTCCTTCAAATATTAATCATTTCTTCTTTAGTATAATCAATCTGGAGAAGGAAGTCAATGTAATCAGGCAATAATGCTCATCACTGAGAGTACCTCGGAGTCACACAAGGAAATTATCAAACAATACAATTGGCCCCACATGCCAGTGCGTATCTTCACTTATTTAATTGGTAGCGATTCCAGTAGCCGTAGCAATCTACATGAAATGGCTTGCTCTAATAAAGGATTTTTTGTACAAATAAACGATTTGGAAGATGCTCGGAAGAAAGTTATTGACTATGCTTTAGTGTTGGCACGTCCTATGATCATGTATCAAGCCGATCATCCTGTACACTGGAGTCCCGTCTTTGTTGCTGGAAAATCTGGTAGCCTAGGACGTGACTCAGAATATCATCGTCGCTTGGTGACGACAGTTTCAACTCCGGTCTTCGATAGACGGAACCATTCGGTACGCGTGGCAAATTTGCTAGGCGTGGTAGGCACTGATGTGCCAATCGAAGAAATTCGCAAAATGATACCGCAACACAAATTAGGTCCGAATGGTTATTCGTTTATCGTCGATAACAATGGACGTGTACTTTATCATCCAGATTTGCGTCCATTAAGCGATGGTAATCAATATGTTGATCAATTGAGGCCAAAGTACACATCGGTTGACATTACGGAGTTGGAGCTGCCGGAAACTGAAATGGGAAATGATCATGAAGTTGTCGAGATGAATAAAAATTTGCTATATGATGTAGGTTAACTAGTGATTTTTACTTAAAAGATAAACTTCACTTAAAGTCTTATGCATCTTTTACAGATGAGAAGTGACATGGTCATGCCCAAAGAGGGTGAGACTGAATTCTCTGTATTGAATCATTTTGATGATATGAAACGTGTTACTGCGCGCACTCAAAGGTTTGTGGTGATGAAGTAGTTGTGTCGTGGAAATGCCCTAACTACTTAATGTTTTTCAGATATTTTTATGGTCCTATTGAGGATACTCCATTTACGCTAGCTGTTGTACTCCCTGAGAAATATGGCAGCCATGAGTTGGTGTCCCAACAGGAAATACGTCATTCTAGAAAAAATGGTAGGTTAAACTTAGTACCTAAATTTGTTTCAGTCTCAAATAAATCATTAAATTTTAATTTTTCTATTCACATAGTTACCGAGTATTTTAAAGGTGACAACTGGCGTGTACATCCTGATTGGGTGTACTGCGAGTACAATAGCGTTAGCGATTTGGAGAAAGAGCGCGAAAACTCTGGTGAGTTTTCCTCTTCGTCGCGCGATCAGGAACCAAGTTTCGGATCGCCCGAAGAGCAGGTGTTGCACTTTTTAGCACGAGCAGGAAGACCAGGTTGGAAGTGGATGTCGGTAAGGGTTGAATATTTCAAATTCTTAGATCTAAGCTAAATATATTATAACTTACGCATAATTTCTCTCTAAACAGGTTCGACCAAAATCACCGCAACCACACCATAATATGCACGGTGCAACACCAGTTGGCCACTTTGCTCAACACTTGAATAGTCAGGGTTCTCGCAAAGCTGAGCCGTACTTTTGCGATCGAACCTTAATACAAAGTTTGGTAAGAGATGCCATGGTGACGGATGGCTTAGAACGTAATTCTACTGGAACATCGTCGTCGAATGGAAAGGAAGACAAACAGTATGTTTAGTAATAATTTAATGAAGTTCATATTTTCGATATGAATCGGCTGTTAAATTTTCAGCAAGAATTGTGTTATATATTTCTTTTTCAGCAAAATTTAATTTGCTCGATATATTTTTTTCTATTAATTTGAGTATTTAAACGCCCTTCTGCTTCGATAAACTTTCTTGGGCTCTGTTGAAGATGTGAATCCTTTTGAAAACATTTTCGAAAACGTTTTCGCACACACAACTCTGGCGGTTCTCTAATATTGTCTATTTTCCATGAATGATTTCATTTGGCTTTGATATTTTCTATAACATAACCCCAAAGGAAAAATCTAGAGATGTTACAGAAGAACTTAAAATTCATTAAAAATCTATGGCATATGTTTTGAAAATTTTTAATTAATGTTTTTTACACTGATTTTACTTTGGATCAATACCTTTTGCTTCCTTTTATCCGAATTTGCCTTTATTCTTAAACCTTGCACCGTCTATCTCTATTATCTGTGTGAAATCTGGCTATACTATCTTAAAAACCGCTTTCAATAAAGCTTTTTTTGCTTGTATGATAGGTGCCACGTCCTCTTATCCGAAATCACCAAGCTTTTTTTCAGAATTTCCCCTCAGTATTTCCAGTGTTATAGTAAATAATTCCCTTAATATTCCTTTTTACATATTTTTTTTTGCTAGTTTTTAAACCTCCGAAAGATAGACATGTAGATGAACTGGCATGACATGACTCAGGAAGTGATTTTGACCAAGAATATATACAGTGTGACAAATATGTGTTGATACAAATACAAAGTAGGCTTTTTATACCCTACACCCAGGGTATATTCACTTTGTCCTTCCGTTTGTAACGCAGAGAAGGAGGCGTGGCAGGTATAGAAAAGTATATATATTCTTGATCAGCGTCACCTCCTGAGTCGATATAGCCATGTCCGTCTGTCTGGCTGGCTGGGTGGCTGGCTGGCTGGCTGTGTGTTGAAATACACTTTTTGGGAAAACTGAGCAAGATAATTCAATGAAATTTGGTACACTGCCTCCGTCGTCAAAGTTAGCTCGGGGGATTGAAAATGAGCAAAATCGGTCAACGGACACGCCTACCGCCCATACAAAAATTATATTCAAAATGCAATTTTAGGAGTATTTTTCACGACAATGCAACCACAATACATACAAGTACTACGAATTGTAAGCGCAAGCTCTGATAAAAATTTGAGCGAATTCGGACGAGAGGGCGTGGCACCTCCTATATAAGCAAAAGCTTCAAAACGCTATACTGAAAGCGTTTTTTGAGATATTCGAACCAAATTTGACTCAGACACTAAGAATCATAAATGAAAGCTCTCAACAAAAATTGGGTGAAATCGGACCAAGGGGCGTGGCACCTCCCATATGGGCAAAAGTTTCAAAACGCTATACTGAAAGAGTTTTTTGAGATAATCCAACCAAACTTTCAAATACTAAAGACTAAAAATGCGCGCTCTAAGTTAAAACTAGAAGAACTCGGACGAGAGGGCGTGGCACCTCCTATATAAGCAAAAGCTTCAAAACGCTATACTGAAAGCGTTTTTTGAGATATTCGAACCAAATTTGACTCAGACACTAAGAATTATAAATGAAAGCTCTCAGCAAAAATTGGGTGAAATCAGACAAGTGGGCGTGGCACCTCCCATATAAGCAAAAGATTCAAAATGCTATACTGAAAGAGTTTTTTGAGATAATCCAACTAAATTTCACTCTGACACTAAAAACTATAAATGCAAGCTCTGAACAAAAACTGAGTGTACTCGGACAAGAGGGCGTGGCACCTCCCATATAAGCAACATTTTCAAAATACTGCAGTGTAGGGTATTTAGTTTTTGGCCAGGCCAAAATTTACACCCTTACTAGTTGTATTAAATGTTATTTTAATAAAGGAAATTTAAATGAAAAAACATTAAATGAAGTTAAAATATTTTGTTTATTAAGCAATTACTCGATGGCCTGACCTTTGTTAGCCACAACCCACCGAAGTCTGCAATCAAAATTGTTACACGCAGCACGCACTGCTGTTATCGGTATTTTGTCCCATACATCAATAATAGCAGCTTTAAAGTCCTTCAAGCTTCTGTATCTGTATTCCTTGAGTCGCTGTACCATATTCCTAATACGCAGAAATTCAAAGTATTGCAGTCTGGAGAGCTAGGAGGAAATTCAACCTTAGGTATAAAATCTGTCAAATTTTGCTTACACCAGTCTTGAACCAGTTTAGCAGTGTGAGCAGGTGCACCATTCTGCTGGAAGCAATAATAGTCTTCTCCATACATGGCCTGAACACTAGGCTTCAAATTTTTCTGTAAGACTTCTTCCAGGTAATACTGAGCGTTTATTTTAACACCTTTGTCAATGAAGACTAGCGACACTTTTGCTGGATATGGCACCCCAGACCATAAAGATGACGAGTTTTGATATCTTGGTATATGCTTCTTATCGTTTGGGATGTCTTTGTATGATACAGACTATGGTCAGTCATTTTGCGTGTGGTGAGGAGCTTCCAGCACACAAAGTTTTTCATCGGAAAAAACTATATCATCGCCAAGAAAGGAGCAGTTTTGATCTTTGCCATCGCTTTTCCACAGTCGCATTAGTAAGGCCATGCATTTTCTTTTTTTAAAGGCTTTCATATTGAGGTCGCTACGCAAAAGTAGCCGTAAAGATTCTCGGTTCATTCCTATATTTTTCGGCATCTTTTGTGCTGAAGGGTCAAAAATTTCTTCGGATTCTTTCTCGAACTATTTTGATCGCGTTCGCGGTACGGACGTTCCTTTTTCTCCCACTTTTTTTTACAATCTTGTATGGAGCCAGTATCGACAAACCGCTTAACAGTATAATACACATAATTCCTCTTAACTTCTAAATGTGACAACTCGCAGAAGATGGCTCCACAACTTAAACCACTTTTGAGTTTATTTACAATTACAGAGCGTATATCAACCATGCCGAATTACTTTCTACTCTCGCGTCTTTTACGATTTGAATTTATTTTCCATATAACTGAAATATTACAAAAGATTGTGTAATGAAAATTTAACTAATGCTACTATGTTTCCAAAAGATACAGTGCTTCAAAGTTTTGTATGAAGACATATTTGTCATACTGTATATAGTTCGTACTATTTTGTTTGTAGTAAATTTTACGTTGCAAAAAAAGAGAATATAACCTGGATGTTAACACAGGTTTTCACATACCTTTGTTGATAACGAAACTTGTACCTTGCTGGATCTAAGTTAAAAAAATATGTCCGTTCTTTGGTGATAACAAACAATTTACTATAAAGTGATCCTTACTTTAAAGTAGGCAAGTGAAAAATAACACATTCCCTAATAAACGAATTGAGAAAACTAAAATAGTGATTTTCGTTTTTGTTAAACCTACAGCCCAATCGAGACACTTATGAAGATTGTCCGGAACTTTTCAAAGTAAGTCGCGCCAAAATTTTGGCATGCAGTTCTTAAGGAATGTAATCTTAACTCAATGTTTTTCAATATTTAAATGTTTAAATGTTAGTAACTCAATCACAACGGAGTAACCAAATTTTTCTTTTTTAACTTTGTGCATCATTAGGTTTTCACATAAAGGTACATCTGTCTATAAGGATGAACCGAAAAATACCTTAGATATTTTGCTAAGTTTAAAAAAAATTAAGAAAAGTCAAAAGGTGCTCATATTTTGATCTAAAGCTCTTCTTGCAATAAAAAATTTTAAATTAAAACACCTTTTCATACTTATACGTGGGCTGCTGTATATATTTCTGGCCTAGGCAATACTAATGTCAATAGCTAAAATCTGGCAACATCATAATAAAGTTTGACATTTTTTAGCATAATCGTACTCGGAACGTTTTGACGTACGACCATTATTTGTGTTGTTTACAGTGACTTGAAGAAATCAATTTGGCAAAAAAATGGAATTAACTCGTGAACATTTTCGTGCGATCATTTTTCGACGTGGATTATCACGACAGAAGTGCATCGATGAACTTAAATCTTTGTATGGCGATGAAGCACCATCCTATAACACTTTGAAAAACTGTTTTGATGAATTCAATCGTGGCCGACGCTCGCTCAAAGACTAATTCCGTGAAGGTCGTCCAAAAACGGCCGTTGTGCCCGCGAACATTGATGCCGTGCTTGAACTGATAATGCAAGATCGTCATGTGACATACCGTGAAATAGAAGCATCTTTGGGCATTTCTCCCACTATTTCTCCTGGCCGTAAAAAAGGTTTGTTCTCGTTGGAGACCCCATAATTTATCAATCGCTTAAATTACGCAGTCCTGCGATGAAAAAAAGCATGAGATCAGAGTAAGTGATTTTTATAGATTTTTGCTCTCTGAATCCGAATATGACCTCCGATTTGCTCCATCACGTCTGAGATCCAAGTTATTCTTGATTTAAAGTGCAGAAAACGCTATTTTCAAACATACGGCGTACATCCTTGAAGTAGTCTAGTTCACTTTTGAAAGCGGCATTGAATAGTCCTGAGCTTCTTCTTTAAAGTGTACTTTAAATTTTTCCAATTGAATCATTATTTTCCGAGATATCATCCATTGAAGAAAAGGTATACAAATTGAATATAGTCCTTTGAAGGGATTAGCGATACCTTTACTTCAATCGATGATATTTTGGAAACTGAAAATGTTAAAAATACACTTTAAAGAAGAAGCTCAGGGCTATTCAATGCCGCTGTCAAAAGTGAACTAGTCTACTTTCAGAATGTACGCCATATGTCTGAAAATAGCGTTTCTTGCACTTTAAATCAAGGATAACTCGGATCTCAGACATGATGGAGCAAATCGGAGGTCATATTCGGATTTAGCTATTAAAAATCTATAAAAATCTACTCTCATTTCATTTTTTTCTAACTTTTTCAAAAACGTAATCAATCAATGGAAAAATTGATTTTCTTAACTCACTATAAACAAAACAAATAGCACTTGTTTCTAGTAACACGTTGTGAGTACGTTTATGCTAAAAATTGTCAAACTTTATTTTTGTGTTGCCAGATTTTAGATATTGACATTAGTGTTGCCTAGGCCAGAATTATATATAGCAGCCTACATATAATTGCAAATCTGATATCAGTAATGTTTTGAACTGTATTTATTTATGATACATATTTATTTTATTGATCTGTTAATGTAAAAAGACAAATGTCTTGTAATAAAACACTGACAACATGTTTGAATAATATATTTGCCATGTGTTTTTCGGATCATCTTAACCTTCGCCTTACTAAAACTCACCCAGGCGACCTTTTCGATTTTATTTCCTTAATAAATTCATATATGTTTTTTAATTGGGGCATATTGGGATATTTAATCACTAAACCGATTTTAATGAATGGGCACACATTAGTGCACTAACAATAGCAGTAGTCAGTCAAATTTTACTGATAATCTATAAGACAAAAACTTGTCCATCTATTTTTACTATGTTAGAAATAGAGTACGACATTAAATTATACACCATTAGAAAGGTATTTGTGTATTGATGTGCACAAAGTTAAAATTATGTTCATATTTTGGCTTTAAGCTTGGCAAAATTAAATACAAATTTTTCTATGTATATTAACAACCACAAAATACACGGTCACACAGAGTTGAAAAAAGGATAACGCGCGAAGAAAAAGACAAAAATATAGCACTGGCTTCATGTGTTTTGTTTTGTTTATATTTCGATTGAATTATACCAGGGATGATAAATGAGCTTGTCTTTTTATACTAAATAGCAAAAAAAAAGTACTAAAAGTGTACAAAAGTACAAAAACTATTTGATACATTTGTGGTTGAATTTTAACCTCTGGGCGATTCTAGTGAAATTTAATTTGCATTACCAGTAAAATTTTACTTATAACTGAAAAAAGAGTCAGTAAAAAAAAAACATTGCAAGTAAAAATTAACTTGAATCACAAAAAAAAAAAAAAATTAAAATAAATTTATACTGATTACTGAAAGAATATATTTTTTACTGATTACACTAGTTTACAGCAAAAATGTGATCTGGTTGCCACTATAAAATTCTTATGTAAAATGACTCCCTGATTCCGAAAATAACTATCTTTTTTTTTTCTACGGAGGCGTTTTCTAGAAATCCCCCTTTTCCTGTTTTTGAAGGGGGGAAAAATATGATCTCATATAATCACATATATCTCGTAAACCAATAAAGCCAGGTTATTATGTAAGACAACAAACGAAAGATAATAAAATTTTACATAAACGCTTCATACTTCACTTTTCGATCAGTTTTTTAGTTTCTGTGTTATTAATAAACATTTCGAAAAATTTTGATTTTTCTTTTGAAAAATCGAAAAAAAAAGTTTTTCAATTGGGATATTTTCTTGAAAAAAAATTCGGTAAAAATAAAAAAACTTCATTGTGCAAAAGTCTAAAGAACCCCAGTAAAAACAAGATACTAATGAAGAAAATCGATGGATAAATAACGGAGTTATAATCAATTAAGTGAAAATATCAAAAGTCAAATTTTACTCTATTTTTGTAATTTTCCTTACATAAGGATACAATTTTGAAAATTTTTTTTTCCGATTCGACCGATTCATATTTTTTTTTGATTTGGTGGACCATCATAAGTAAAAAAAAAATTGTTTTTATTTTTTTCGCTCGTGTAGTGTTGCCGTATTAGAAAAAAAACAATTATTTGAGGTGTCACTTAACTTAAACTGATCTGTAAAGAGAACTTCATATTTTACTCCTTATCTGAGGATATCATTAAAAAGGCAAATAAATTGCCTTTTTAACATTGGGTCATTTGTTGTTATCAGATGAAAATTAGCCAATCTATAGTAAACCAAATTTCAAATTTAAAGCAAATTTCGATAATTTTCAGAATCTTTCTTTAACGCCGTTAACATTTTCTTGTTCGAAAAAATAGAAAAAGTCAGGTTTTATAACTTTTGTCATTTATATGTTTTATTACAAAAATTTTGAGTTAATACGGACCAAGATCGGATGAAAAATGACAGCTCTATTCGAGATTTAGTGAATAAACATATGAAATTTTTGTTTTGCTAATTAAATAGACAGTAATTTACTAGGTTCACTCACTAAATCTAGAATAGAGCTGTCATTTTTCATCCGATCTTAGTCCGTATTAACTCAAAATTTTTGTAATAAAATATATAAATGACAAAAGTAATAAAACTTGACTTTTTCTATTTTTTCGAACAAGAAAATGTTAACGGCGTTAAAGAAAGATTCTGAAAATCATCGAAATTTGCTTTAAATTTGAAATTTGGTTTACTATAGATTGGCTAATTTTCATCTGATAACAACAAATGACCCAATAGCCGTGTTTTTTTTGACGCGTAAGTATATACAATTGTGGATACCTTCAAATTGCGATAACTCATGAACAGTAAGTCACACAATAGAATTCTAAGAAACTTTTTTATGGAGAATCACGTTCTCTTTCATTTTACATTTAAAAAAATTTATTTTTAAGGAGGTATTTTATAAAAACTGGTTAGCGCCGATAAATGGCAAAAAATCACTTTTTTTTAAATAACTTCTAAATAATTATTTTTTTTTTACAAAAGATTAAAATTATTTGTAGAGCATGTGGTTCTCCTTGAAAAAGACCCTTGGACTTTTTATCGTACGACTCACCGTTCATAAGTTATCGCAATTTGAAGGTATCCACAATTGTATATACGCGTCAAAAAAAACACGGCTAATGTTAAAAAGGCAATTTATTTGCCTTTTTAATGATATCCTCAGATAAGGAGTAAAATATGAAGTTCTCTTTACAGATCAGTTTAAGTTAAGTGACACCTCAAATAATTGTTTTTTTTCTAATACGGCAACACTACACGAGCGAAAAAAATAAAAACAATTTTTTTTTACTTATGATGGTCCACCAAATCAAAAAAAAATATGAATCGGTCGAATCGGAAAAAAAAATTTCAAAATTGTATCCTTATGCAAGGAAAATTACAAAAATAGAGTAAAATTTGACTTTTGATATTTTCACTTAATTGATTATAACTCCGTTATTTATCCATCGATTTTCTTCATTAGTATCTTGTTTTTACTGGGGTTCTTTAGACTTTTGCACAATGAAGTTTTTTTATTTTTACCGAATTTTTTTTCAAGAAAATATCCCAATTGAAAAACTTTTTTTTTTCGATTTTTCAAAAGAAAAATCAAAATTTTTCGAAATGTTAATTAATAACACAGAAACTAAAAAACTGATCGAAAAGTAAAGTATAAGGCGTTTATGTAAAATTTTATTATCTTTCGTTTGTTGTCTTACATAATAAGCTGGCTTTATTGGTTTACGAGATATATGTGATTATATGAGATCATATTTTTCCCCCCCTTCAAAAACAGGAAAAGGGGGATTTCTCGAAAATGCCTCCGTAGAAAAAAAAAATATAGTTATTTTCGAAATCAGGGAGTCATTTTACATTAGAATTTGATAATGGCACTCAGATCACAGAAAAAAATAATTAATTTGTAAACTAGTGTTACTAAGAAAATTCAATGCACAACCACTAAATTAAATAAATCATTAAAAAAATGCGATCAATTGTATTAGGTACATACTTGACATACGAGTAGTTCTGCTTCAGCACCATACTACGTAGTTTTTCGTTCGAGTTGGTGCCCACCATTAGTTATGGGTCACCTATGTGGGTCTTTGGTAAATGATGTCAAAACAAGTTTCTGGTACGACGAAGCTTAATTGCAATGTTTTTATTTTTATTGAGACATTATTAATACTTAATTGTTTAAAAACTAAACATCATTTCCGCATACCTTTGACAGAACAAATGTATATAAAAGTTGTGGATCTCTTGGGTGGGTTCTCGTTAAACGATTAGCTCTTTGATTTGAAACTCCTTTGATGTTGGTGAGAGTGAGATTGATCAGATATCAGATTTTCATTTTGTATTTTGAGTATATACTTTTGCCAAAGTGTATTTCTGACACAATTTGCTAAGTTATTTTTTGAAGAAGCATGGTATTTTTCTTCTTTTGTTTGATGACGCCGTCAAATGATTGTTCTAAATTTAGAAAAATGTAGCGTAGATGTAGGTACTTATATTTCGCATGAAACATTTTGTCGATTTTTGAGATCGAAATAAAATAAAGACCGCACTAAGCCGAGATTTTGCATAGAACGGCGATCGGCGACCTCTAAATGACTTTCAGTTCTGAACCCCTTAATGGACTTTCAAAATATTTATGACAAATGAGTCGCTCAAAAGCCAATGAGGTTAAGACCAAAGATTTAAATTGAGAGAATTTATGTTGTTAATTATACTTATTTTTAAAATTCAGAAATTTTAGGAAAAAGAGTTTTTTGACCTCAAGAAAATGAAATCCTTTAATAACCAAGTAGAATACAGGGTGTACCATCTTTTATGACGGTATGTAAACATTGAATAACTTTGAAAAAAAAAAACAACCGATTTTCAAACATGAGTCATTTTTATATTTTGTTTCGACCTTTACAATTTAATGAGACTTGTTTTTTGAATACAACATCAATCAAATGACCGCCTTTATTGGCCAAAAGAAAATGTGACCTTTTTGCTGCGTTTTCCATTACTTTTTCGAGCATCTCGGGCGGTATAGCGGCGATTTTGGCCAGAATGTTTTCCTTGAGCTTGTCAATGGCGTAGACTTTGCTCTTCAAATGTCCCCACAAGAAGAAGTCGGGAGGGGTCAAGTTTGGAGATCTGTACGGCCAGTCAATGTCGCCTCTTTTTGACATCAGGCGTCCAGGGAATTTTCGTTGCAGAAACTGAATTGTTTGATTTGCAGTGTGGCATGGCGTACCGTCTTGTTGAAACCAATAACCATGAAGACCTTTTTCACGCATTTTCGGGCAGACACAATGAGCCAACATCCACCGATATCGATTTCCATCGACTGTTTCATTTTCTTTGAAAAAGTAGGGCCTAATGATCAACCAGTTCATTGGAATTCCTTGATCGTTGATGAACGGAATGTTGACAATCTCCCACTGTCCCGTGATCGAAAAAATTCGACGCCAAACGACGAATATGCACGTTGAGTTAACACGACTGAACGACTATTTTCTATGTACTTTGTCACTATTTCGGCACGCTGTTTAGGCGTTAACCGATTCGTGGTTACAATTGTATTGAATTGACGTTTCAAAGACACGTACAGTCAAATTTATTCGATACCGTCATAAAAGATGGCGCACCCTGCATTATTTATTCTATTAAATTTTGCAAAAACCAGAAATGGACTTAACCGCATTGGCAACTGGGGGACTCATATGAAAAGTATTTTAACTACAAAATCGGTGTACAAAAGTCTTAAATCCGAAGCAATTTCAGTTACAAATGTCAGGGAAATAGATCAGGCTTCCATATTGTGTTACTAAAGCAATGGGTTAATAAGTCAGTTTTTGGGGAGATTAAAAAAACTGGTCCAAATTTTCGAAAGGTTAGCTTATCTTGAAAACTATAACTCGAATTTAAGACTTTTGTACACCAGTTAAAATACCTATCATATGACACCAATATGATAACAATACATCAAGGGGCTAAGAACTTTTATCGGTTTTCATTAAAACTATATCCCGATCTTCCGATGGTTATATGTAAATTCGATATTAGATCCGAGCCGAACTTTTTGATTACACATTCTTCATAAGAATTATAAGTTCAACAAGAAAAGTTTGGTTAAAACCAAATCGGGTTTTGAAAGCAACGGTAAACTTTAGACGCTGTTAAAAAATTACCCCGAAACTGTTTTTTTTTTTTTTTTTTTCATTTGTCATTTGTCAAAATAACAGGGATGTGCTTATGCCAGGGTTCTCTTATACCGCCGAAATCAAGAATGGAAGGTTGTTCTTCACTTCGAAACAATAAGAGTCAAATGTACTTTGAAACTAAACCCAAATGAAATGAGGAGTGTTTTTTCAAAAGGGCTTATAACCAAATCGAGGCAAAAGTAATGTTCTACACATTATTTGCATAATAATCGATTAGTGGATAAATCTGATTTTTTAACTAAACGTAATTAATTTCAAGCCATTAGGTAAACTTTTTGTGAAAAAAGAACCCAATTTTATTTATTTATAACAAAGTGTCAGGTAATTAATATTATGATACTACTTTTGCCTCGTTTTGGTTATAAGCCCTTTTCAAAAATAACTCCTCAAATATCATCTAAAATGGACCAATATATACTTATATATTTTTTGTTATTCTTCATTTAACTAAGCACCAATTATATTTTAAAAAAATAATTAATTTTCCTTTGAATTTCAAAGCACTACAGCACCATTTTTTCTCTTTTACATTCCTGCTCTTCTTTTTTTTTCTTGATTTTTTCTTTTGTTTTCTTTAAAAATGTAAAACTTCTTTTTTTTACAATATTCACTTTGATATATGCACTTTTTTAATTGTTAATTTTAAAAGTCCTATAGCCACGCTGATGGCTATCCTTAAAAGGTAAAATCTATATAAATTTTTTATATGTTGAAATTCATGCATAAAGCTTAGAGTACAAAAAAAGGACTTTGCTGCTTAACACAAAATAACAATCGAATTTGTAAGCTAAAGATTAAAGACCATAAAATACAATTATCATCACAGATATCAGTATGTGTGACATTATGATCCATTGATTTTTTTATTAACTGTTGCTTTCTCTTCTGTGTGGGCCAAACACTTTGCCATAACACTGTATTGACTTTATATTTTGCTTACTACTATTTTCCAGACAAGGATATCAAAAGTTCGTAGTTGCAACTTCTTTTGTGGCAACAAGATCCGGTCTTTTACGTTGGATTGATCATGTTAAACACGCCGAAGATTCAGCAGAGCCGTATGTTAACAGATTTTTGCAAATTGCTTAAAATATGTATAACATTATATATGACCTTAAACTTTACAGACACTTTAGCGAAGATAATGTAAGAGCTATGGACCAATCCTGGTATAAACGTGCAATCGATCAACATACGGTTGAACAAGACAGTTTCGTCTATAGCGTACCATTTGGTTCGGGCTATACGGACAAATCGAATTCTACACTTGTGACAGCCACACATGCGGTATTTGTTGAACATCGTGGTCACAAGGCACCCGCAGCTGTTGTGGGCCTGCAATTTCAACATGAATCACTGGCAAAACATTTCATTAACATCACATCAGCTGTAAGTGTAACGTCTACTTTTGGCATGGTTCTATCTTATATCTAACTTTGTTTTTCTATAGTGTACCGGCATGACTGGCTGCAAACGTACATGTCACTCTGATAACTTGGACTGTTATGTGCTCGACAATAGTGGTTTTGTTATTATTTCCGAATCAATGGAACATACTGGGAAATTTTTTGGTCAAATAGATGGCACTATTATGGATTCACTTGTACAGGATCGTATTTATAAGCGTATAACAGTAAACGACTATCAGGGCATATGTTCCGATTCTGATAATCCCTATACTGGCGCTGTTGGCATTTTGCGTCCACATCATAGCGCATCTTGGATTTATAATTATTTGATAACTTTAAGTGCCACTTGGATATCATTGTTACCACCGACAATTAGAGCTTGGCCACAGGACGATTATACATACAACGAAGAAGTATTCGAGGAGCCAACTTATACCGATGACTATGAACCCTTTGAAGAAGACTATAATTCACCGATTGATGAGGAGATGGATGAATTCTTTACGACAGCAGATGTGGTAATTGATATTTGGTTTTTTGTTTTTGCATTTGATCACAACCAATTCACAATTTAAATCTTTCCCAGGAACATACCACTCCACCACCGAAGCAACATAAGCCACATGCTGGACCGCGTTCTCCACCGGATCCGCAACATGCTCGACGTTGCGATCTGCATACAGATTTGTATATGCTGCAACCAGAACGTCTTAATCAGGGCGGACAAAATAATCCACTCAAAGTATTGTTTTCCAAATATGACACATATGACGTAGTTGTTTATTTTTTTTTTATATTTTAGGGAAAGCTAACAAATTGTCATGTATCAGGATGTGAACGTCCTTTTAGTGTGCAGAAAATTCCTCATAGCAATTTGATTTTACTTGTCGTTGATACGCTTTGTCCTTGCGGATCGAAGCAGCTCGACATTGAACCACTAGAAGAAGCTGGTGTCATTGGTGAGTAAGAACTTTTTCAAGTAAATTCACTATTTATTATAGCGGGACACTCATGAAGATTTTATGCATTTCCGCGTGAAAAAGTTATATTTATTATACCAGCTATGGGTCGTTTTAAACACGCATTTAAAAACTTTAAAAATTTCTATTTAATGAATATATGTATGTATACTTTTTACAACGTGATACTCTACAACCAGGGTCCTTCCATTTTTAACGCAGAGAAGAAGGCGTGTCAGGCTTAGAAAAGTATAAAAATACTTGATCAGCGTCACCTCTTGAGTCCGTCTGTCTTGCTGGCTGATTTTCAGTGTGTGGAAATATTTTCGCGGGAAAATTAAGCAAAACTAAGGCTTCGTTGTAATAGTTAGTTCGTGAGTTTGAAAATGGGCAAAATTCAAAACGCAATGCAAAGAGCATTATTTGCGATAACGCAAGCGAAATACACATTTATACTAGGCATAGTAAGTTCAACCTCTGAGCAAACACTAGGTGAACTCGAACAAGAGGGCGTGGCACCTCCCATATCGAACCAAATTTCACTCAGACATTAGGAACAGAAATCGGAAGCTCTGGGCAAAAACTATACGAACTCGGACAAGAGAGAGTATACCATACATGAAAAAATTACAGAATTCTATAGTGCTAGCGTTATTTGAGGCAATGAAACCAAATTTCGGATAGATGGAATAGTAAGTACAATAGTTCGTGCAAGATTTGAACAAAAACTAAGTGAATTTGGTCAAGAGAGCGTGGCACCTTCTTTACAATCAAAATTTTCAAAATAATTTAGTGTAGGGCATTTAATTTTTGGACAGGTCTGAGGTTACACACTTACTAGTTTTTTTTTAGGATGCTCACGAACATCTTGCGCACTGATCGAAAGTGAATGAAACATTTTGAGGAGACATGTTGTTGCGTAAAAACCGAACTTCAAACCGTCACTTCTCGTCATAACAGTCGTTTGGCCGCAAAACAAGAACACCGGAAAATGTAAGATTTCTGAACCACTTTTCTTGGTTCCGTTTTTCAAGATTCGCAAAACTAATCGAAACCCCTTGATGGATTTAAAATAATATTGATGTCATGTGAAAGGTATTTTAATTGGCTACAAAATTGGTGTGCAAAAGTTTCAAGTCCAAATCATGGTTTTCGAGACATTTTAAATTTTCGAAAATTTTGACCAGTTTTTTTTTAAAGCACGATTTTTCCAAAAACTGTCATAGTAACAAATTATGAAAGCCCAATTTATTTCCTTTCATTTGATTTGTTATTTGTACCTGATTTCCTTCATTCCCAACGGCAAACGGAAGCGCGTTGAAACGACTTCAGTTGCGCTTCTAGGGAAGCAAGAAGCCGCTTCCAGTGCTGTTCGCACTGCTTATCTTTTTCAACACAGCATGTCCTTGCGGAGATGCACATCTTTGGAAGCACATGAAATTCGCTTTAAATACGCTTCCGTAGAAGTTGAGTGGAAGCACATATTTGGAAGCATATGGAAGTTTTTTAAAGTTTTAAGTTCCATTTTACAAAATTTAAATTTTTTCTGTAACTTTTGGTAGATTTATTAACTTTTAACAGCAATAAAAAAAATTAGAATTTGAAAAATTTTGTATGCTACAACACGGTGCTTGTGGGAGAATTTAAATAAAATTTTGATGTACCTCGGATTTTTTTGTAAATTCTTATTATAGATGTCAATAGAAGTTATTCTATGCAAAAAATAAAATTATAGAGGTGGCGCTTTCTTAAAGATAATCCCTTTTCCAATTGGGGCATTTTCCCATACAAAAAAATAATTTTTTTTTTTTAACTACATTAAACAAAAATCAAAATAATCACATTCGATGTGTTTTGCGATGCTTCACGCGAATCTGACCTCAGAGTCGCTCTATTGTATATAGTTTTTGAGATATTCTAATCTAAAAGCCGAAAAAAGTCGTTTTTTGCCATGTTTTGAAGCCATATAACTATGTAACATATCATTTATTCGTTAAATGTGGTTAAAATACTTGAAAGTCATGATCTTTTCCTTTAAAATCTAATTTCAATTATGATTATATCTTCATGCTTCTAAGAGATATCGTAGACCGAAATATTGGCTAAACGGGTTTTTTGCACTTTTGTGTCTTTTTAGGTTAGGATATCTTTGACGAAAAAAAAGATATCAACATAATTTAAATAAGGTTTTAAGGGCAAAGATTAGGACTTTAAAGTTGCTTACCAGATTTAACGAAATTAAAATTTCTTTCACATTTTAAGCATGTTCAACGAACGACTTTTTCCGGCTTTTAGATTAGAATATCTCAAAAACTGTACATGATAGAGCGATTCTGAGGTCGGATTCGCGTGAAGCATTGCAAAACACATCGAATGTGATTATTTTGATTTTTGTTTAATGTAGTTAAAAAAAAAAATTTATTTTTTTGTATGGGAAAATGCCCAAATTGGAAAAGGGATTATCTTTAAAAAAGCGCCACCTCTATAATTTTATTTTTTGCATAGAATAACTTCTATTGACATCTATAATAAGAATTTACAAAAAAATCCGAGGTACATCAAAATTTTATTTAAATTCTCCCACAAGCACCGTGACAAGTGATGTGCTTCTATTGCGCTCTCCTTGGAAGCAGCTTCCTGTCTTCCCGTTGGGTTAGCATATTTTTTTTATAGGAAAAAAAATAAGTAAACTAAAGAATTTAAAACTTTTAAACGACGTTCCATATGACACCAATATACAATAATAAAAATCCATCGAGGGGTTCTGAACTTATATCGGTTTTCATAAAACTATATTCCGATCTCCCGATGGCTTTATCGAATTTCGAAAAATGGTCCCAAGGAAAGTTGTTTAGAATAGTCCTAGGAATCTTACATTTTCACGGGTTCCACCAAATTCCAACCACCCTGTATAATAAATAAATTAAATAATTAAAATTACTAATTTTTTTGTCAAACGCTGACCTCTTTCGATTCGTTTGCTAACGTAGCATTTTGGGCAAAATGTCAAAACAGACGTAATGAGTGCAAACGTTCGTTCAGTTACTATCGTCTCATCACGTCTATTTTAGATAGGCCTTTAGTTTTACTCGGATAATAGTCACCATAAATGGAGGGTATCTGTTCTG
The DNA here is from genome assembly GCA_951812925.1 of Calliopum simillimum. Classification (NCBI taxonomy): domain Eukaryota; kingdom Metazoa; phylum Arthropoda; class Insecta; order Diptera; family Lauxaniidae; genus Calliopum; species Calliopum simillimum. The sequence goes on from OX638369.1 coordinate 99,772,903, forward strand.
GCCGCTGGCTTGAGCTATAAACCAGGAGCCAGGGAACTCTTTTTTTGGGGAAATGTGGTAGAAATGTCGAAGGTTACCTTTCACTTGAGCTTGACCAAAAATCTGATTATTAGGAGTTGCTGTGTATCCACCTTGCTGGTATGTTGCTTGAGATAAATCGTCGTACAAATTCCTCCACTGAGGATCGCTGGTGTCCCATACACTTCGGCACTGCTTAGCCACTGGATGTAAAACAGGAAAAAAACACACAGTGGGTAGTGCCCACTCGAAAGAAAACAAAAACTGTTTTGGTGTACAAATGTTATGATTTACTATTTATTTAGTATTAGACTTTAATTTTAATTTATTGATTATACAATTAAACTTTATTCAGTATGAGAATTAAACTTATAACTTTAATGCTGCTGCCAATGCTGTTTCAAAGGTGGTAAAATAAACGAAAAAAAAAGAAAAGAATTTGACAGCTATAAGCAGTGGGGCATTGTTTGTCAAGCAATGGAATTGCGTTGCCAACTACGGAGAATTTATCCCTACATTTGGGGATAATGTGTGCTCGCATAAGCAATATCTCTTTCAGTGTGGTTTGAACTGTGTTTCTTTGTTTGGAAAATTTATAACAGCGCGATACTCGATTTGGTTCATAGTTGAGATTTTACTCGGGACTTACTTGTTTTCTCGACGATACAAAACTGCATTAGAGTAGCAGCGAACATATTGAACAGGAAAATGAATTACTATAAGTATTTCCACTCCCGGTTCAGCGGACTTAAAATATTCCACTATGAAATTTTTTTTGTAACATGCTAAAATTTCATATTAATTCCTTATTGTTACTTTTATTTCATTTCAGGCGCTTGCAGTACCAGACGACAGTCACAAGAAACTCAAAAACGTCGCCGACCCAAAAAATGTATCAATTATCATCCGGAAGAAATTGAAATTCAACAGTGTGGACGCGGTGCTACCGTTTTTCTAACACCGATGTCAATAATTAGCTCCCACGTGATAATGCTGTTGGTGACATACATTTTAACCAACGCGTGATACTAAATCTAAGTCCACGAACAATTTCTACATACCACACACAACACTAACCAACGAGATAAGAGGAACATCAGCAGAAATTTTTTATAAATATTTTTTTTTCTTCTTTTTATTAGTATTTAATTATTTATTTTAAATTTGTAATTTTTGTCAAGATTCTGTAAAATTAGCATATAAGAAAGATTTTGGGTTTTGGGCAAACTTTTTGTTGTACAGTACGCGCAAAAAGAAAGCGTTCGCATATCATTTTTTCCACAAAAGTGAAACGAAAAAAATGTTTTAGTTTTAAGTTCAAAATGTGTTTTTTGCTGTATTTTTTAGCAATAATTTGTTGATATTAAAATAATTCCAATTAAAATTTAAAAGAAATACATAAGTTTCGTAGACAATAATTTACTTACTTTGCTTATAATTAAATTCAATTTAGTAGAACAAGAAGTAAAACACAAAAACTTAAAAACTCCAAGGAGAGGACAAGGAAATATAAGAATTTACTATTCCCACTAAGGAGCAGGACATATTTAGCAAACAAAAAAAAAAAAAAAAAAAAATGAATAAAAATTAAAACAAAAATACGAGTATGTTAGTCGTAGTTGAGACATTTTAGTTTTAGTCTAATCTAATTAGAAATTAAATGCATTTATTCGTATAGGTTATTTTTTAAAGCAATTGACATACATAAATGTGTATGATTGATTTCATAGTATTTTCTATTGTTATTGTTTTATTTTTTTTTGTTTTTTCTAAATTTTGACATATGTCAAGTTGAAAAAGTTTAAGAAATGTAACTAAAACACTGATTGTTGTTATACAATACAAATAAATCGAAGGGGAGGGGGTGTTGAGAATCGTGTTATTAGTGTAATATATACGAGTATGTTAAGAACGCAAAGCTTTTGTGCCACATTGTGGTGCATGTGGTTTTAAAGTAGTTAAATTATTTACTGTTATTCCAAATTAGTATATAAAATATAATGTTTGTGTATATAATGTATATGTAACATATAAAACTTTCTGCAATGCCAGAAACAAAAGGTAATAGATCAGTTTTAGTAGTCAATTGCAAAAAAAAAAAAAACAAAACACAACAAAGAAAAAATTAATTTTAAATTTGTAAAAATTTTCCTTTTTTATTTTTGATTTACATTTTGTTGATTAATTCCACTGTCTCTAAGCGCACAATTTTGAAATTTTTAGTTCGTTTTTAGTTTCACAGAGTGTAAAGCGATGTTTATGCATATTTATTGCGGTTAAATTTTAGTATTTCTAATAATCTACATGCTATTTTTTTTTAGGTGTATATTATTATTTTTTGGCAAAACTATCTTTTCTTTTCACTTAGTTTAGATGATCAGGTATTTTTCAATATATTTATGTCTACATATATTTTTAAAAGCACAATTTTAAGTTTAGCCACAGAATGATATGTTTATTCTAACATTCTAGAAAAAAATAATTTTTTGCTAATTTCCGCGATTTTGGTTTCATGCACTTCAAAAACTCAATTTTCAGCTTTTGCAAGTTAAGTATGGTCTTGTAAGCTTGCGTCAAAACAAAATTATATACCCAAAAGAAAGTTCATATTTAGTGGACCTATTAAAAACAAAGTAACCCATCTATCGAAAATGTGTTTTTTATTATTTATTAAAGTACACAATTTAACCCAGATAGCCCTGACTTCCTTCTCGAAAGAATCGGGACTTTGATCGGTATTTTGATGTTTTCTTCTTAATTAAAACTTGTCGGTGAATGTGAATTTGATATCTTACTGCTGTAACCATCCTAACTTAAGAGAAATGACCGATGTTTTATTCAGTTGACGTTTAACAACTGAGCAATGTGGTTTATATGTTACGTCTGTTCCTCATCAGCGATTACCCCGATTTCGGAGTTCATGGCTAATTACCTGTTAATTTTTTTTTTTGTATTTTTTCTTGATTTTATTGTTGTCTAGATAGTGTTAATAATGAATAAGGTAAAATATTGACACTTTTGTAATCAACAACGTCCGTTATTTCGACAATCCTTCTGGAAGAACGTCAGTGGAATCCGAGTTACAAAATTTTCTTTTTCTTACTCAGAAAACTGCTTCCATTGGAAGAAATTTTAGAAGTTTTGGAATGAAATGAAGATGCCATAGGATATATATTGGTCTATTTTGCTTTACTACCACCAAATAATGCCCATGGAAACCTTACTCAGAGGATTGATACCAATATGTGATAGGCAATACAAGTACCTAGACATTTGTCAAAAAAACTACCTGAATAGCAACAACAGTTTTGCCGAGATCAATCCCCTCCTGAACGAGAGATGTCATGCTTTCACCCTGCACTCATAATAACATTCAGTCGTACATCATTCAAGAAAGTCATGGAAACAAACAGTTCACAAGAAGAAAGCTGATCAAGTATGGGATCAAATTTTAGCTGGTGGATCATCTTCACATCCAGGTTGGAATCATACCAAAGCGGCTATTTCTTAACGGATAAGGACTCTTCAAACTGATAAGGCTATGGGGTAGTGATATTTGGGCGAATTTGGTAAGAATTGTTTGCTTTATTATACAGAAGAATTGAAGAGACATAGGAGAAGGTACGTTTTCTGATGTAATCGCAGCAAAAAAACCAACATTCGGTAAACACCGAAAAACTTGAAGCTAAACACAAGAGTCAACTATATGTACTAAAGGTTTTGTTTTTGTTATTCTTATAGACTCGATGAAATAAAAAACTAAATTACAGATTCTGATACTGATGAACAAAAATAATAAAAATTTTATTAGCATATTACACTGGCGTACTTCTAGAAAAATGTCCATTTGTGACGTCACCTATAAAAAAAAATCCAAAATCAACATATTCATTGTCAAACAACCTCTAATATATGAAATATACCAAATAAAAAAAAAGGTTAATTTTCAAAAAAACAAAAAAAATAAAAATTCAGGGCTATCTGGGTTAACTGGCAGCCAGGGGCTTTAATTCTTGTACCAATTGAGTTTTATAAGGGTGCAGCTTTAGATCTTCGTGCATAATAGTGTGTAATGATGATCTAGGCACATTTATAGCACTTGCAGGCTTCCGAGTTGAAAAATTCGGATAGTCACGAACAGACTGGATAACACTCTCTTTTGGTTTTCTGCCGTTCTTGATGATTTTGATCGCCAAGTTATTGATTTTTCCAATGTTTTTACGGTCTCTTAAAACTTCTTCACCCATTTTCGTAGAAAATGTATGCTTGGCGCCTCATTAAAGTGTCGAATCACCGTTTTTGTAAAACTCTCACACGCAAAACTTGCGGTTCGTTCCCAAGATAACCTGCATAGTGACGAAACTCCCAAAAATCATAGCCGTGTTTTTTTTGACGCGTATATGCAATTGTGGATACCTTCAAATTGCAATAACTCATGAACAGTAAGTCACACAATAGAACTTATTTATGGAGAATCACGTTCTCTTTCATTTTATATTTAAAAAAATTTATTTTTAAGGAGGTATTTTATAAAAACTGGTTAGCGCCGATAAATGGCAAAAAATCACTTTTTTTTAAATAACTTCTAAATAATTATTTTTTTTTTACAAAAGATTAAAATTATTTGTAGAGCATGTGGTTCTCCTTGAAAAAGACCCTTGGACTTTTTATCGTACGACTCACCGTTCAAAAGTTATCGCAATTTGAAGGTATCCACAATTGTATATACGCGTCAAAAAAAACACGGCTCATGTTACCGATTGACCTTACCAACCGCGCCCCTCGGCTTCGTTGCGTTAACGCAGGTAGCTAAACAATAAACTCTACAAAATTATAGTTTACTATTATTACTTTTGAATCTCTTTGGTATTGATTTTAAATTTTTTTGGTATCAAATTCAGAATTTTTTCCATAAAAGTTAAAATTTATTCTAGAAAAGTTTGAAATTTATTCCAAAATAGTATAAAATTAATACTTTTTTTGTCATTGATCTATATAAATTATTTTTATTATTAAAATTAAACTAACATTTTTATTGTGCAAAAACTTTGGCATAAGCTCCGTATATTGGTTGGCATCCTTAAAAAATATCAACAGAGAAACGACAGGAAAACGACTCTTTAAATGTTATAGGCAAGGACTGCTAATAAATAGCCTCAGTTGGATTAAAGAATGTTAGAGTTTTAAATACTTTATCGATACTTTATTGTGCAGATGACCCAAACTACGGAATAACAATTTATAGAGTTGAGTGAAGGATTCAGAGGACTCATGAAAGTTACCAATTAATTGAAAAGTTTTTTAAGCTGAGCCTAGTGCTATTCAGAAAATGTCTTTTTAACAGGATATTCGGGTATTTTTGCTGTTTCAGTTTTTTAATTAGAGCAGGTACTTAAACCCTTCCTACATTTTTTCTTACTAAACATCAAACTCTGTGAGTGAGGTATCAAAATAGTTTATAACTCGTTTTCATTGAGAGTATTCCACAAAACGTGTAGATTACTCAAAGGCAAACACAATTATATAGATAACATGAGAGTTTTTCTTGTATTCTTCTGTAATCCTTAGTGGCGGCGAGAATATCCCCAAAACACAATCGCACTATCTGGCAAAACGTAAATGCTAAGTTGACTTGAAAAAAATTATATGTTTTTACAATTAGAATAAATACATCAATAGAATCTGAGCAATGAAATTTGATTTATTTTATTTTTTTTTTTTTTAATTTGTAATTTTTATTTATATTTTTTTTTTTTTGTTTTCTGCAGATCATCGCTTTAAATATTTTTATTTTTTTTAAGCTTCAATGCTATAAAAAAAAGACTTAAAAATTAACTGAAATTCATATCAAAGACAACAACCGAAATTATTTCCAAAAAATAATTAATTGATGCAAAAAGAATAAAACCTAAATTACAATAACAACAATAAGGCAAACTTAAACGAAATACAACCGAATATACAACAACAAACAACATGAAATGAAATTCGAATAGCAATAAACAGAAAAAAATTAACAAAAAAACATAAAAATAAAACAAAAAAAAAAAAAATTAAAATCTTTTTTTTGCAAAGAAACAAAAAAACAAAACAACAACAACTTTATTTTATATAAAATGTTTACAACATACATATATATATAAAAAAAACAAAAACATAAAAGTAAAACTTAAAAATAAAATCACTTATTCAATGTTTATATCTTGAAGCAACAAAAAAAAAAAAATAATAATAAAAAATACAAAATAATTAAATTAAGAAAAATTAAATAGAAAAAGAAGAAAACTAAAACAAAAAACTAAATCTTTGTTTGAGACACGTTAAAATTTTGAAATAAAAAATTGAATTCATTCCAAATGGAAACTGAAATTAAAAATTATCAGAAAAAAAAGTTTACACCTACACATACATATGTATATTATAGAGAAAAACAAAACATATCCTCTTAAACTTTTTTGTATTTATTGTTGTTGATTTTTAACATATTTTTTTATTGTCTTACAATTTTTTTACTTCGATTTTATTTAGTGTTTGTATTTGTAATTTTAAAACAAAAACTGAGAAAAAAATATACATAAATATTTTCTGTGTCTTAAACTTGTATAAAAATGTCTTCCATTAAAAAATACTAAAAAAAATTTAATTAATTAATCAATTATGACAAGCTAAGTAATTAAGAAAAAGTTAAATAATTGTTAATTATTGTATCTGCAAGGATGTGCGTATGTAATTGCGAGAAAAGAATGTGTGGGTTAGTTAAAGAAATTAATTAATTAATTTACCATATAAGCAATTCAGTGGCAAATGTCGTGTAAAGTCATACAAATGTTCTACATATCTTTTCAATAGTTTTTTTCTCAGAAGATTTATCTTCTTTTATCCTGCGATTGATTAGAAGCGTAGTGATTAAACAAATCATTCTCGCTTCCACTGAAATCATCATTCCATACCAGCGTTGTAAAGCAAAAACCTTAAAAGAATGTAACATTAATTTAATAGGACGAAATATTAATATAATAGGACAAAAGTTTATGTAAATAGTTTGTAATTCCTCGTACTAACCTGTATAACGTATACGAAGATAGTAGTGGGGTCAACAAAGCTTGCATAAAGTCTCGTTTGCCATTCGCATATTTGCTCTGATCTAATGCAGAGATTGGACTTACATTAAAAATGTGAAAAACCTTGCTCCCAGATGCTAAAAAGTTTTCTATTGGTGTAAATATCAAGCAAAAAAATTTTGGTACCAATCGGAAAATATTTGATTGTGCCCCCAGCCCCTTGAAGGTCGGAAAACTCTATTTTTATGAAAATATGTGGCTTTGATCGAAACAATCAATCCTATCTTTGAAACTATTTGGCAAAGGTGAATGAGATTTGGTACATACATATATGAACAAGTGCCAAGCAGTGCCACGCTCCCACTACCCCAAATTCATCGTATCTCTGGAACTTTTTACTTAGGTAAATAAGATTCGGTGCATATGTTTTTTGGCACTAGGACAAACATTTTAAATAAAAAATGGGTGGGTCCATGCCCCCTCATCTAAAAACAAAAAATTTGTCATATCTCTGAAACTAAGTATTTGTACATTGATGTGTAGATGAGCGCTTTTTACTGAAACTGGCTTCCTGGCTCTCGAGTTTGCTTTGAATAAGTTTGAAGAATGGTTTGGTTAGTAAATTAGAGGAGGTTTCTCTATAATTACCATACAGGGTGAAGTAATTTTTTTTTGGGATATTAGTCAGTAAGCCCTCGAGACTCTCTCCATTTAAAATGACTATGAAAAGAAGAAAGATAATTGAGCCATTATGTTAAGATTAGCTGTTTTAAGACTGCGATATTGTCTTGGACTTGTTATATATTTATTTTAACTTGCCTTACTGGGTTTAATATATCTCAGGTATATAAAAAATATTTCAATGGTCATTACGAGCTGTAGGAGGTTTTGGTAGTTGAACTCTCGCCTCTTTCGAAATTTTAAAAAGTTTTTTTAAGCTATTATCAAGTTCAGTAAACTTAACTCGGTATTCGAAGACCATATTACCGCCCTCTCCAATTTGTTCTGACAGTGACTTATCCTTGACATAAATATAATGGCCACGTCAAAGTCCGTATAAAATTCTGTATAAAAAACGGAGATTCGAACTTTTACAAAATCTTAAACTATGATTTGGAATAAACTATGTATTTCCAGTTACCCATTTTTGAAAGAATAAGGCTTGATCGAGTTGTTACGACTTTTTGAGATGTTATGACAGTTTTTGTGAAAATGATGCAAAATTTTTATGTTAAGTCGAACGCTGCTTTTGACCAAAGTGACGGCGTTCCGAAAATAGTTCTAGTCTCTTGTATTTTTCTTAAAATTTTCCGTATGTACGTTTTCTCCTACAACATTTTTCTTATAATCTATATATTAATACGCAAGATAAAAATTTGTCCTACCTTTTTGACTATGCTAGAAATGAAGCATGACTTTGAATTATACACCATTAGAATGGTATTTGTGTGTAAATGTGTTAAAAGATAAAATTATTTTAGTATTTTGCTATTAAGCCAAGTAAAATTATATGCAAATTTTTCAATCTTAACAACGACAAAATACGCGGTCATACAGAGCTGAAAAGAGGATAAAACACAAAGAGAAAGACAAAAAGCTGACTGACACCGACTTCATGTTTTTTGTTTTCTTTTCGTTTCACATTTGTCAGGGATGATAAATGAGCTTTTCTATTTTGTACCAAATAGCAAAAGAAGTACTTAAGCTTTCCAAAAAGTACCAACATTATTTAATACATTTGTGGTCAAATTTTGACTATTGAGCGATTCTTGTTAAAATTATATCTACACTAGGAAATCACTATGATCGTTCTATTAGTTTTTTGGAGGACTCATTCTTCGAGCGGAGATAAAAGACACTCGAAAAAAAAAGACTTTTTTTTCTAATCCATAATTGTTATTTTTGCTTTCTTCAAGTGTGACTTTCATTACATTCGTCATAGCAAAGCCAATAGATACTGATTTACATTCTAAAGTCGAAGAATCGAAGGATAAACGATGGTTTTGTAAGTTATGTGTGGAGTCTTTCTATCAAAAAAAAAAAAAAAAAAAAAAACAAATATAAAATAGATTGAATGAATATTTACTTATAAGAGATGTGTGATTGTATACTAAAATAAAACAACATTTCCTTTTTCCGTTGTAATCTGTATGTCAGTGTAAAATATAGATACATTTATGCGAGATTGAATATTTGAATGGCTCAAATACCCGTATACATTTGCACTATGTTCGAGATTTATTTAAAGATTTGTGAGCTTAAAGCAATCCTTGGCCCACTACATACATAACTCTTCGAATAGAAAGGTGGTAGTTACTTTGGGTAAATATTTGCTTTATATATGCAAATTTTTATAATAAATTTTTATAAATCTACACTTATACATATACTCATGCATTAACAGACTTTATACCTGGTAATAAAATGGTTAATTAAAATTATAAATAGCTAATTTAAATGAAACAAAAAAGAATTTTTAATACATAAGTAAGTACCCAATAATTGAAAAAATTTTAAAAATAAAGCTCAGATGTATTTCTCTCTTTATATCCTTAAAGTAATATATTTATATATTTTATCTATCCCACTTAAAAAACAAAAATAATTTATTTAATGCTTTGTTTCGAAAAATACTACAATATATACAAAGAAACATGTGTATACTCCAAAGTATGTGGCATACAATTTGATTTCAAAGGCTGTTTGTCAAGTTTATCAATAAAAAAATAGTCTCTTTATTTTGTTTTTTAATTGTAAAATTTCAGAATTATTAAGTTAAATTTCAGAAACTTTATTTACGGATTTAGTCTACAGTCGAAATCTAACTTGCTCAAATTTTTAAATTTATTAAAAACTCTTTTCATAGATAAAACAAACAACAACAAAAACGTAGTGGGCGTGGGTACTCTTTGATTTCGCCCACTTTTTGACCAGTGTATGGAATTGATGTACTGTATCTACTTACCAAATTTAATCAAAATAGCATTTATAGTTTGCGTGACATAACGAGTTAATCGTTCAGAAATAGGCGTGGCACTAATTTAATTGCTTTCATTTTACGAACAGTCTATGGTAATAATGTTCGACACCTATCTATCTATTGAATTTGATGTATGGGCTTATCATAAATCTTTGGCCAACAAACGTAAAAGAAATGACAACGACTCCACAAATCCTTAATTAATAATTGCATCGTTTAAATTAATCCTATGACTTATTAACCGATTATTACATTTTTTCCCCATCACTAGTAATGGTGTTAAATTTTGTTGAAACGGACACAGTAAAAACCATTTAACTTGGTCAACTCAAACTTTTTTTGGTGGTTCTTTGAAGAGTTTTTGATCAGGATTCTTATATTTTTTTTCAAAAACTTTAATTTGTTTTAAAAGTCTGTGAATTTTTATGTACGTCTTTTTATATCCTACACCCAGGATATATTCACTTTGTCCTTCCGTTTGTAACGCAGAGAAGGAGGCGTGGCAGATATAGAAAAGTATATACATTCTTGATCAGCGTCACCTCCTGAGTCAATATAGTCATGTCCGTCTGCTAGGCTGGCTGGCTGGCTGTGCGTGGAAATATTTTTTACGGGAAAACTAACCATGATAATTCAATGAAATTTGGAGCGTTGGCTTTGTCGTAAAAGTTAGCTCGTGGGATTGAAAATGAGCGAAATTGGTAAACGGACACGCCTACCGCCCATACAAAAAATATATTCAAAATGCAACTTTAGGAGTATTTTTCACAACAATTCAACCAAAATACACTTAAATAAATTCTACAAATTATTAACGCAAGTTCTGAACAAAAACTAGGCGGATTCGGACAAGAGGTCGTGGCACCTCCCTTATAAGAAAAAGCTTCAAAACGCTATACTTAAAAAGTTTTTTAAGGTAATCCAACCGAATTTCAATCACATACTAAGGACAACAAATACACGCTCTGAGCTAAAACTGGGTGAACTCGGACAAAAGGGCGTGGCAGGGTATTTAATGTTTGGCCAGGCCAAATGTTACACCCTTACTAGTTTTAAATTGCGATTTCTTCATAAATATTGAACGGAAATCTATAAAATTTTGGTGGTAAGACTAAAAATAATTCAAAATTTAAATGAAAAAACTATTCATAAAAATTTTTTAAATTTTTTATAAACAATGCACTTTTTTAGTAAACAAAAAGATATAAAAGCAATACCTACCCATAAATAAAAACAATGTTTTAACACAGAATTGTTCTCCAAAATCTGCACAGTCTTTTCTTGAAAAAACATTTTAGTATTTTTCATTAATAAGAAAGTTATGCGTACTTAAATACCGCTATATAGGCGCTTTGCCTATGAGATTTTTGAAAAAAAAAAAAAAAAATATAAACATTAGGTACGTGGGCTGCTCGATATATTTCTGGCCTTATAATGAAAATGCGAATATTTATCATCAAAAATGGTTTTATTGTTTTTCAAAGTATTCTCCAGCATGATTTATACACTTTTGCATGCGCTCAAACCAATTGTCGAAGCACTTTTTCCACTCCGATTGAGGCACCTCCAAAACATGGTTTTTGAACGCATCAACAGCATCTTCTGGCGACGAAAATCGTTGACCACGTATTTTTTTCTTGATGTGCGGAAATAGAAAGAAGTCATTGGGTGCCAAGTCAAGGTTGTACGGCGGATGACCCATCAATTCGACGTTTTGGCTGGTCAAAAAGGCGCTGGTTTGAGCCGATGTGTGAGAGCTCGCATTGTCATGGTGAACAACGATTCGTCTTCTCTTGTTCGTTTTTCGAATTTCTCCGAAGACTTCAGGCAAACAAATTGTGGTGTACCACTCAAAATTGACCGTCCTACGTTGCTCAAAAGGAACAGTCACCACATGACCAGTTTTGCCGATGAAACAGGCGACCATTTGTTTCGAAGTGCTTCTTCCACGAACAACTTTTGTTTGATTTGGCTCGTCTTCGAAGACCCACACGGTCGATTGCTGTTTTGTTTCGAGCTCATAGGCATAGATCCATGATTCGTCACCTGTGAAAATTTTATAAACGTCTTTTAAAGCTCCGCGATCGTATTTTTTCAAAATTTCTTTGCACCATTCGACACAAGCCTTTTTTTGAGCGATTGTCAAATTGTGCGGGATCCAACGAGAACAAACCTTTTTTACGGGCAGGTGTTCATGCAATATTGAATGTATGCTGGTGGGAGTAGTGATGAGCAAACCAAGACCAAGACGAAGACCATAACAGTCTTGGTCTTGGTCTTGTTCTTGCACATTGAGTCTTGGTCTTGGTCTTGGTTTTGATATTGAGTCTTGGTCTTGGTCTTGATCTTGCTCATTAAGTCTTGGTCTCGGTCTTGGTCTTGGTCTTGGTCTTGAAAAAATTTTCAGAGATATTGAGTATTCAAAACCATATTTTTCCAAAGTAGTTGGGTTTTTAAGATGCCAAAATTCAAATCGAGAAATGATTTTATCTTCAAAACGGGCGTGAAACAACTTTTAACTATAAATTAGCAAGACTGAAAAGCAGTCTTGGTCTTGATAATTATCGTGAGCAAGACCAAGACCAAGACCATAGCAGTCTTGGTCTTGGTCTTGCAAAAATATCAGCATCTTGGTCTTGGTCTCGCAAAATTAGCAAGACCAAGAACAAGACGCAAGACCAAGACTAATTTTGCTCATCACTAGGTGGAAGAAATGCCCAAGGATGCCTCTATCTCACGGTATGTCACATGACGATCTTGCATTATCAGTTCACGACCTTCACGGAATTCGTCTTTGAGCGAGCGTCGGCCACGATTGAATTCATTAAACCAGTTTTTCACAGTGCTATAGGATGGTGCTTCATCGCCATAGAAAGATTTAAGTTCATCGATTCACTCTTGCCGTGATAATCCACGTCGAAAGTTGAGAAAAATGATCGCACGACAAATTGACAAATTAAATTTTCAAGTCACTGTAAACAACACAAATGATGGTCGTATGTCAAAACGTTCTGAGTACGTTTATGCAGAAAAATATCAAACTTTCCAATAGAAATGTCAGATTGCACCTGGCAACACTTAGTGTTGCCTAGGCCAGAAATATATCGAGCAGCCTACGTAATAATCCTGATCAAAAATTCTTCAAAGAACCACCAAAAAAAGCTTGAGTTGAGAAAGTTAGTGTTTACTGTGTTTCAAAAAATTTAGCTCAATGTCAAAAGATAGAACTTGGTCAAACAGCGTTCCCTAAGAGTTAATTCACTTTTCACGGCTTATTAACCATGTGGAGTTATAGTCTAAACTAAAGCATATTTTCGATGCACTAGTTCCTTCAAATTATGTACCACAAGTGGACAGTTTTTTCCGTGCGATCACGATACGGTCTACCTACCAATTGAAAATTATCTTAGATTAATATTTTGCAATATCAATATTATTTGTAATACAAGGGTTAGAACGTAAATTTTGTTTTGTCTTCTTCTCCATGCAACGTACATTCATACAGAACCAAAAACACTCGCACGAGATAAGGTTTTTCTCTCAAAGATCTATAGACCTCTAGTTTTGATGATCAAACGGCGGCAAAAGAACATAATACGGCAAAAAGTTCTCAATAAAACCGGCACTGAGCAAACATATTTCGGTTAATTAATTTTAATGTTATCTATAACTTTTTGCATACAAATTAATAAGTTTTCTTTTTACCAAAAAAACATATAAATGTAAATAACTCTTAACTTATCCAATACTCATAGCATTTCATACTCTCATTCCCAACTGATAGAAAATCCTTAAAAAATTGTTTGTATACTCGTAAAAAGAAAAAAAAAAAAAAAAAAATCAAATCAAAAAGTAAAATATTTAATAAAAAGAAAACAAAAAATCTGTTAGATAGTTGATGTGTTTGAAATGAAATTTGACAAAATCCATTTGTAATTAATAAAAAAATGGCACTAAGAAAAGTTACTCCATACAATATTTAATAATTATGATATGCATTTAACTCAAACTGAAACAAGTAAAGCAAACATACATAAATTGTCCAGAAAGATTTTGTATAATTTAACACGTTTCGGAATTTACTATAGAATTTGTTCTTAAAAAAAAAACTTACTATTTGAAATTTTAATTAATTGAATTAAGTTTTCGATAAGTTTTTATTTTTTTTTTTTGGTTTCTCTTCAGCATTGTTATTAAAATTAAAAATTTATAGGCAAATAAAAATAGCATAATTGTCCAGACTAATTGTTCCAATATGAAAAATTAAATATTCGATGGAAAATCAAAAACAAAGTAATTATCTATAGCATAAATGAAAAACAAAAAGTCACATTTTAGAAGTCTATTTCTCAAAATTAATATCAAACAAAAAGAAAAGAAATAATTTTCTGAGGAATTAACTCATTTGTGTTAAGTGTGTAAAAAAGAAATAAACTTGTTTAATTAAAATTATTTGTTTAAAATTGAAGTAAGAATACATAAAAAAACCTGAAAAACAGTTAAAATAAAAATGTTTCAATTCAAACTCATTTGAGATAAAGCACATCATTAAAACACAATATTGTTACAATACAAAAAATTATTTTGTTTCTTTGTTAAAGTTAATGCAGATTAAAACCAAACAAAAATGAAAGAAAAAAACCACACTAAATTTAACATAAAAAAAACTCAAAAATGTTTAAAAATTCATAAAAATATAAATATACAAATTTTTTTTTTAAATTTTACTAAATGTAAAAAGAAAAAAAAATCAACTAATATAAATATATAAGCAAAACCTTTTTTACACACAAAAATATTAAATCACACACGCAAACAAACATTCAAATATACAAACAAAATGAAATCAAATACATACATACAACATGCCTATAAGGTCACACATTTATACAAAGAAAAAAACATCAAATTCAATATCAACCTTTTTATTACTTAATTACTAATGAAAAATCGATGAAAACAAAAAAAAAAAAAAAAAAAATATTCATACACTTTTGAAAGAATTTCACCTAATAGATTAATTAATTATTTCAATATAACTTAAAATTAAGATTATTAAATAATTAAATTGCTAATAATTACTATTATAATATTTAAAAATATAAACATAAAAAGAAAAAATAAAACTACTAAATAATTATAAAACAAAAAAACACATTAAAAGAGTGCGAGACGGTAAAGAAGAAAAAAGTTGAAAAATCAATAAAAAGTATTAAAAAAAATATATAAACATACAAGTTGTTTGAATTCTTGCACACGATCATTGGCCTAATTCTACACAGAGCAAAAAAGTCACATAAAATAGAATAAAAGTCAGAAGATATCTCTTCGGTTTTCATCCAAAAAGAAAGTTACATCAAAATTCTGTAGAAAATCTTGTTAAAACTTCTGTTGACATTTATATGAAAACCTCGTACTTAATATTAAGAAGTAATGTCTTAATAGTAATGTTTTCAATACGATTTCTTCCTGAAACATTGAAAATTACGTGTAAATCATCTTTCTATGCCATATGGCATAGTCACTTTTCAAGGTCTGTTTGAAGTCATAAAAACTTAAAAGTTAATTTTTTTTTATTTTTCTCAAATGTTTTGAGTAGAAGATAAAAAAGAATTATATCGATTGGTGGACGCAGTAAGCTGTATGACTAAAAATAATGAACAACAATATCCAATGACGTATTTTGCAAAAAACGTTCACCTCATATTTTTATTATTTTTATTAAACAAATAGTTTTAATTTATAATTTTAAGTATGTATGTAGTAAAGAAGCTGAATATTGGTTTAACAAGGGTAAAAAAAATAAGACCTCTTACATGATTCAATAATGCATAATATACTTCCAGAAGCCTTCTGCGAAGTGAACAACACCTTTGAAAATAACTTAATTCGGAAATGGGAGGAAAAAAGCCATATCAACTAGAGAGGACCCCAAGAAAAGTTCTTGCCTGCAGCAGACGAAAGGACTTTAGTATGATGGAAGCCATTTTAAACATCAGTAGAAAAAATATAAAAATCTACACTGAAACGATGAAGATATCCCTTAAAACGTGTAAAAGCCTCAAGAACCCCGCAAACTCGTAATAGTTGTCAAAATCAATACGAACTTTGACAGTTTTACGAGTTTACGAGGCTTTCGATGCTTTTACACGTTTTAAGGAATACACTAAATGTCAGGACACTATATAGGTACTTACTACCCAAAAATATGGGCCCGGTAGCAGAGCAGAGCATATACTGTGTTTCTAATTCCACTGCAAAGACGAAATCTATAAACAATCTAGAGATGTTCTGATTGGGAAAGAGGATGTACAAAATGTTTTTTAGATCGTGATGAAATTCATAGCCTTTAAAATAATTGTAATCAATTTGGATGCTCATAACGATTTATTTGGGGAAAATTTAGATGCAAAAGATAATTTATTGGATCGGAATGAGGTTGCACACCCATAATTTCAAAAAACCCTTTAAAGTCCGATTAATATGTAATTATTATATAAATCATGGAACGCTCCAAGCTCAAAATACTCAAAAAAATACAAATTTTTTGCTCTTCTTATTCGGCCTCGACCTATAATATGGCAAAACACCTTTTTAAAATTTTTTATCTAGAAAATCCTTAATATGATATGATTTGATATGATATTTAAGCATAAAATCATTAGAATTATGATAAAAATTTAAATGTAAATTTTTGTACTTTTATTACCTTTGAGTACATTTCATGCCATATGGCATGACTCCGAAAAACCATTTTTGAAACAAAAATTTTTAATAATTATTTTCAATTATTGTTAAGATGGCTCTTAGTAGTAGAATAAGTATTTTTTATGAACAAAATATATTTTCCTTGTAACAAATTAGTTAAAATATTGGGCCCAATCATGAATAAAGATTCTCGAGAATTGCAGTCTCTCATGATAGGGCTCATTCACTAATAACATAATCAGGCATGTTCTGAAATCCGATTCACTTCGGAATCGGAATTAAATCAATATTCAAGAGCTCTGCATGGACACGCCTACCACCCATACAAAATATATATTCAAAATGCAACTTTATGAGCTGTTTTCAAACAATGCAACCAAAATACACCTAGATACTATGAATTGCAAGCGCAAGCTTTGAACTAAAACTGGGTGAAATCAGACAAGAGGGCGTGGCACCTCCCATATAAACAAAAGCTTCAAAACGCTATACTGAATGCGTTTTTTGAGATAATCGAACTTAATTTTGCAAAAACTGGTTTAAATCGGACAAGAGGGCATGGTACCTAAGCAAAAGTTTCAAAATAATATACTGAAAGAGTTTTTTGAGATAATCACACTATAAATGCACTTTCTGAGCTAAAATTAGACGAACTCGGACAAAAAGGCGTGGCAGCTCCCATATAAGCAAAAGCTTCAAAACGCTATACTGACAACGACTTTTGAGCTTATCGAACCAAATTTTACTCAGACACTAAGAACTATAAATGCAAGCTCTGAGCAAAAACTGGGTGAACTCGGACAAGAGGGCGTGGCACCTCCAATATAAACAAAATTTTCGAAATACTGCAGTGTAGGGTATTTAAGGTTCGGCCAGGCCAAAGGTGACACCTTTACTAGTTATTAATTTGGACCTAACATGGCAATATTTGCTAGGATCATGGCGACATCATAAAATATAATTTTTGTTATAAATTAAAAAAAACCCAATCAATTATATTTCAAGGTCCAATTAAAGTCATATTAATATTTACCGAAATTTGTTAATTACACAGGTTTACAAAAAAAAAAAAAAAAATGTCATGGCGTTTTGAACAGACTATGTGTTTCGTAGTTACTTTGACGTCCTGAATCCTGATCCCGGGTCCGTTTTTTTCCAGAACGTCTGAGAAAAAATATTTCAAGGTCATATAGAGGTCATGTGTCGTTTATTCGCTAAAATTCTGAAACTAATTTTTTATCATTGAGTCCTTAGTCCTTTAAAAGAATATGTGATCAAAAAGGTTATCTCGGACCTAGTTTCGGAGATGTAGCCTTCGAAAGATCCGAATATATCTTCTATGAAAACCGCTATAAGTTGGGAACCCCTGGATGGATTTGTAAAATATTGGTGTCATATGAAAGGTATTTTGTTGTTGTTTCTATTGTTGTTGGTATTGTTGTTGTTGTTTTTGTTATTGTTGTTGCTGGTGTTGTTGATTTATTTGTTGTTGTAATTGAAAAATTTCACAAAATTTCAAAAAAGGTTATATCTCGAAAACTATGAATCTAATTGAAAATATGCTCGAATCATTTTCACGCATGTCCTGTTAGAGCACTTCGGAAATGATCGGCTACTGAACGATTTCCATGTTGATTTAGCCGAAGCAAAAAATGATAATTCGGAAAAATAGTTCCAAATGAATTTTTTTTTTCCGGAATTGTATTCACTATTGCATAAAAAATAACGTGTAAAAAGTACATTGCAAAATCGTGTGCCCAACAAAAGTTATTCAATGTCAAAAGTTGCGAAAATAAATTTTTTTTCAATTATTTCGCTTACGGCTGCAATTACGAAAAAAGAGTGGTTGACAGTTATTTGCCGAGTACACAGTTTCTTAACTTCAATGATTTACTACGAAAAAGTTTTCAAAATTTTTTTCCTATTACTCATGGTTTAGGAGGTATGTCAATTTAAAAAGTTTTAAAACTTCGCGATATTTATATGTTGTACGTTTTAAACTGAGATAACTCTCGAACGACTAATCGCACAAAAAAAGTAATTATATACTAGTTTGTAGAAAATTATATTTTCTGCAAACCATTCTCAGCTCTTTTTTTCGTAGGACCTATGGTTTAGGAGATATTTTTCACAAACTGTTCAAATTTTTAAAAACTAGTTTTTAAGGAAATCTCTGGAGCTGTTTCCGCTTGATAAAAACTAACGGGATCTATTTTATTAACATTTCCATGATCTTCAAATAATATTTGATACGAAATAATTATCGAGAAATTTTTTTACTTAAAAAAAAAAAAAAAAATTGGCAAAAACGTAAAAATTTCGAACATTCGCGTCTTCAAATCTAATAAAAAATTCATAAAAACTAGACCAAAATTCATCATACTTTTTTCAAAGAAATTTTTTATTCAAAACTTAAAGAATTTACACAAAATTCGCCATTTTTTGATTTTTTTTTTTTGAGTAAAAAAATTTCTCGATAATTATTTCGTATCAAATATTATTTGAAGATCATGTAAATGTTAATAACATAGATCCCGTTAGTTTTTATCAAGCGAAAACAGCTCCAGAGATTTCCTTAAAAACTAGTTTTTCAAAATTTGAACAGTTTGTGAAAAATATCTCCTAAACCATAGGTCCTACGAAAAAAAGAGCTGAGAATGGTTTGTAGAAAATATAATTTTCTGCAAACAAGTATATAATTACTTTTTTTGTGCGATTAGTCGTTCGAGAGTTATCTCAATTTAAAACGTACAACATATAAATATCGCGAAGTTTTAAAACTTTTTAAATTGACATACTTCCTAAACCATGAGCAATAGGAAAAAATGTTTGAAGCTTTTTCGTAGTAAATCATTGAAGTTAAGAAACTGTGTACTGGGCAAATAACTGTCAACCACTATTTTTTCGTAATTGCAGCCGTAAGCGAAATAATTGAAAAAAATTTATTTTTGCAACTTTTGACCTTGAATAACTTTTTTTGGGCATGCGATTTTACAATGTACTTTTCACACGTTATTTTTTATGCAATAGTGAATACAATTCCGGAAAAAAAAAATTCATTTGGAACAATTTTTCCGAATTATCCTTTTTTGCTTCGGCTAAATCAATATGGAAATCGTTCAGTAGCCGATCATTTCCGAAGTGCTCTAAGGATTTTGAAATTTTTTATTGAAAACATGTCGAAATACGATTTTTAACAGAATTCCGTAAAAAAATGGGGTACTCGAAAATTTTATTCAAATCACCCACAGGACATGCGTGAAAATGATTCGAGCATATTTTCAATTAGATTCATAGTTTTCGATTTTGAAATTTTGTGAAATTTTTCAATTACAACAACAAATAAATCAACAACACCAGCAACAACAATAACAAAAACAACAACAACAATAGCAACAACAATAGAAACAACAACAAAATACCTTTCATATGACACCAATATTTTACAAATCCATCCAGGGGTTCCCAACTTATAGCGGTTTTCATAGAAGGTTCTCCGAAACTAGGTCCTCCGAGATACCCTTTTTGATCACATATTTTTTTTAAAACCTAAGGGCTCAATGATTAAAAATTAGTTCCAGAATTTTAGCGAATTTATCACTTAACGACACATGAACCCCATTTTGACCTCCATATGACCTTGAAATCTTTTTTCTCAGACGTTCTGGAAAAAAACGGATCCGGGATTCGGACGTCAAAGTCCTTATGAAACACATAGTCTGGTCAAAACGCCATGACACTTTTTATTTTTGTAAACCTGTGTTATTAACAAATATTTTTCGAATGCTCAATCAAATATATTTCTTTGAAGGAAACATACTCTTTTCTCAGTGCAGTGTATATTAACTTTGTCCTTTCGTTTGTAACGCGGAGGGGAAGGCGCGACAGGTATGGAAAAGTTTACATATATTTTTGATCAGCGTCACCTCCTGAGTCGATAAAGCCATATCCGTCTGTCTGTTAAAATCATTTTAATAATTTTTTGGAGCAAGATATTTTAATGAAATTTGGAATACTGTCTCAGTTAGCTTATAGAATTGAAAATGAGTGAAATCGGAATTTTTCTGTTTTCGATCTCTCCCAAAAATTTGGGTGCACTGTTTTTTTTTATAGAAATGTGCAGTTAAATTAGCTGGCATTCCTGCACATCACCTTTTGTTGACCAGTCAAATTCCAGAAAATTTCGTTTAATTTACAGGAAAAGTACCAATACAAGGACATGTAAAATATGTTGAGACAAAAGTACGTATAGGTTCGGGATTTCAAAAACAAGTAAAAGAAAAATTAAATCAGGCTGCCGAATACGCAAAAAAATCAAATAATGGTAACAAAATTTACTGTTCATTAGTATTCGATGGAGTGTTCATTTGACTGGAGACTCTTTTTAATTAATAATAAAAAAAAAAATCCGAAATTTTTTGGTGATAATTTTGTTAATTATATTAAAGTTTTCTCTATTCGTGGAATTGATGAAGACTGGGTAATAATTTATAGCTTTTATTATTCTAAATGGTAGATTGAGCTGTGAAGAAATGTATAAAATTTTAATGAATGTTTTTCTCTAATCTATATATTATTGAAATATTAATCATTGCTGAGAGCAAAATCGAATATTTCTTTCATATTATTGTTCTTCATTATATCGCCACTTCAATGCTACAACTAAGTAACTCCGAAAGTATCATTCTTGCTATAAGTGGCCTATGATATTCTTCAGATGCTTTAGAAATTAAAGGCAATCGGATCACTTCGTCTATTTTTTAAAACATAAAGGACCTTTAATCATGTCAAAAGAATTTGATGAGCATGTAAATAAATCTCATTCATTTGACGACAATAGTTTTTGATAAAATTTGGTTTTTATCAGCTTTATCCGAAAATTATGAAGTGAAAGGAAAACAATGCATTTACTATGTGTCAAAGGTAAGTTTTTTCTTCTATTTCTTTTTTTTTTTTAAATACGAATACATTCAAACAATGTTAATAAAAAATTTTACTATATACATTTAGAGATAAATATCACACTACTTATTTTCTATTGAAAAAAACAATATAAAACTAAAACTTAGTTCATATGGTATAAAAAAAAGCTTAAGTACTTAAAACGTATTATTTATTATACAAAACGAATAAAACTTATTTCGTGGCAGCGAAAAATTTTAGCATTAAAACAACTTACGAAAGTAATTAAAATACAGCATATACTTAATTAACATAAGTGAAAATGAATTTATGTAGGTATGCCCATTTGCAAAATGTATAATAAAAATTGATGAAATGTATCGAAATAAAAGAAATACGAAAATAATTTAAGAAATTCATGAGAAATTTGCACTAAATGAAACATATCTATTATTCTCCCCCCTATTGCTAGGAGTTATTTTAAAGGAACTATCTACAGCCGCATGACTCGATGACCATATTTGGAAGTGTTTTAAGCGTTGCAGTATTATTATTATCCATAAAGACTAACTCTAGTGATGAATACTGCTTTGCTGTACAACATGGTATTAATTCCAAATGTTGTTTTCCTTTAGCTTTATTCGCGATGGCAGCTTTCTATAAAAAAAAAAGAGAACGAATAATTATTAATTGCTCAAATCAAAATTATTGACAATATTGATAATTACCTGCAAGAAGGAACTATGAAATGAGGAACTTTGCGTTATACTCGCTACTGAGCTACATGAACCACGACAGAAGTATGCATCATAACCACGTGGCTGTATGATCCAATCACCCCAGCCGATTTCATCAAAAGAAATGTAGAGCTTTTCACGACAACATTCCGTAACACCATCAGTACAGTTGACACTACGTTTTTTACGTGATGTACGACGTCTATTCTGTGTGTCGACCATAATGAATGGACGATAGTCTTTGTCAACGGAAATCATTTCATCCATGGAACTGATATCACAGGACTGACATGATATGTGTATTAAATGGCTTAGATCATGATTGCCGAACCAGCGTTTGATGGGCCATTCAATGTCGATTTTCATCCATTCGTCTGAAAATAAATAAAAAAAAAATTATTAATTTTTTTGTTATTTTTACTTGGAGTTTAATTTAAATAATTAATACAGCGAGGGGTATGTATACATAGAACATGATCTGTTCGAGATAACATGATTTTTTTGCATTGTGAAAAAAAAAATTGCGTTTTTAAAGAATACTGTTTTGCGATAAGAATTTTATTCTACGAAAATCCCTTGAAAACCCCAAGAATTACTCAGTTTGATAATATTTAAAATCAAATCAATACGAAACTGATAATTATATGAAAAGAATGAAAAAACTTGGTTGCCATCATCATGTCGGATCTATTAAAAAAATTTTCAACAAAAACAATACTGAGAATATAGCAATAAATTTGTTTTCAGCAGTTTTTTCAATTTGTATTCAAGTATTTTAAACTTCCTTTTTTTCTTCCTTACTTTCGACACATTAATTTTGACTTTCTCTTGACTTTTCGCTTTTTATCGACTTCCATCGAAACTCTATAATTTGAAATCTTTTCAACTTTTGGCACATTGCCGAGGATTAGCCGACTTTATTCGAAATTTATTTACAATACTATTCGGCTTTAATAGGCTTTTGTTTTGATTTTCTTCGACTCAACACTTCGCTGCCTTATACAATTCGGATTTCTTAGCTTTTTTCGATTTTTCTAGATACTGTTAGACTTTTACAAAACTGTTTATAATTTTCAATACTATTGGAATTTCCTTTCGTTCAATATACATTTTTAAACTTTTATGATGTTTATCGATTCTATTCGACATATTAAATACTAAGTATTTGATAATTTTTCTATATGTTTTCCGACTTTTTTGATGTTCTCAATAGACTTTTCTGATAGACTTTTTCTATGTTTTTCTGTACTTTTCAAGATTCTCAAGTTTTCTATATAATTCCATATTTTTTGACTTTTATTTTGATAGATTTACAACTACACACGAATACATAATTGGCAATATTTCTGTTATTTTTGGTCTTTCGCCTTGTTTTTCGACATTTTCAATATTGAACTATAATCTTTACATTATTGTGATTTTATTCATTACTATAATTTTTGTAAGCATCCTCGGTTTATTTTGCTCATCTGGCAACCATAAAAGAACCCCCCTATATTAAAAACAACTTTGCTCACGTATATTGATTAATGCTCAAAAAATAATAATTTTCACTTAATTTAATTGATGTCTTATGTCATTATGAGGTCATTCTATTTAATCGTTGAAAGTCCAAATCCCGGATTTACTTAATACATATATCTCTTAGTTTGCAAATTTTTCAATCTGTGTTTTGCGTTATTTGCTATTATCTTGGCAAAAAAAAATAAAAAATCAAACGTGTTTGCTATTAAGTTTTTATTTTTAATTAATTTGATTAGAAATTTTTTTTTTCTGTATTTTTTTATTTTTAAATTCTTGATAATTTCAGCCTTTGATTTTTTTTATTCAATATTCGTAACTATAAAACTCACCTTGGACATCGACAGTTTGTATTGCGACTGGTTTTACTTTTGGTAAATATTTCGAGTCTAGTTGTTGCTGGACTTCTGAAACAACAATTGTTTGTTGATCCAGCATTGCATCTGTTGTGCGCTGTTTAGTATCGTTGCGTTTACTTTTAAAGATCCAAAGCACAGCTGTACTTACATCGAAGCCATCGGCATCAGCATCATCGATTTTAAATGAGAAACATATGGAAGGTTGAGGCCCCAAGCGTTGACACTCACGCATTTCTAAAATTATAAGAAAAGGCAAGTTTTTTATTTAAGCTTTAAAAATTAAACATTAGACTATCATATTTCAGTATAAGGTGTGCGCTCTTATCTCAAAAACCATATTCTCTTGTTCGAAAATAAAAAATACTAGAATCGCCCAATGGTCAAAATTTGACCAAAAATTTATCAAATAATTTTGGTACTTTTTGGACAGTTTTAGTACTTTTTTTGCTATTTGGTACAAAATAGAAAAGCTCATTTATCATCTATAGTACAATGACAAATGTGAAACGAAAAGAAAACAAAAAAAACATGAAGTCAGTGTCAGTCAGCTTTTTGTCTTTCTCTTTCTGCTGATTCCTCTTTTCAGCTCTGTGTGACTGAGTATGTTGTCGTTGTTTATATTGAAAAATATGGATTTAATTTTACCTAGCTCAATGGCAAAATATAAAAATAGTTTTAACTTTGTGCAAATTTACACACAAATAGCTTTCCAATGGTGTATAATTCAAAGTCGTGCTTCATTTCTAACATAGTAAAAAAGGTAGGACAAATTTTTGTCTAGAGTATTAATATATAGATTAAATAAATCGATAGTGTAATCGTGCGATAACACGAAAGCTCATAAAAAAGAAGAACGTGGCCGTCCGAGTTTATGCTAGATGGATAAAGGAAAACCGTATCTAAGATATTTAAGATATTTAATTGTAAGGATTTATTTATTTATCCTTTTTTTAAAAAGTCATATTTTTACCTCAAAAAATTACCAGAACTTAAAAGTTCTGGGTGTGAAACTGATTACCTTTTTCGTGTATTTTTATTAATTAGTCTTATTACAGAGGTTTTTATTGAACTATAGTATTTTGTAAAGAAATCATTATTTAATTTACATAAATGGTTTAAAAGATATGCGTAAATTAAAATAGCTCTTTGAAATGCAGCGTTTGCAATTTTTCCCGGAAAATTACTATGTTGGCTACGTCTAGTTAAGTCTTCTAACTATAAAAAAATAAAAGTTCAGAATCTACTCTTTCAATTTAAGTCAAAAATAAGTCGACATATTTCAAGCGAATCATTAAATTCATCAATTTTGTAAAAAAAGGTCATATGATTTTCAATACGAATTTTCAATGTAAGTAATAGTACAGGCAAACTAGGTATGCATATCCAATTTTGTTGAACATGCACCGATTTTGATTGGACAAGGCCCATTTTGTTCGTTATTGAACTTAAAAAAATTCAATACTTAAAATTTATGCGGTTTTTGAAAAAGGCATAAAATAAAAATGGTTTTTTGAAAAAAAAAAAAAAAAAGTAATTTTCGATGTATTTCTCAATGCTGAGTTCAAATCATGTATGGTGTTTGGGATATCCTAACCTAGAAGTTAAAAAAACATGATTTTTGAGGTTATATAGAGGTCTTTTCTTTTAAACACACTGTTTAGAACTGCATTTCATCTTCAAAATAAGTTATGAATCGGGCTTGTTAGATTTTTGTGGAGAAGGAAATGGATGTAAAGAAATTAAGACTTCTAGTTAGAAATCGACCGAAGGTGGAAAATCTTTTTTGCACGAATCAGTATTTTTTATGAATAATTAATAACATTTATGGCCATGTATTTAGTACTTTCTGTTTTACAACTCTTCAAAAATTAAATTAAATGGTAAAATTTTTGTCATCTTTCTGTTTGCGTTCGTAAAAGCAAAACGTATTTATATTAAAGATCTGACGTAATATTTTCACATATTGCGCCTTTCGTCTGCGTTATTAAAACGAAGTTTGAATTACTAATTATAATTATATGCGAAATTATAATAATTTTATAAAAAAAAGAAGCTTATCGCGTTCACTGTTTTTTAGATTGAAGTAAAGGATAACTCTACTATAGTAGTACTAATAATTGTATGTACATTAAATACGAAAACTCACCTCTCTCTAAGAAAATAAACTTTTTATTCGTTCTCGCATAGTAATCATCGAGATCTTTGTTTTTCGACTGCTCATCGACATGCTCAATGGTTGTACCCTCTGAAATGGGCTTTGGTAGAACAACAGTTGATACTTTAGGGCGCTCTTTCAGACGTAGTTTTTCTAAAATTTGCTGTTTAACAAATTCTATTCTTAAATTCGTTAACTGTTCCTCACTAATGTGCTGCACTTTACGTTGACTGTTCTCACACTTTGGACAGCGTGGTTTGGGGACCGATGATGATTTAGATTTCTGACTCTCAACATCAACACTTATCTCCGCGCTCTCACGAGATTCATCTTCGATACTGCTGCTGCTGCTGATTTCATTCGTTTCACGCTCATTCCATTCTGCTGATGAAATACGTTCCACTTCTGCTCTCCGTTCATTTGAATCTGGTGGAATTTCAGGAGATGAGGGAAAATCTGCTGCTGCTTCTTTGCTTAACTCTTCACTGTAGGGTGCATCACCGTACATACGATCTTCGGGGCTACGCAGATGTTGCCATATACGTGGCATTGCGCCAAAATTGTGCTCTTGCTGTTGGCGGTTTCTACTGCTGTCGCTATTGCTGTGCGCCTGTTTTCGCTGTTGTAGCAGCTGTTCGCGTTTATGTGCCAGATGGCGCTGCAGTAGATCATAATGCTCTAGCAGTGCTGCTGCTGCTTCGTCATCTTCCGCACTACCGCCAGAAGTGAATTGTTCGCGATGCTCATGTCGATTAGCGCGTTTATGACGCTGTTTTGCAGCTGCTTGCTGTTGCTGATGTGGCTGTGTATGACGTTTTAGCAGCTGATACTGCTGATAACGTGCGTGATGCGTTAAATCAGCTTCATCGCTGGCATCTGTCCAGGTGCTTTGTATGCGGCGACTGTAGATGCTGTTGTTTTCCAGCGCCAGAATGGCTAACAGCACAAATGTGATGAAATATTTTGCCATTTTAAATGTTGATGTTGATGGCAACTGAATGTGGGGGTATGATGATGATTTGTTGGCGATATTATTTATTTATAACACTTTTTGTTGTCTTCCTCAATTGGGACAAGCTTTTTGCTAATTATTTGTATACTATCTTTTGGGTAGCATTAAAAATCCAACTGTAGTCCGTTCATTTATTAAATTCATAGATTTAAAGAGCACTCACGTTCGCGAACGATTTACTTTTTTTCAAATATCTTTTGTTTTTCTAAAGGGTTTTTTAACACTTGTTTTTTAAAAACATTTGGGGATTTTCTTGATTACTTCTTTTTTATATAATTCTATAACATTGATAGTCTATACTGGTTTTGTTCTGAAATGAAAAGAAAATAAAAGAGTATTAATTATAATATCACGTATTCACATGGCAAAATTAATTTAAATTTTCTTAATTAAATCCGGTAAATATTTACATTTTATTTGTTATGTTAATGACCCTTTTATAAAATTTATTTTTTTTTTTTTTTTTTTAAAACGCAATCAATTTGCAAAATTGCCCTTAATTCACTATTTTTATTTAATTTTTTTTTTTCTAATTCGCAGTGTTTCGGATTTCCTATGTCCGAACGTCAGACTATCACCTCAAGCAAATTATGAATGAGCGTTCATTTTTACGGTTACAACATTTTTATTTACGCGAATTTATTTGAGGCAGACGCCAGCGAAATGAATAAAGAAAAAAGTGCGCCAGATCTAAAAGCTGAAGCTACATATGAAACAGCGCCGAGAATTGCATCAGCTATAGGTAGCAGTGTCTACGATTACAACTATAGGTTGTACGCTACGTTCGGTTTAAACGAAACGAAATGTTTATAGTAATTTGATTTTTTTATTTATTTATTCTGAAAATAGCATATGGGGTATAGTATTTTTTGTGAAAAACAACACAAAATTTCTGACGAAAATAAAATTAAAATGACTAGTATGTTAGCAATAAACTTTTCCTGGGATTTTGTCATAAAAAAGACATGAAATCATACAAAAAAAAAAAGTTCCAAACAATTGCTTCAAATAAGTTTTTCTTTTTATTTCTGCGAAAATTAATATGAAATTTTATGTAATTTCAATGGAAATTCATTATTAGTTTTATTTCACCTTAAAATCAATTTCAACAGCAAATCACCCCACAGTTAAGTTACAATGCAGAAAAAAAAATTGATTTTACAATTCCAAAAATTGTAAATATTTGATCAATGATACATTTGTCACATTTTAAACCCTAGCGAGCGCTCTCCCACATTATGTACAACATGCAACAAAAGCTGAATGAAAGTCAGTTCAAAAATAACAAAGATATGGGTGGTTCATTACTTTTTAAGTACGTTTACAACAGATAATGACAATACAGAGAGTCGCTACGACAAGATTTAACCAAATTGGTCACCTCGTTTTCATTACCTTGGTTAACCAAACTGAATTAAGAAAAACCAAAGCTCAAAGATCACCGTTCCCACTGATGGTTAGTTTGTTGTTAAACAAATCACAACACTATTTCACTTTTTCACTTAAGTGTAGGCAGTGGCTTATTTTGTTGGTACATAATTGAACTTAAAAAAAACCAACACTTTAGATTAAAGCAGTTTTTGAAAAAAAGGTCGTAAACGGTTTTTTGAAAAAAGTAGAAACAATTCTAAACAAAAATTAGAAATCCGATGTATTTGTCAATGCTGAATACTAATCCAGTCTCAGAATCAGTCTATCACTTATGGTTTTTGAAATATTCTAACCTAAAAGTTAAAAAAACTTGATTTTTGAGGTTAAATAGAGGGCGCACGAAATTTGTTTTGCTTTTTCCTACTAAATGCATCGCTTAGTACTTTCCTTCGTCTTCAAAATAAGCTATGAAACGGTTTTCTATGACATATTTCCTAAAAAGTTTTGACCATTTTAAAATGATGAAATGAAAGTTAAAAATTTTTAGTTGTCACAAACATATATTTGTTAATAATAACCAAACCATATAAAAACCGATAGCAAAAAATCAATTTTTAGAAAACATCGATTCATAAATAAATTGATATCTTTAATATTGATACATTCTTATATTGAATGCTTTTGGTATGTTTTGTATGTTTGATTGAAACAAAGGTTTATTTGATATAGAGCAAACTTCAAAGTCGAGAGAGTGGGAGAGAGAGATGAGAGAGCAAGAGATACTTAAGTGTTTTTTTATTGAATTATTTTAGGAATCAAAAAAATGCATGAAATAAAACTAAAAATTTATATAATTACCAAATTGTATTTGACCCAATCAAATCTACACAAGCTCATCAAAAATATAACATATTAGTGTGCATATGTAAACACAAGAATTCATTAAATACATATGTTACTGATGACATTACTACATTTAATTAAAGTATTTTTTTTAGTCAAACCAAAGAATGCAAATTAATACGACACGCTGTACGCTATTTAAAGAATGCGAAAAATTATGCGCAATTTAATCAATTGCAATTTGATTGTAAATCGAATGTTGGTTTTTTTTTTTTTTTTTCACTTAAATTAACTTATAATTTATGCAAACGTTTAATCTTCTTTGAAGTACCGATATTTAACTGCACAGATGTGTTTTAGAGATTAATCGATTTGCGAGTCAAATAAACTTTATTAATTTTATGATGTACAGTTTTTAATTGTATTACTTTGAGCCTCCCATATTTTGCTATTTTCAATAAGAAGTGTATGTGTAATCTCTCTTAGAAACAAAATTTTTACCGATATAGGCGATATGCAAGGTTAAAAGTCACAAGAAATATATTTTCAGAATTAAGGTCTGACAGAAGTTAAAGATAAGAAAGTTTTCTATAAAATAGATCACATGTATCAGTCTCGTAAATTCTACTGTTTTTGTGGAGTTTAAGGTCAAAGGTCAGAAGCATTTTTTAATAACTCAATAATTTAGTTTCTATACACATTTGTATATGAGTAATTGCGACGTAATAGGAAATCAATAACTTTGATCTAAAAAATATTAAACTGGTTCGATTTCAATTCATTTTTTTTTTCGTTCCCAGAAAAACCAATGGAGCACTTTTGATTCTACTGAAGGCCCATTTTGGCTGAAAAACATGTTTTTTGCTTTTAACTTTTTTTTCTTTGCAAAATCGATATAGAAATTTGCTTCAAAAATAAAGATTATGTTCTTGCAAAAACTTTGGCGTTGGAAAACCATACATTTTTAAGTGAGAATATTCGGTTCCAAAAATCGATTTTTTTACGTTTTGCAACTAAGCGTCCATCTTACGAAAAAAGTGTATACGGCAAAAAATGCTTAGAATCGTCCAAGGAATACGTGTGATTTTATTTTGTAAAACATTTTATAATTCTTAAAAAATTGGTCCAAAAAAAAAAATTAAAATTGTGAAAAAATTCATATTTTTTGGACGATTTTAAAGCATTTTTGCCGTATACACTTTTTTCGTAAGCACTTATAAATTTTTTGTGTAAGATGTTTTCTAGTCAAAAATCGTTTTTCCGACCGCGTAATTGAAAAACGTAAATCAACTATTGAACCAAATATTATGTATGCGTTTAAAATTTCCTTCTAAAAAAAAAAAATTTGTGACTTAGTACTCAATTGATTAATTTATTATCGTTTATAGAATAATGAAAAAGATTTCAACATTTAGATGAGATCAGAGATGAGCAAAATCGTGGTCTTGGTAATTTTTCGAGACCAAGACGCTGATATAATTTCAAGATCAGGACTGCTATGGTCTTGGTCATGGTTACGATGATCATCAATCTTATAAAATGACTTAACTTTAAATATATATATTCAAAGAAATTATTTCCCAAAAAGTGTAGGTCATAATCAACGTCGCATTATTATTACCTACTCTTCGTTTTGTATCCACATATCAAAACTACTATATACTATCTTTAAGCGTCTCAATAAAAAAGATAAAAAAACATACAAGTTAAAAGCAACAATAATTTTGTATGATGATTTTGCAGAATTTTATTTACATACAAAAATTTTTTTTGGAAATTTTTGGTGACGGCCGCAATGACAAATTTTTAATTATTTGCTATACGAGTACGTTTTTGACATATATTGCCCACACGCAAAGTGTGCTGCCGAACGTGATACCAATTCATGATAAGCTTAGTACTACTACGAGAACTCAAATTGTTATCTCTTATCACAGAAGCATTTTCTAATCACAGCTCAATCACAGCGTGCGCAAATAATATTCGCTCGTGCTAAACGATTTGCAAACTAAACATTTTAATCGTTGTATTCGCTGATTGGTTGAGAGGCAACATTTGAAAACCCGTTCCAAGTTCAGGGTTCAAATTCAATACAGTAGTGATCAAATTAGAAAGCAATTTGTTGATATGAGTTTATTCATCAGCGTTATCAGCGCGCGTTTATTGATAATGAAATGATGAGATTTAAAAAATATTCAAGGAAATTGACAAAAGTCAATTAATATCGCCATTATAATGAGTTGCGTAAAGAAGATTATGTGCATCATTGACTGATAAGATTCAAATCAACTCGTCATTTTAAATTAAGCGCAATTTATTACAAATATAAAAACTTATGGATGATTGATAAGTGTTTGATGTGAAATCTGTACTGTCATCTGTCAAACAATGATTGACAAAATTGAAGTCAAATTTATTGGTTTTAACAACTGTTGAAAGTGAACAACTTTGAGTAATGGAAAAATTCCAAAGTATCGATCGGAAAGCTTCTAGGGAAAATAAAGAAAAGTTGGCTGCCAGTTTTGGGGCCTATCCTCCTTAGATGACAACCATTATATTATATTGGTACAATGCCTTCTAACTTGAACAGAGAGAAAACGGCCACGAAAAAAATGTGCTCTTTTATCACAACATAATAATATTTACCAGCTTTAGCCTCCTGTGATTTCTTTCTGTCTTCAAACATGAAAGAATTTGTGGAGATTATCATTTAAACTGAAGGCTATTCCTTTTAGTTGATATGATATTGTAACAAAAAACCAAGTACTAAGCTTGCAACTGTAGGGTAATGAAGTAATTTATGGTAGTGGCTTATTTGAAAAAATCTTGCATCACCCATTTTTATAGAAACAAATGTATATCAGATTTCCATGAAACAAAAAAAAAATTTTAATTAGCTACAGCCAATTCAAGGGAATGCAAATCCCATAGTCACGTGAAAAGTTTGACATACTAACACTTATATACCCTTCCAATATACGAGTATATGTGTAATTATATATGAACGTGAGTCGCCAGGTGATAGCACTTGTGATAGAGACAAAAATAAGGCAACTTTTTTTTTACAAATAATTCAATCTAAGTAATGGTTTTTACAAGGTAAATAATAGAAATTTAAAAAAATTTATATGTTCCTTACATTTGAGGTGTATGTAGTTTACCATGTCGATTTAACACAAGAATTCGTTAAATAAGAGAAGAGGTTACATTATTTTGGAAAGGTTATATTGATTTGGAAAAAGTAAAAATCGATTTTGAAAAAAATTAAATTGATTTGGCAGAAATGATTTGAATTTAAAAACGATCAATTTGATGTGGAAAAGGTTTAAGTTGGAGATGAAATCCTGTATCTCGAAAAATAGTCGATAAAATTAAAGCCAGGGATGTGAACCGGTTTTAAACTGAGCCAGTTTTTTTGAATCGAAAAACTTTTTTTCTACGAATTAACTGAACTATTAAACGAACCGAAATTTTCCAAAAGTATTTGATTTGAACCGAAAGCCGAACAACTTTTTTATAAATGTTTAAATATTTGTTTCTACTTTTTTATTTTTTCCATTGTTAAACATGGTAGTATGGTTAAGAGGGTATTTTCCACGCGGACCGTTGAAACGAACCGCAATCCCGGTTCAAAGAAAAACAAAAAACGTTTTTACGAGCCAATCCGAAAGTCCAAAAACGGTTCGAACCGACCAAATTTTTTACCTGGTTCACGTTCCTGTTCATAGTTGTGTAAATAAAAAAGTATGGAGAAATATGCGCGGCTTTTCATTTTTACACCTCTATATCTGACAGTTTCTACACCAAAGACATCTATGGAAATTACTCGATAGAATGTCTCATGTCCTTATTCAAAAGAGAAAGCGATGATGATTTCAAAATTACGAAGGACAATTTGTGACCGTCCACAGAAAAACCTTACCTTCACAAAATCAAAAACCGGTTTTTGCATCGAAACTCAAAGTTTGTCAATTTTTTCTCCAAATGGATAGGGGTTTCATAGGACTGCTTTTATTGACATTTATAATTTGATAATCAACTTCAAAACAAAAAATGTTCAGAACATGTTCAAGCGCTCAATTCTACCTTAAACTGAAAACCGGTACCTTACTCTTATTTCTAGCTGTACTGCTAAATTTTGTCATTGAGTAAGATCCTTTTTCCTCTGAACGGTCACATTTGGTTAAAATACAGATACGAAGGTAGAAAAAAGGTTCATTGTGCTCAGTCAGCATCTAAAAAGAAATGAAAGCGTTGCATACTTTTAGGGTCTACGTTAAAGCCGCATATATGTATGTACATTAGAGTGGTCCAAATTTTGTATGGAAAAACCAAGAGTGTTAAAAAGTCAAGGTGCGCGCGACTATTCTGAATCCTTGGATCCTGATGATTGCAAAAAGTGCTTTGGAACCAAAAAAAAATTGCGTTTAGATATTCCGCAACGAGCTTGAAGGTACTTTTTTAGGAATTTTTGAGTTTTTGAGTACTTTTTTTAATTTAAACGCTATATCTTTTTAACCAGATAAGGTATTTGTAAAAATTAAATTGCATTTTCGTAAGAATATTTGGAGCCCAATTCTGCATCAATAATAATAAATCTAGTCTTTCCCAATTTTTTTTATCGGCACTTTAAACTTAAAAATTTGTTAATTTTTTGAGATGTTTGCACATTCAAGAACCGATTTTTTTCTTATTTTGCTCTAGCAAATTTTTTTTTATATTGTTATTTTTTTATGCATTAATTTATCTATCAAATGATTCCAACAACTAAGCTATAAGCTTCATTTTACTTACTAAAAACCGTGAAATATAATCAAATTTGGCCAAAAAAAAAACTTTGAGTTTAAAATTTTCGTGGTGAAACAGAAACAACAATAGTCATTTGCGATGTATGTGTTCATGAAAATTCTAAATCCGGTCTCAGAATTGCTCTATCCCACATCGTTTTAGAGATATTCTAACCTAAAGATGCTAAAAACACCGTTTTTGCTATTTTTGAAGCTGTTATGTCACAACATGGTAACTTTCAGCCTGGTATAGAAGTTAAAAGTGACAGTCTTTTTCTTCAAAACCCAATTTAAATTATATCGATATTTCTTTGTTCCTCCGAAATATCGTAGGCAGAAATAACAAAAAAAACGTGTTTTTGCACTTTTTCAACATTTTAGGTCAGGATAACTCAGAGGATAAAAAAGATATCGGTATAATTTAAATTGAATTTTAAAGAATCAGACTGGCACTTTAAACCACTATACCACTTTTTGCGGTTGAAAGTAACCTTGACTTGTAATATCACTTTAAAAAGAGCAAAAACGGTGTCTCTTATACCTTTATGTAAAAATATCTCCTTAACCGTACAAGATACAGCAATTTTGAGACTGAATTCGGAATCAACATCAACAAGTACATCCGAAATGGCTATTTTAGTTTCTTTTTGATTTATTTATTTTTTTGGTTTCCTTAGACGATCTATGAAAACTATCTGTTAACCTATTTTGCCAAAAATAACATGAAGTGGCAAGGTTTCTATGTTGCGAAGAATGTTGTTTTACTCAGAAGATTAGGAACTAATGAATTTATAAGAAAAAAGAGGTACCTTACGTCATCCCACTAAGATATCTTATTTCAATGCCTTGAAAACATGAAAATTAATTTTTTTTTTAAGCCCAATTTAATTATACTTAATTGTTTTTAGTGACTAAAAGTGTTTTTAAAAGCTTAGTTGTTGAAATTATTTTAAAGATAAATTAATGTTTAAAAATATAAAAATTTAAAAAAAAATTTGCTGGAGCAAAATAAGAAAAAAATCGGTTCTTGAATGTGCAAACACCTCAAAAAATTAACAAATTTTGAAGTTTAAAGTGCCGATAAAAAAAATTGGGAAAGACTATATTTACTATTATTGATGCAGAATTTGACTCAAAATATTCTTACAAAAATGCAATTTAATTTTTGCAAATACCTTATCTGGTTAAAAAGATATAGCGTTTAAATTAAAAAAAGTACTCAAAAACTCAAAAATTCCTAAAAAAGTACCTTCAAGCTCGTTGCGGAATATCTAAACGCAATTTTTTTTTGGTTCCAAAGCACTTTTTGTAATCAGCAGGATCCAAGGATTCAGAAAAGTCGCGCGCACCTTGACTTTTTAACACTTTCGGATTTTGGACCACTCTAATGTACATATCTGATGATTTAACAATTATAAGTTTTCAAAAATCATACTATCCAATATCTTTTGATGCAGAATTTAAAAATTTTGTAGTTTTATTTTTCCAGACTTTTTTTTAGGGTAATGTTACCAAACAAGAAAGTTTTTCATACCAAAAACGTCAATAGTTCGAAAATTTGTAGCATGCGCTAAGACTTAAGATTTCAGTGCACACTTTAGAGTAGTAACTTCTAAAGGACATCAGCTGCAGTGAGAGAAGGGAGTCGCAAAATCGAACTAAAGTGACCAGCGAGTGGAATCAAGGCGAGGGTATGGTATGCGGAAGAAGACGGACGGTCAAGGGGCTGGAATTTTCTGACGTGCAAAATAATGCGGGCCGCTGAAAATTTCTTCGCAGTCTATTTTCACTGACTCTCTTTTCTGACTTTTAAAATTAAAAATTAAACTTAGATTCCATCGTTTTGCCATTATCAAAATAATGCTAAGATTTGGATTTGTCAAATATATAAAAGATTTTTAGAAGAAATTTAAAAAAAAGGAGAATAAATTGTTAAAATTGCCCTGCAGTAAAAATATGAGACAGTCTACAAAAAATAGTTCACGGTTAATACTAGCTTGAAACTAGTGAAAAAAGGATGCACTGGCCAGTTTGATATCAGTTTGCAGATAAGTTTGAATCGTAACGAAAACAAAATACAATTTTCGTTTCTGCTTTTGAAATAATTTGTGTTTTGTGTCGCTTGAATTGTGCGTCAAAATAAATTATGGAAAAAAAATGAAATTAATGAATTCAGTTTTGTTAATATTGTTATGAATATAATTTAACTTTATTTAAATTATTTTAAGAAAATATGAATAAACTATCCACAAAAAAAATATTACTATAGGTTGACTACACACGAAACCACTGGTTGAAGACTAGTTGTTGAAAGACTGCTTTACACCATAATAAGCCCCGGACGGGTGTAAATGTAATGCAGAAGGAGACAATTGAAATTTCGTAGGACATCAACACACCAGAATAGTTGATTGTATGCAAAAGGGAATGAAGTCGGTTTAGTAATGGTTGGTAGAGGACAAGTTAATGAACTAAACTTGAACTAGTCTATTTGCCTGCAGGGTAAGTAGTTACCTAGGGGAATGTCGTCAGGGTTGGGCCACTGTCAGGGTTGGGCCACTGCTATTTCTCGTATATGACACGTGCTACCATCTGTGTTATAGCGTCGAATTATTGTTCTCGATGCCAGAAAACTTTTTTAAGCGTTACTTGTGACCGGGATTGTCAGTAAAAATGTTTGTGCCTTCGTGTAGTTTTCGATAGTTCAATAAATTTTGTAATAGCAGTGAAAAATGACTCGAAACTTGGAAAAGAACAATGCCACCGAAAAAGTAAGTATATATATCCATTAAGGGGTGAACCATTATCAAGTTCCCTAAGGGAAAATTCGATTCCCTAGCCTGTTCACATGTAGTATTGAGCGGTCGAAAAACACACTTGTCGTCAGGGTTGAGCCACTCGTGTAGTCAGGGTTGGGCCACATCAATTTTTATTTAGAATCAGTAAAATAACATCACTGAATCGGTTTTTTGGAACAAAGAACATTAACATTACAGTTTTGGATACCCCCAGAGTTGACACGAACGGAAAAGTAGCGAGTTCTATGGGCAAGCACGAGAAAGCAACGAGTGAAACGCACGAGGAACTATCGACTTCTTCTCGGAGTTCGACTTCTTCGTCTCATGAGTCCACGATTGTCATTGGTCGGGCCTCTGCAAGCGGCCGCGCCAACAGTGAAAGCACGTTCTTTACCTCCCCAGAGAACCGCGAAGAGTTACGTAAATAGCAACAGATGCGCGATACTTCGAAAACGCCAAAAAAAGTCTGAATCGAAATAATTCAATCGCATGCATTGAATGCAAGCGAGACGTGCACTTGAATTGTCAATCTCACAAAAAGTTGCTATGTATGCCCAAATTGCGATTCAGATTAATGTTATTAGGGAGATTTCTCATCGGAATTTTGTATAATAGAATAAAAAACAGTAAAAAGTTTCATACATATTTATAACACACTATTTGAGTACATATTTCATCGATATTTGGTGGTGGCCCAACCCTGACTACAATGGCCTAACCCTGACTACTTTTTTTTTTTTAGTTTCGTCAATAACTCTTTTTTCCGAAATCGCAGCGAGTTGTCGTAAAGGTATGTTATAGATAAAGGTCCGCACTTTTAAAAAAAAAACAAATAATTTGGTAGTATTCAAATATATAAAACAGATACAGAGGAAAGTTAAAAAGTGGCCCAACCCTGACGACATTCCCCTATATATGTATATTTGAAACTTGAAAACTTTATGGTAATTTAAATTTTTTTTTTTTTCATATTTTTTATAAAAAGATCGTTTAAAAAGAAAAATGTAAAAAAAATACGCGATTACGCAAATATTATCGGAGTTATGAGCATATAATAAAAAAATGATGCAATTTTTAAAAAAATTTAAGTCCATTGAATGGCTTATTTAAGAAAAATTTTCAAAAAACCATTTAGACTTGGCTTAGCCAGTACTATAAGTAAAAAAGAAAATAATAAAAAAGGAAAAACGGAGATGCAATAGCAAAATGGTAGCCGCTTTGGCGTGGAATGCGCCATATTGAGTTCTAAATTTATTTTACTTTATAAGGGTGGTGTTTTAAACGAAACAACTGGCCTCCCACACAAAATGTCAGTTACAATTCGTAAAAAAATGTCGCATAGTTTTAGGAAATTGGTTTTTTACGTTATCAACTTTTACTACAACGTCGAACTACAAAATGTTAATGCTCTTATTAATTTTGCTTTTTATAAAATTTAATGAGTACATATATAATAAATTAATAATTTGAAAAAAATTTTAAAATTATGCGACATTTTTACGAAAGCGAAATAAACTATTATTAATTATCAGCTTACAGAAGAATTTAATATTTATTTAAGTCCAACAAATTATGCTTTCGCAAATATCGCTTCTATCGTTTGAAAATGCTTTAGACTTAAGACTGTATAATTCTGTGGCGACGATATGTCTATGAACTTTATAATAATTCTTCAACTCCTTTTCAAAATCTTATCTTGAAAAAATATTTTTTAAATTTTTTAAATAATGATGCGCATTCATGTCAAAGTATCAAACAGCAAGAGGTGTTTAAACCTAACCAAAATAAGTGTGTTGCTACCTATTTATTTGTTTTTGCAATTTAACAAAAATGAATCACATTTAATAGATGCAGTCGGTCACAAATGCAACACTTAGTTAAGAAGAAATAAAGAAAATCATATTAAATTTGATTAAGGTTTGCAGAGTGCAGTGAACCAGAGGGTTCCATGCAATCCAAACACATTGCATATTGCAATTGCTGAGATTTCATCAAATCATTTTTAACATTTTAATTATTAATTTTATAATTCTGTATGGAAGGTTTTTTGTTTTTTTCAAAAACATGAACTTGTTAATGTGGCTGAAAATACATTTCAATTCTGCAGATAACTTTATTGGCTTCGTTTGCTTGTTTTATTTTATTTTCTTATTCTTACTTCTTGATAATCACTTGTTTTTTTAATAAAAATCTTTTTTTATTAAAAATAAACGACGACACTTATTAAAGAACTTTGATTCCACCCACAAAATATACAAGAACAAATTGATAATAAATATAACAATCTTATCAAAATTTAAAACAAAAAAATGAATGTTCTAATTTCTATGTGAAATAATTCCACCACATATACGTGATCTATTGAATACCGAAAATGAACTAAATTGTTTGCCATTTAAATTGGCAGCAAGCCGAGAAACCTCAACACACATCATTGATCTTTGTACCCTGTATCAATGTATGGCTCTACATATGTAGCGTATGTATGTTTTCCCCCAAAGATGTTGGCTGCCTGTCTGTCCGTCGTCTACACTTAAGAGTCTGATGAAGATCACGCACGGAACGCGTGCAATCCAAGTGAACAACAATTAAAAAAATCTTCATATATATTTTAAATTACAAAAATAAATCAAGCACTCATATTAAAAGAAAAAAAATCAGAAATCACCTAGATAACAAACATATGAATATGAATAAGAACTTTATTTTTTTGTAATATAATTGATACAATGAAGCATCCTGTCTTGTTGGGAATTTTTATTTTGAATAACATTAATAATAATTAAGTTTTTCTCAAAGATGCTGAGCAAGTACTAAAGCGATTATTTACATCCTTGACCCTAATAATAAATATTTTAAGTAGACTAAAAACTTATAGCTGAACTGTCCAGAAATCAATGGCGAAGAACTTTCAGCGCAAAAACAGTTATACCCTTTTTTAACTGCCTTATACCCAAAATATTGGTTTAATTTTTGTTTTTTTTTTGAAAAAAATATATTTTAAACTAAAAAGCTTAGCCTAGCGTTTCAGTAAATTTTTTCCTTAGAACAAATGAATTACTCTTAATTTTAAAGGAGAAAATTTTGTTATGCTAAAGAAGATAATTAAGAAAACTTTAATTTTAAATTTCTGTATTTACACTCTTTTTCAGTCTAGCGCCTTCTATGAACAAATTTTAAGACTTCTATCATACGGAAATTACCTTCAGGGTTTGTTTAAATCGATTTACTGTTTAAAAAGCTAGATATTTGAATTCAAGCAAGCAATATTATTTATGCACCTGTATGATTATGCAACTTCCTAGTCCAATGGCGTTCTGCTTTAGAAATAGTTGACATGTAATTTTGTTTTTACAAGAATCTAGAAGAAAACATACATCGGAGTCATACCACAGCGATTTATTCAGTTTCGAAAATGTGTGTAGACAATGAAATTCTAAAAACTTTATGTACGAGTATCATTTTAAATATAATGGATGATTATATTCCTTTTTATTTTTAAAATAATTTTCTAACATCTAAATAGTAATAACCGATAATAAGAATATAAAGTCGTTGTCTAAATTCTGTGGAAAGGTCCAAAATTACTGCCGAAATAAACGCTAAAATAAAGGTACTGGTAGCCGTTAGCTAGACATAGATATTTGTGACCTTTGACCTCGAAAATATTGCAATGCAAACTCGATATTAATTTTGACTTTTTCCAAAATAAAGGTTTATGCAAAAATGCAGCTTAACAGCTATACCTTTTGTCTTAACTTATTTGACTGCAGTTATTAAGAATACGATCACAAGACACTTGTATCGAGATAAAACATATTAAACTAAGAGACTACATACAAAACTACTTGACTATATTCATTGCTGTTAGTTAGTTTTGTTAAGCTGTCTTTTTTGGATGTTATTTGATAATTCTTTTTCAAAGCCTTAAAAGTTCACTAAATGTCTTATTCACTTTTTTATGAACATTTTTTACTTCATTGTAGCATTAATTCTGATTTCTCTTAGATTTTTCCATTGGGACGTTTTGGTACAAATTTTTTTTCATTAAAATCTGATTAAATTTTGTTTTTAGCTGCATTGCACTGTTCCCATCCGATTAGAGAAATATAAAGGCAAAGTTTAATGCGGAAGATTACAGCTATGCGGTGCTATTAACAGAAATGGATTGTGACTTATAGATTCAAGGATGATGTATTGCACCATTTACCGTTTGAAGATATTGCAGAATAATAAAACTCGAAACTTGAAATTCCTATAGGTATTCATCATTTTCCAAAAATAAGAGTTCGCCTTGCGGCCGAAATTCGACCACTTCAATTTAACCCAAGAGAGACTATGGAACTATAAATAATAATATGGAATTCCATAAAAATCGGTGCAGCAGTTTAGCACTGATACCGTATTATATCATTTAGGGGCGTGGCACCGCCTTCTGAAAAAGATAATGGTCATATTATTATACCTTAGTGCATCCCCTATCTCCACTTCAAATTTCGTAAAAATCGATGCAGTGATTTAGGAGCCGTTTACAAATTACGTAACGTGCCAGGGGGAAGGTGGGTTCGGACGATTTGTTACGAAGTGTTACATGGGCGAAGGGGTCATCAACTACATTACGTAACATCGATTTAATAATTTTATGCAGCAATAAATTCAAATTACCAAAATCAAGATTTGTTGCGTTACTAGGGGCGGGAGAGGGTAGTACGTTTTTTATGTTGCGCTACAACCGGGGAGGGGGGTCAAAATTGGTCGAAAATTGCATTATGTAATATAGAACGGTCCCTTAGTCATGAGAGCGCCCTCTTTAAAAAATATAGTCCTATGCATTGCTCCTCCTCACAACCTTTCCAACAAAAAAAAAAAAAAAAATCAAGCAAATCGGTTGAGATTTATGTATAGAAACTGGTACTGAATCGATTTCGTTTGCCTATTTATTTAACTATTTATTTATTTAACTCGAAATTGGCTAGGAATTAATAGACATTTGAAAATTTTAATAAGAGCCAACGATCAAAGTGAGATTCAAAATCGGTTGCTAACTCAATTTTTTGTAGACGTGGAATACATCACTTTTGAATGTATACGACACAATTACTCTATTACATTTTTCAGTGATTTTTGTACTTTGATGCAATGATATCTCAAAATTCAAAGGTGAAGTAAATTCAGCCTTATCATCGTATTCGTGTTTCGACCACGAAGACTGTAGAATTCTTCGTTGTGTCGTTTTTTCATTGTATTATCGAAATAAGGCAATACTATAGAATTTTGTACGACTATTACAATTTTAATGACTATTGTAATACGAACAATACGAGCAAGCAATAATTATACAAAATATTTAAAAAAATGTTATGTGCGATGAAATTATAAACAAAAAAATTAAATTATATGTGACCTGGTCTATGAAAAGAGGCTTACGTGCGAAAAAAAAAAATTTCGTGAAAACAGCTGGAAAACAACTTTTAAGGTTCAATTTATGCGAATCGGCAAAAAATTGGAAAATTTTTATTTTTTTTTTTTTGACACGTAAGCACCCTTTTCATAGAACAGGTCACATATATAGTTATTTTTAATTTTATTTATAATTTAATCGCGTTTATCTATTTTAACTTAAGTATTTTATATTAACTTATGAATGAATGAATTGTAATAGATTTTGGCAGTTGATCCCGTAAAATGACTTACATGATACCAAACAAAATAAAAAAATCAGTTATTTGCACCTTCTTCACAAAGGATTGGGCAATTTAAAAACAAATATAGATATCGTGGACTGAGTATTGTTTTGCCGTAAGTACCCATGCAAGTTTTTAATTTTTGGGAAGTCGCATTTTAAAGTTTACGATTTGGCAAAAGAATACTGGATATTTAAGAACTGGAAAGATATAGGTTAAAAGGGATAAAAGATAGATTTAGAGAGAGCATGCGCGGAAACATTAAGTTTAATTTCAGCTAAAAAAAAAAACATGTCTTGGTGTTTACGACAAAACAATACTCAGACGACATTATGTTCTAAGGATTTTATTCCTACAAACAACCAACTTGCAGTATAACACCGATATATGTTTCTTTCTGACGATGATATGTATACGTATAAATATATGAAGTTTATTGTGTAAAAATTTGAAGCAGTAGAAAACAATTTGACTTAGCTCATTGTTTAAGAATGTTTCATGACCATTGGGTACTATCTCCCGGCCGAAAACGCTACTTCAATTCTTGTGATGTTTGATTCGAAAGTTATTTGAGCGAAGCGTTCAACAGTTCACCGGGTCTATTAAATAAAAAACATACATATAGTCAAATAATTTAAAAAAAATATGCTAAAACACTGAACTTACTGGATAGTAGTAGATTCCAAAATTTTAAAATTTAATTGAAATATGTATAGATTTTAAGTTATGGATCTGAAAAATCATTTTGTAAGTATTTGCCTATTTAATTTTTTTTTTTTTTTTTTCAATTATATTAATGTAATATAGTAATAAATTATATACTAATAAAAATATTATAATAAAAACATCTCTAGAATTAAAATTTACTTTATTACTTTTATATTATTTAAAAAAAGTTTAAAACTTACATTCAATATTGATTCCAGTTACTTTAAAGTTAAAATTTCTTAATTCTTTGTTGTTATTATTGATTTTTTTGCTGCAGCATTTTGAGTTTAAATCACTTTTATTAAATTTTTTCTAATATTCGCAGGAACTTTTTAATCTCAAACTTTGGAAACAAATCGTGCACTTTAACTTTTTCTAATTAAAAATAATTATTTTCGCTTTATATTGCAATTTTAATTAATCGTACTTATTAACATTTTTTTTTGTGTTTTTTAATTATTTTTTTTACACAATTTATATATATTTTTTATATATATATATTTTCACCACTTTTAATTAGTTTTTTTTTAATA
Source organism: Calliopum simillimum (assembly GCA_951812925.1). Classification (NCBI taxonomy): domain Eukaryota; kingdom Metazoa; phylum Arthropoda; class Insecta; order Diptera; family Lauxaniidae; genus Calliopum; species Calliopum simillimum. The sequence continues at coordinate 99,817,080 of OX638369.1, forward strand.
TTGGCAGTTGTGACTTAAAAGTGACGTCTCTCAACACCGTGTGATCTTCTGTGAATGAAAATATAAACCATCACGCCTTTACATTCAAATTCAACTGCTTGCAGTAACAACCAGTTTCGTCTACTTTGAAAAAAAAAAAAAAAAAAAAAATTAAAGATCAGTATTTCTTCAGTATTAACTGAGAGTGTGGTGATTTCAAAGGAATACCCAACAGAGAGAGGGAGAGAGAAAGAGCGAAGCGAGCAATTGCCAACATTAACCACTTGCCGGCCTTTGGCGCTTATTCACAGCGATAACTGATAAGAAATCAATCTTTGAAAAAGCTACCAACCTTAAGAAGCCTCGATTACTCACATTAAAAGTTTTTCTCATTTTTTTTAACACTCGTATTAACAGCTGTTTGTACGAGCACTTTTTCTCAGCATGACATCGTTCTTTTTTCAATATTCCCACACAATGATTAATATAAATTTGCCGTTTTTCGATTGGAGGCACTTCAAATTTATACCGCACTAAATTTTTTTTATTGCTTTCTTCAATTTAGATTACGCATCAATCGTGTTGCCACGAAATTAAGCGATTGCAGGTTGTAAGGTTATGTTTAATTGCACCTGTAGCATTGTACGTAGAAACATTAATCAGACAGATCTGTTACGGAATCTTTTATTATTAAAGGAAACGCCCCTCTCTTCATGTCAACATCACTCTCACATATATCAATCATGAAGCTTCAAAGTCCAATCCGAAAGTGTTTTTTTTTTCTGCATGGACTCTGATTCTGTTCGGTTTTTTTGTTTTTAATTTATTATTTTTTATTTATTTATGTTCTGTCCAGTAGAAAAGAAATCTAATCGATGATTTTTATTGGCTGCACGTATCGGTATCGAAAACAGGTTGCTCCTAATTGATTTGATATCGTTAAACACTTTACAAAATTTATTATAAAAGAGACCGACCACTGAGCCAGTTTTAACCGGAAAAAATAGCGATTATATGTATGTACCACGTCTATGCAACGTACTATGGATATTCGTGCATAGCGACCTAAAGAGGACCGCTTCAGAATTGGATTTTTTGTTTTGCATATTCAAAATTAATATTTTAGTTTTTTTTATGATTCAAAAGTTTTCTTACATATGTTGTTTATCTGCTCGGGTAGCATCGAGTATCTACAAAACTCCTCCGTTGTACAGATTAACTACCAAGTGCCTTCGATTCTCTCCTACGTTTGCCCGGTTGACGTATTTTTTAATCGGCATTGGTTAGCATTTTATATTCGACTTAAGTTTTGAAATTGTAAGACACATCGTAAGTATGTGATCACTTTGTTGATTTTATAATATTTGTCTTTATAAGCACTATATTCGGGTGTCATTGCACTGGCCAAATAAGTAAATAAGTGCACTTCCACTCTGGCTCTAGTCGAGAAGGTAGGTTCCTTCCAAGTTATAGAATCAATTAAAGACTCATCTTGAGTATTTTCTGTACCCTCCCAAAAGATGTGGAGAACGCAAAGAGCACGTCAATAACAGCCCTCTTAGAGGTTCGAGCATCCGAGCTACTAGGAATGAATTATCACCACTAGGGAATATGTTATCACAACTTAAAGCCTTAAAATCCCAATGCCAACATTAATAGCCTTATCATGTATGACGAACGAATAAAGTGACTGATTTTCACTCATTAATATCAACTTATTAAAACTTTTTATTAAGAACTTACTATGACCTAAGCGTTCATTTTAGTTCAAAGAATAAAGTTTGTAAGCATAAACTTCAAATCATCTTTTAACTTGGAGGATATATGCAGTTGAAAATCAGTAAAACGATTCGTTCGTCATACATGATAAGGCTATAAATTCTGTGCTCGCTTTTATAGTTCTGGGAACTTTTGCAGATGCTTTGTGGATTCAAAGTGTCTGCGAGAGTGGATTTCCCTTAACGTGGAACTGAACTCTGCTAAAGCAAAAGTGAAGTTTCACCTACTCCTAGAGTTTTATTTTCAATATGCAGTCTTTAATTCCAGGGATTTTCCTGGCAGGTATGCCGCCACTGCTACATATGATTACTGAAAGTCGTCTTCCTCCACCATTCGGAACTTCGCAATCTCCTAGGGCGAATTTTACCAGACGATGCTTGTGACCCTGTCGCTGCTAAGGAACGGAATCTGTGTGCTATATTCTTAGATATGATCCAGTTCTTTTAGATAAAAGCTTCTTTACTTCTTTGCATACCCTTGAAAGGTCCAGGTGATCGGTTGGAAAGTAGCTAGAAACGATTCAGACTTTAATAACACCAACGAGCTCATCAGTATGAACGTAGGGGAACTGATGCTATTGTGGTATAGGTATTGTTTAGGAGGAATTTGAAAGAGAACCTTTAGATCAATTTCAGCCAAATTTTTTTATTCTGATCATTGAAGTATTGGCTACAGAATATATTTCAATTAAATGTGTGCAATTTCATTAAAAAAAGTTATTGAGCGAAATCTGAAAAAAGTCAAAAAAGCTGTTTTCAAAAAGTTGGGAGGTAATGTGGTATGTATGGTGACACAATGTGGTATATATACTGATCAGTACTTGTAAAGTGGGCTGGTAATGTGGTACATATAAGTAGGGTAATGTGGTATACTTAACCGTACAACCAAATATAAAGTTTGAAAGGTATGAAATAAGTTCATAATAGCATTTACATTGGCTCTCAAACTCAAAGTTTTTATTAAAAAATAAACAGCAATCAAATAATGTTATGAATAACAAGAAATATTCAAATACCACATTAGCGAACTCCGACTGTACCACACTGGCCAATTTTTAAAAATTACAAAATTTTAAAAATGAAATGGGAAACTTAGTAAATTTACACAGTTAAACACTTATTTCGCAATATTTAGTACTTACTTTAATTGAATATAAATAAAACTTCCACAGAAAACAACTTTTTCTAAACAAAATTTTTTTGCGAAAAACGCGGAAAAAAAAATCGACCACACGCGATGTATGTTTCGTTCAACTGACAGCGGAAAAGTTATGTATGGTGTATGACAGCTTCACATTCATAGTTTTTCATGTTTTTATGACAGGATAAAACATGTGACGTCCACAGGTTCTTATCCATCTTGGAGATATGCGACTATACCACATTGAAAAACTATACCACAATAGCATCAGTTCCCCTATGGTTTGCCTTTAAGTGGGAATCGGGTTTGTACACTTTGAAGCATCACTGTCTTCAGGGCATAAGGAAGACTATCTGTCATGTGCGTTTTAACTTTCATTCTTGTTCACTATGTAAATGTGTCTGTCGATGATTCCGCCTCCTTTAAAAGTGAGTTATTTGATTGTGTATTACGAACGACTAGAGATAGTCTGGTCGGTCCATCTACATAGAGAATAGGCAAATCAAGCAAGGTTGAAATGGGAAGTCAAATCCGCATATTCATGACAAGGAACCCTCTGGAAATCCATCCCACAGCCCATTCTGTTCCAACATAGAGTGTGGGCCCTCATCATCATCCGATACTCTTATGATTTCAAAGACACTGAAGGCTCTCTGTCTGCTATATAAGTCAACCCTACAGCCGATAATGAATCGTTTCGAGAGCTGTTACCAGCAGCCAGCATCTTGGAAGTCATAGCTACACTTCTCGTTGTCACAGGCAATTACGGAACACGACCAATTTACTAGTTGTTAATCATATTTGTTGATTGATCCTCTTGACAGTGCTGACCGACTACATACGAGGGTCGTTTGATAAGTTCAAGACCTTTCGTATTTCCCGCACAGTAACTTTAAATCCAACACTGCTCCCGTCAACTATTATCTACTGAGAAATATTGAGCAAGCTGCCTCATTTAGTTTGTGTTATACAGCCATTAAAAGCAAATAACTTCAAATTGTTTCTTTATTTATGGATTTTTGTCATGGTGACTACACACGTGTATATCTGTGAATTGTCTTGATTGAACAACTATTTTTTTTTTGCCAAATACTGTCGTTTTGGCTTCAAATCAATATCGAATCTGTTCAAAAGCTCTGAATAATATTCGCCGGTGATCGTTTTACCCCTATCAAGGTAATTGAAGTGGATGACACAGCCTGCATCTGGAAAAACAGTGGCCATGATATTGTTGGCCGACAAACAGACCTTGGCTTTTTTTGGTGCACGTCCACCCGAAGAAACTGACTTGATTGTTTCTTGGTCGCTGGTGTCTTGTGATGGATTTATGTTTCGTCTACAGAAACAAAACGGCGCAAAAACACGTTCGGATTCCGCCAAGCTTCTCTTTAAAGTAGTCATACTGTTGCGTCAATGGTCGAGTGTGAGCAATCGCGGCAGCCATTGCGCTGTCTCATATCCAAATGTTATGTACGCACCTAGTTGAGATGCCTACAGCCTCAGCCACCTCACACACTTACATTCTCCGATTGTCTAATATCATTCTATGGATTTTATCGAAGAGTTCTGGAGTAAAGACTTATTTTGGGCGAATAATTGAACGTTCGACGTCACTTGTGCTCGTATGACCGCAAAGGAACTCAGTAAACCAGTTCTTAACCATTGAAATTGACTGTGCAGATTTCCCACATTATTTATCAAGCTTTTTCTTGGTTTTAGTGAAGGTTTTTTTACGCGAAAAATAATGATTAAGCTGCACGCGAAATTCACTTTTTTTTATGATCCAGGGTTCTTAAAATTTCACAGTGGCCAGATAATAGATTATAAATTGACCGGAGTAGTGTTGGATTTAAAGTTACATTACGGGAAGTGCAAAAAGTCTCGAACTTATCAAACAACCCTCGTAATTTTTACATAAATCTATAAGTTTTTGTTATAATTTTGAATCGAGTTTTGTTAATATTTGATAAAACCCAACGTAAATATTGAGGCCTTTTATAATTCATGGTTTGAGCTGGAAAGCTTAAAGTGTTGCTTAATTGGAGATAGTTCGCAAATCGTTTTCAAAATCAAGAAACCAAATAGAATTCGGGACTTATATGTTGAAAGCGTAGTACACAAACACAAGGTCTGTGCATGTAATGACTTTCTTGGGTATTAAGCATTCAAAGCAAAACTGAGAACATGAACTTTGCTTACCAAATCACAAAGAATATACAGTTTCTGATGTATTGAAAATTATGTGAAAAAAATCTCCCAACATCTGGTAGCATACATTCGTTCAGATGTCATCCACAACTTTCCAACAAAACATTCACACTCACAATTTTACGCACTTATTGCCGATTGTAAATATCTCGTGGGCAAGAAAGAATTGTACGTATGTATGTTAAAATTAATTGGATTCCCATCCACCTAGTGCATGACTCGAATTTGTACTTTGGACTCTGAAATTACGCGATTCAGCAGCACCAACAACAAAACGAACGATATAAAAAAAAACGCTGTAAACATACAAATTGCTTTATTGAACAGCATTAATTAAGAATGAATTTTTAAAAACGGCACTAAAAAATTATCCATTTATGATGCGGCAATCAACAATTGGCGGGTTGCTCTACAAACATTTATTCGTAAACTATAGGGTGGATCTTTTTGACAACATTTTCGACATATCAATTTATCTCAAATGGGAAATACCACGCCCGTTAATGCAATCTTGTCCATTTGAGTTGCAATAGGTAATATTTGTTATCTGAGAGTGGAGTGGTGTAATTCGAGTCGAATTTAATGTTAGTGCACCCCAATGTTGTTTCACAGACGAATGAACTATACCAACACCGCCCACCCTAGATGGTCAGCGTATAGATTATGAGATCAGCAACTCTTAATGTTCTGAAAATATAGATTACATCTAAACTACAGACAGTTCATGCTTTTGATGTGCCAAAATTAGTGGCCAAGTGCATAGGTTATTTAAAACGGTGTAAGAAATACTTTACACCAGTAGATCTTCGGACTGCATATTTCGCCTATATAAGTAAGACCTTAGCTAGAATATAATTCCCACATGTTGTCCGGTGGGTCTTATCATGAATAAACTTTCCGAAAATTTTTTCACAGACTCCCTTGTATGGAATCACAAAAATTTTTGTGGTAGGTAAAACTAACTGTAAAGTAAGGTTATCCCCAATAATTTGGAAGGGCATATTTTGACATTTTTGCAAAAATTTACTCTCTAACTTTTTGACAGGGAATTCGTAGTGTGAATAAATAATGTTTGACAAATTAAAAATTTTATACGTCAATTTTATATGTAGTTTACTTATTTTTTATAAATCTCCAATATCTTTGATACCAAACCAAAGGTTTTTCTAAAAGGTATGTACTTATATTCGGATCTTCTGATCGTTATATCCCCGAAACTAGATTTGAGCGACAATTTTTGATTGTATACTCTTCCATAGAATTAAAAGCTTCATAAAATAAACTAGGTTTAAAAAAAGAAGTTTGAGGTGTCACTAAAGTAAGCTTAACTCAATTTTATCACTGAGAATAGCATTGTTACGTTTCACTTCGTCACTTTCATTTCATTACCTTTACTCTGTCAGCTTCTCACACTGTTACCACTCGATCCGCATAAATTAAACTTGGACTCATCAGAAAAGATGGTAAAAGTCTTGTGAGAAGACCAAGGAGAGAATGGCTAAGCCTGAAATATACAAGAGGAACTGTCTAGCATAGAGGTTGTAGAATCATGGAGTGGGGATGCTTCTTTGCGCAAGGAATCGGTCCAATTCAAAGTGTTGTGGGCATAATGAGGTCTAATGATTATAAAGACATACTACAAAATATTATGATGCCATATGCAACTTGGAAAATGCCACTAAAATGGATATTCCTGCATGATAACAACCCTAAGCACACGTGGAAAGTGGTAAAAGATTGGATAAAATGGCAAAATATTGATGTTCATCAACGCCCCGCGAAGTCGCCAGATGTAAGCCCAATCAAATCGTCAAGTCACGAAAATGCATTGCTTATTATGCAATCAAAAATTTAGAAAACAGGATGAGTTGTATAATTAAGTTAGAAAACGGTAGCAGGACATTCCGCACTCATTTGAAAATAGTTTTATCGCATCCATGCGAAAAAGATGCACTGCTGTTATAAAAAATAGGGGTTATTCCATTAAATATTGCTTTTTTTAGGTATTAATTTTTAATTTAGATTAATAGTAGCAAATGTTTTGCACAGCCTATACCGATACATTTTTATATTGCACTTAAGTTTTAGTTTTGTATAAGTGATGTATGGACTTTTTATTTTTGTTTTATAAACAACAATATAAATGACATAAAACCTCATACCAAGTATTTTATTTGCATCTGATTTAGTGGCCGAAAATCGGTGATTCAGTTTCAAGTGTTTTTGGTTGCAAATATTATGCTCAGCACTGTATGTATAAATTTATATATTCTTGATCAGCGTCACCTTCTGAGCAAGATAATTCAATGAAGTTTGGTATACTGCCTCTGTCGTCAAAGTTATCTCGTGGGATTGAAAATTTGTGAAATCAGTCAACGGACACGCCTACCGCACAAAAAATATATTCAAAATGCAACTTTAGGAGTATTTTTCACGACATTGCAACCAAAATACACATAAATACCACGAATTATAAGCGCAAGTTCTGAGGAAAAATTGGGCGAATTCGGACAAGAGTGCGTGGCACCTCCAATATAAGCAAACGCTTCAAACCGCTATACTGAAAGCATTTTTTTAGATCATCGAACCAAATTTTACTCAGACACTAAGAACTATAAATGAAAGCTCTAAGCAAAAACTGGGTAAGCTCGGACAAGAGAGCGTAGCACCTCCCATATAAGCAAAAGTTTCAAAATATTATACTGAAAGAGTTCTTTGAGATAATACAACTAAACTTTACTCAAATACTAAGGACTATAAATGCAAGCTCTAATCTAAAATTAGACGAACTCGGACTAGAGGGCGTGGCACCTCCCATAGAAGCAAAAGCTTCAAAATACTGCAATGTAGGGTATTTGATATTATCAATTTCACACCATCAAGTAAACTTTTCGTGAAAACAGTGCCCAATTTTATTCATTTTTTACAATATGAGCGCAATTATCACGGCAAAATTTTGACATCAAAAACTTAAAGATTGGACAGAAAAAACTAGATAGGTTTTTTAAACAAACAAAAAAAAAAAAAATCAAATACAAACAATTCGTTCGTTTCAGTAGAAGTATAAATGGACTCTTGCTTAGGTTACTTATCTCGGTTCAAAGATTGATGTTTAAAAACGAAAATGTGCAGAATTACATTAGCTACATTTTTTTTTGCCTAGAGGTAGGTAGTTTTTAAATCCCTCTATTTGTGTATGTGAATATTAAAGAACTCAGTTCTTGACGAATTACTTAAAAGATATGAGTTTGAAATTAAGAAAAAGCAAGCACCAAAAAACCAAGTACTATTCGAATTTTTTCGAATTTTAATTTTCAAAAAGCACTAAATCTGGCGGAAAAAACACTAAGTTGGCATCACTGTGTCAAAGTCAAATGGAAAATATCAGGGTTACATAGTAGTTTATTGGCGAAAACTGGAAGAAAAATTTCTATTCTCAAAATACATACATGAGAGTTTAAATAATGTAATTAACAACAAAACATCGAATTGTTTTATGATTTTAATTGCATAACGTTCCAGAGGTCAAATGTTAAATAGTTATAACGATAAATTAGAGACTAAATTTCGCAATATGTTGTTCTCAAATCAAAAGCAGCAGCCAACTCAACTCAAATCATTAACTTGAATGCAATTAAAGGATGCATATTACTGTTCCAAATGTGTGAATTCCCTTAGTTTAAATTATTATTTCAAAGCTATTATATCTTTTTCACCATGGTTATAGCCATGTTAATAATCTGGCCCGCAAATTCGACACTTTTTTCCTCTCTTGATTTTTGAAGCCAATTGTGGAGGTTTGGGACCTCCTTATCACGAATCTGGTTTATTTCTATCACGTCAGGATTTTGAGATATTCTAGTTTTCATAACCTCAAAAATAATGAAAAATCGTGTGTTTTTCACAGTTATTTTAAAATTTCTCGAAATTCTGACGTGATTTGCTCTATCACGTCAGAATTTCTGTAAAGGGATTTGGGTTCACTCCTGTAATTTTAAGAGTGGTACCCTTGTTCGTCTGCAGCATTTTAAAATTTATTAATTCAATCGTTTGTGCTTACGTACTCTTCAATATCACGCCTAAAATACTCAACATATTTAAACCATCCTTGCATCATATATTTTTATGGTACTCCTAGTACGATCAAGATAGTTTCTATGCATAATATTCATCCAGATATCAAGTTTCATTATGCATGTAAAGTAAGTAAATATGCGTTTTTTGTTTTTTGTGTTTTTTTGTATACCGAGCGCACCGTACTTTCATTCAATTGCCCCCATTATCAAGACAAGACTGTTGAAATACTAGGCGGATATGTGGTGTTAATATGATTTCAATATATCTGCTGGTATAGGCGTAGGAGCGACTTAAATAAAATTTCAATTATTTTGAGTTTTTTTTTTTTTTTTTTGAAGGGTACAACGCTCCCTTGTCCAATCGATCCCATATAAATGTGTTGGAGCACCAAAAAAACATTTTGTGCAAACATGGTTTTGATACGTTCAGTAGTATAGGCGTAGTAGTATTATATATACAAACTAGTAAGGGTGTAACATTTGATCCGACCAAATATACCCTGGGTGTAGGGTATAAAAAGGCACTTAAGTAAAACTTAAATTACTGAAAATTGTGACGTGCTGGAATTTTTTCACTATTTTTCTCGTAATCAACAATTTTAAATCTATAGAAATCGCTTTTTAAAATTCAGAGAGGAAAACCCATCCTGCATGTAATCTAATCAGATCCATTCATCAGAGTACGATAATTATACTTATCAACCCAAAATGTATTGAGAGTGTTTTGATTTATGTTTAATTGTAAATATTGTGACAAATTAAAATCAAACGGACTTTGTGCTTAAAAACGTTGTTTATCTCTTTTTTATTCTATTGATCGATTTCAACGCGATACGGTTAAAGTGTGCAGGAAGAGCTCCAGACATGAGCACAATGAATGTTTGATAGATTGGTAGACGTTCATTTTATTTTTAGCATAAGTACAACGTAGTTTAAATTTTTTCTTCAGCCCTTTTTATTTACATACATATGTACAGTGAATCAAAAAAGTTTAGGCACAGCGTTATTTTCAAAGTTTATGTATTTGTTAATAACTTTTTATCCAGCAAACTTAAAAAAATAATAACGGAACCATTTATAAATATTAATTATTTAAACACAAGTTATTAAAATTGCATTTTTGGTTTAGGAGTAAAGTGAGAATATCTAAAAAAAAATACATGATAATCAGCTCTATTTAGAGTGTATCGTATTGTTTGGGTATCAAATCTTTGCTGTTTATCCTGGCACAGTTTGACAGCTGAACTTCTTGGGTCTTAACCACTACAGCTACTTTTATTCGCTCTTGACGATGTGTGAATTTTTTTTAGGTCGTCCAGATCTACTCTTAGGCTCTAATTTTCGGTATTAACGAAATTATGTATTATGTTACGCATGCTTGAATATGACCTTTGAACTACTTATACTGCCAATTTCGCGATAAGATTTCGACTGTACATATAGATTTAAATGATTTTGCGTACCTCTAATGAAATTCCTATACCACTGCCCATTTTCTTTAAAACTTTTGACAATTTAAACAAAATCACAAGTACAATGTTTGATAATTGGCGTAGTGATAGTCTATAATCATATTTGTAATGAAATGGAGCCAAAAGGTTGGTGTTATATTAGCGGAAATACAACATGTGCGTAAACTTTTTTGATTAGTTTTCATGGAGTTTTTGTAATATTTTTCTGGTATATCAAGATGGCTATGAAATAAAGGAAAATTTCTTAATACGTTTTGATGAAAATTAACTAATGATACTGATTACATAAAAAATATTATCAAAATAGTTATTTCTTGTTAGTTTTCAATGAATTTCTTCTAAAATGATGTATGTGCCTAAACTTTTTTGATTCACTGTTTGTATTGTACGTACTTATAGTTTAAATAAATTTGTTTACTAATCTGCAAAAACTATGACCTATTTTCTCGGTCTTATCTTTTTCCGAATCTTTGAATACATAGAAAGGTTTGTTTTACAATTACTTTGACAAGAATAAATTTTATTAGAAGTGGGCGTATGTATAAACATATTCTCCTGTTACTATTTGTGGACGCAGTGAATCGCCTGCATTGAATACATAAACATTATTTGCGATTACTTTTATCACACTTATTCCCAATTTTTGGGTTTCTTTTTCTGAAGACATATTCCAGATGCTTTTGTTCTATCACATCCTACTACTACAACTATTTCAGTTTCTGTTTGTTGATTATTGCTTTTAAGATTCTAAGGTCTATGGAAACATAAACACTGCTACCTTAATACTTGGAAGTTTGTATATATGAGTTTTATTGCAAACATTCAAAAGAAAGTAAAATTGGTGAAGGTCTACGAGTTCGGCCATATAAATCTCCAAGCCTTCACACTTTAGGAGAAGCTGACGGAGTAACATTAATAAAAACAAAAAAAAAAAAAAAAAAAAATGACAAACTGAAAAGTAACGATGCTGTTCTTACGTGTATTGATAAAATTAAGTCAAGTTTACTCTAGTGACACCCCATATTTATGCCTTCGATTGGAACAGCAATAGAAGATCATTTTATAACTTCGAAGGAAAGCGCAATTTAAACAGAATATAGTTTTATGCCTTCGATTTGAAGCCGCAATCTGAACAGAACATTATTTTATTCCTTCGATTGGAAAGCTCAATATGAACAGAACATCATTTTATGCCTTCGATTGGAAGGTGCGATCTGAACAGAACATCATTTTAAACCTTCGATTGGAAAAATTATGAAATGAAAATAAAAATACGAGCGCAGTCGGTTACTGAAATATACCCCAAATCATCCTTATTGAGCTTCTTATTCAATCCGAAAAGGAATAGTTCGTTTTTTCACTACTTTTCGGAACATCCAGCGATTGCTCCACTTCTGAAGGTGTCGTTTTATTTTCTGCTGGGTATGTAATCAAAAAGTTTCGCTCGGATCTAGTTTCGGGGCCATAACTATTGGAAGATCCGGTTTTTCGAAAACCGGTATGAATTTAAAACCATTGTTGAAAAAGATAAGTGTCATAAGAAATAAATTCTTTAAAAAATGACAAAGTTCTCCCTCGCAAATTATTGCCGAAAACTTTATTTTCCAGTGAATTTTGCTTTTCCAGAAAAATTTTCTAGCGATTGCATGCTAGGGAAAGAATTCCCGAGAATGTTTATTCATGATTAGGCCTAATATATACTGAAGGCGATAAAGATTCGGACTTGGCATTAGGTTCATAATTTCGTTAATTCAAAAATCTAGTTTTTACGGCAAAAAAAAAAAAAAAACACTTCAATCACTTCTTACAGTATTAATCGATTGAAGTACGAAAATATTGTTCAAAAAGGGCTATTACGTTATTATCGAGCCCTAACCGCAACAGTAGCGTATGCGACATTTTTTCGAAATTTTTTTTTTGATGCAAATATGTTCTAAAATGTCATTCTCATCTATATGCCAAATATTAAAACTGAATTTTGTGTATTAACAAAGATATCGCACTTTCCATTATGTCGTAAGAGCCACATATGTTTTTTTGTTGACCGCAAAAAGAACGTAAGCACCTCAAAAACCAGAGAAGGAGGCGTGGCAGGTATGGAAAAGTATATATATTCCTCATCAGAATCACTTTTTAAGTCGGTATAGCCATGTCCGTCTGTTTGGATGGATGCTGGTGTGTCCGTGGAAATATTATTCACTTAGATAATTCGACGAAATTTTTTGAAGGGGGTCGTTGTTAAAGTTAGCTCGAAGGATTGAAAATGAAGCTTGAAGCCCCAGTCCTTTTCTTTGAAAATCAGTTTGAATTATGTCGATATCTTTTTTTGTCTTAGAAATATCGTAAGCTGAAATATCAGAAAAACGTGGATTTTTCCATTTTTCACCTTTTCAGGTTAGAATAATTCGAAGAAGAAAAAATATATCGATATAACTTAAGCTGGGCTTTGAAGTAAAATAATAGGGCTTCAAGTTGTTTTTTAAGATTTTATGGCTAAGGATTTCCTTGTTATATTATATAACCTTTAAAAGAATAAAAAAAAAATTTATTTTACTTTTCACAAAATGGATGGAAAATTAGTCTTTAGGCTAGGATTTCTCTCAAACCACTTTAGATATAGCAATTCTAAAACCAGATTCGGATTTAACATCAAAATTTACATTGAAAATGGTTTTTCTTGTTTTCGTCAGTTGCTAATTTTCTAAAAAAAAACGTGCAAGTTCATTTCTTTTTAACAAAAAAATTTTAAAAAAAGTTGTTAAAAATACAATATCTCGTTAACGCGATCAGTTAAAACATTCAAAATTAATATTTTTGAATCTACAAATAAACAGAAAACTAACTGCACAACCAGGTTTTAGTTAGTTTTTGTCAAACTTTTTTGTTTAATGCAGAAACAATGTGAAGACCATTTGGTAACCCAAATTCGACTCGGAAAATCGATTAGCTCGTCGACCGATTTAAAAAAAAAACTTTTTTCTGTATATTTGGACCTCTATGATCAACTTTGCAAAAAAAAAGACCTGAAGTGGGACTACATCGGAGTTAAACCAAGTTCAAACGATGTGTGTGTGTGATATTTTGTAAGTTTTTAATACTAAATAGTACTGTGAATTAACCATATTACAGTCAATCTGACCGTTTTTGTGGGTTGGTACAATTTCAACCGACCAAATTGTTACAAATTTCTTTCTGCGTTTTAAATAAATGTAATAAATGCATTCTTCAAAGGCAAAACCATGTAATTTCAAAAAACGTATGCGCCACATTTTAATTTCAATCTTCACCAAGAGTGACTGCGAAAATGTCGTATGCGCCATAAATGAGTGAAATATGCACAAAATCAATTTAAAAACGCGTCTATTATTTATATGAGGTCTAATATAGACTACATTTAACGTTTTAAAAAAATCCGCCATGCATGTTCGAAAAAAATTAAAAAAAACTCTCTCCTGTAAAATTTGCTTTTTGTCGCATACGCTACTGTTGCGGTTAGGGCTCGTTATAGTATTTGTTTGTTTTTTTTTTAACGATATATCCTCTATCTGCACTTTTTCCGACTGTCGTACCTTTTGGGATTTACTCGTGTGACTGAAGAAACAATAATAATCATTCCAGACCTACTTTTCGTTGCTGAATTTATCTATCACATCGGGATAATGAGATATTCTTACCTAAAAATGCGAAACATGAACACGATTTTTCGTGATTTTTGATGTTATATAAGATTTTTTTCTTCAAAAAGCCTTTTAAATCACATTGATATAATTTTTCTCAGTATATCGTAATTTTAAACTTTATTACATAAGCCTACCAGAGGATCAAAAGTGTCCATTAAGCAAGATTTTAATAATATCCGGGGGAATAAAAAAGATATCAACGTAGTTTAGAGAATTAGAATCTTCAAAGCCATCGACTTTATAAAGCTAAAATTCAGCTTGGTTTGTAATAAAATCTCAAAAATAGTGCAAAAATTGTATTTTTTGGACTTTTAAATTAGGATACCTCGAAAGTTTAATATGAAAAGAGCAATTCTGCGTCCGGATTGGAATTCAGCAAAGAAAAGTACGTTAGCAATGACTATTATTGTTTCTTCAATCAATTAAAAAATCTCATAAGATGTAACAAATAGTGCAGATAGAGGATATTGCATTCACAAAAAAAGCCCTTAATTTACTGGCAAGTTCTTATGAACCTTACCCAATATTATTTCGGGTTCGTACTGAGTGTTAATTATCTCAAGACTTTTATTTTTGAGGAGAAATAAAATATTGATCAATTTTAAGTTTAAATTTTAATGATATTAAAGATTAAAGAAATAAAAACCTTACAACTATTGTATGCAGCTAGCGTTATAAAGAGCCGTTTCAATTAATTTCCCTCTTGAGTCTTGCGTTTCGGCAATTTGGTATCCAATGATCGATTCCAACTACGCATTTTGCGCTGCTTGACGCGATCATCAAATTGAAATTTTAAACGTTCATAATTCGAGTATAATGAAAAACTGATATCAGGCATTCCATAGGAAGCCAATAAAAAATTTATGCGTATCCGTTCTTCGGCAATTTGTCGCACCATTGCACTTATTTCATCGTTGCCAAGGAAATCTTCGAAATCGGTTTCAATTGCCTCCTCTGTGGTAGGTGGCTTTGTTCCAAGTATCTTTGGTGTTGTTTTAAAAGCCTTGGTGGTTTTTGCAGTTTGTATATTGTTGGTAGAATCGGGCGCACTCGGTACATCATCATCGTCATCCAAGGAAATGGTTTCAAATTGCATTTCTGGACTGGCGCGCATATGTTGGTGTGTGCTTTTACGCCTGTGGCGGCTTCGTGGTTTTGTTGGTGAGTTAAGTGCTTGTTGTGTATTCGATGCCGCCGTTGTGGGTGTTATAGGAATGTTGTTGCTTTCTTTTTTGTTTAAATCTGGAGAAATCTCTTTTGCTTGAGCAGGATCCGCGGCTTTTGCTGCCAATTTTTCCTGTGGTAATGGCTCCTCTGGCATATCATCATCGGAGTCTAATATTTCGATTATTTTAGACATTTTCTTTTGTTAAACAATCCAAAAAAATTTAATTCTGTGAAAAACGCCGAATAAAAAAATGGACTAAACTCAGAACAGCTGTTTACATCAACTGCGTTATCGGCTTTGGTTGGAGCATCTCTGCTTTTCCATCAACTTGCAGTTGCTTACCGGTTTCAATGTTTGGTGTTCACAGAAATTTCACAAATCGATAATATTCAAAAAATATCCAAAAAATAATATAAAATGAATAAAAATTTACTAAATTTTTGAAAAATTAGCATATCTCAAAAACTTTATCTCAGAACTAAAATCTAAAATGAAATTGATAAAATATCATAATAATTATTCCACCAAGCAGTAAAACTAGTACAGTACGGTACGAAAGCTAGAACTACCATTCGTTTTGCTGAAGGGATAATCTATGCAGAAAACAAAGGGTTTTCCAATAGGGACTTGACAACCATTTTTTTTTTTTTTTTTTGAATAAAAAGCATTATTATCGGCTTGAAGTACAATCAAAACATTTATGAATGGAGCTTTACTTGATGAAATAGTGAAAGCTATCAAAAGCATGAAAAACAACAAGGCCGCCGGTATGGATCAAACAACAGCTGAACTGCTAAAAGCATGTCCCATCAGCTAAGATTCTTCATCTTCTGATTTCCAGAATCTGGAGCGAAGAGCGTTTGCCAGAGGAATAACTTAGCTCTCAGTACCATCAAAAGTACTGACAAAAGTGCTTCTAAACAGGGTTTGCGAAAAACTTGATTCGGCCATCCGAAGGCAACAAGCAGGATTCCGGCCAAACCGATCATGCGTGAATCAAATCAACACCCTTAGAATAATTGTATAGCAATCATGTGAGTGGCGTGCTGCACATCAACTTGTCTTCGTAGACTATAGCACTGCCTTCGACAGTGTCTCAAGAGAAAACATCTAGCTTCACTGTAGCGAAGAGGTATTGCCGCAAAGGCCATAAACTTAGTACGTGCACAATATGAAGGCTTTAAATGCAGTGTGTTGCACAACGGGTTGTTGTCACCGATATTCACCACTAATTCAGGTGTACGGCAGGGGTGTTTACTATCACCATCTCTCTACCTTATCGTTCTTGACGATATCTTAGATAAAGCTCTTAATAAGGCCAAAAGAGGTATCCAATGGAACTTTACCGAACATCTAGAAGATCTCGACTACGCTGACGACATTTGCCTCTTATTGTCCAAACACTCAGATATGTAAAGCAAATTTGAAAACCTTGTCTTGGAATCACAAAAGGCCGGCTTAAAAATCAACGTATCCAAGACCAAAAGCATGAAGCTAAACGCAAACAGGAATGACATCACGTTTAGAGCTGGAAGTGATGACATCGAATTCACGAATCCCCATTTTAGAAATGGGGACTATGTCCGAATTATTGGCGGAATGGGGATTATGTCCGTGGGGACTATGTCACGGCACCGTTTCAATTACTTTTTATTTAAGAGGATTTTTGATAAAAATGGTGAGTCACACGATAAAAAGTATTAGAATCTTTTTTGTGGAGAATTACAGGTTCTACAAATAATATAGATTTGTATTTACGAAAAGTAACCGTTAAGGATATATTCGATGAAATCGAATGTTATGACTTTTGCGGTATTTTAAGAATATAGTTCTACACAAAAGAGATTCCGATACTTTATATCGTTCGATTCACCGTTTTCGCCAAAAAGCCTTCTAAATGAAAAGTAATTGAAATCACACGGATTTCGGAATAGCTATGATTATTTTGAATAAAATGACACTTCAATACGCAGGAAAATTTTAAAAATTGACTGAGTTATGGCGTTTAGAAATTTTAAAATGAAAAACTCAAGTCAGTAGATATCGAAGTTCAAAAGTTGTGAATTTTTTCTCCAAAGGGATAGGAGTTAGGTAAGACCGCTTTTATTGAAATTTTTAGTTCGATAATCGATCTCAAATTAATTGTAAAATGTTCAGAACATGTCTAAGCACTGAATTCTACCTATAACTGAAAAACGGTAAAATTTACCCCATCTGTTATTTTAAGCTGTACTGTGATATTTTTCAGTGAAAATAAGTACCCTTTTCTTGTGCGCGGTCACATTTATAGATCTCATCATAACTACATCTCCGGTAGAATCGTATTGTAAGGGAACGTTGCTGTTCGTGGCTTTTTACCTTATTCTCCTTTAGTTGCAGCCCAGTTATAGTTTGATTGCAGTGCAGTGAAGTGTTGATTATTAAATTAAACGTGTTAACCCAAAAAAGCAAAGATGCATCATTTTGTAAAAAGAAAAAAGCGAATAATGTGAACTAAAATAAACAGGCATGTTCTCAATTCCGTCTTCGATCGGGATCGAAATGGAATCAATCTTAAAATGCTATGCGTTTCGGAAAATAAAATTGAATCGGAATTTTATTGCAATAAATATAATTGGCTACTGGCTTTAATCCGATTTACTGAAACGCAATTTCGATGTGATTTTAAATATCGAAATGCAGAGCACTTAAAAATTCATTCCATTCCGATTCCGATCGAAATCAGAATTGGGAACATGACTGAGAGATACTTAAAAAGAAAGAAATTGTGGTTTTGATTGCCTTATTTACAGTCCAGAGTTCAAACTCTTAAAAAAGCTCATAATACTTTGCTTGTTAAATGTTTGAATTTGGTTAAGTTCAGTTAGTTTTCTATTTATTTGATTAAAGAAACAATCACAAGAATATCCTGCATGAATTATCGACAAATTTTAGATTAATGCTTAACCTATGTCTCTACGAAATTTTAGATATTACACTTAATAAAAAATATGAATGAAATGCGTTCCTCAAAAACTCATAAGCTACAAATATAAAGCGGCCTCTTTGTTTTGGCACTTCTTGACGAGCGTACCAATTAACCAATTCCAGCATAACCATGGCCGGTATTCGTTTTTGAAGTTTAGGATTGCACTCATATCTGGAAAAAGAACAAGTAGTCGTTATTTGGATATAATCGATTATATCTTATTCTTACCTTCTATATAGCGGTGCGGATAGCGCCACACCCAGAAGATAACCAAAATCACGGCCCAAAATAAAAATTGGACTGGCTTCATGACGCAAATAACTGAGATCTGAACACCACTTAAATGCCATACGAACAGACCAATGTGGATCCATGCCCAATCGCAACATAGTAAAATAGACACCTACAGGCAATATGCCTAATAATATTACCAATATAACAGACGTTCTTAGGCTCATTGTATAGAAGAATGTAGAATAGCTGTCAAAAATATTCAAAAGCCAAACTGCAGCTAAAGATCCCATAATACACTGATGCAAGAACTGACAGCCCAAATACAAGCGACTTATCCACATACAAAGCGATGAAAGCCCGACAACAGCAAAGCAAAGTGATTCCAAATGCTTAAGTTTAAATTTAAAATTCCGTAGGCAGGTGGAAAAGAAAAAAACTGTGACAAGATGACTGAAAGCTGTGAATGCCATTGCATGACTGGAAGGAAAACCTGCAGTTGTCTCACAAGTCAAATGATGCTGACGCAGCGATGATATGTTATGTGCCTCGGGATATTCACGTATCCACCAATACGGACGATATTCGGGATTAGCCCTAAGAGTTTATACCAGTTACAACACTTGTTTATTTTCGCATTGACTTACCATTTCACTAAAGAGCTAAGCGTATTAATTACCGCCAAGGAGCAGACCAAACGCACAAGCAGCTGATGATGAAATGTGCCCACCAGTGGTATCACAATATCCATTAGCTTTGCTGGCGAGAAGTATTCACTTAAGTTGATCCAAATAAGCTCTGTTGGCCGTAAGCTGAATGCAAAAAATTATATTAAATTGTTGAAGGACGTTTTACAAAAATGGGTTCTGTGGATATAAGTACGTACGTTTGTTGTGCCACTTGGTTAATTGATATTTCTATTTGTTGCAACATCCTAACGCTGGACGTTAATATGTCCATTTTGTTATGTTTTTGGAATAAAGTATTGGATTGTAAACGTTTTTTGTTGCTGATTTATAACCGGTGTGTTAAAATAATATTGGTCCTGACAGCAGTGTTTTGTGGGTAATGCGCATGTCCTACATTTATACAGTGGTAGAAAAAAAAAAAAACAAAGTAGCAGTGTAATAGTGTGTTTCCACCGGAAGTTTATGAGGTGATTTACGACTGTTTTCAGATTTATTTGACGTTCATTACATGATGAATGAGGTGAATTACATCTAAACCACCTAACAAATCTACAGTGGACACGCCCTATTAATCTTATTTAGCTAGAAAAATACTTGATTGTTTTTATACCCTACCCAGGGTATATTCACTTTGTCCTTCCGTTAGTGTTGAGTCGAAGACTACGATATCGAGAAAAGAGATCTCCAAACTAAGCAGACAATTTATGAAAATAAAATAAAACACCAAATTGCGTTTAAGTTTCAATTTAAGAATTTATTATTTTCAGTGCATAGAATTCTTACGTGTAAGTCGTTCAAAGTTCCAATTCCAAGAGAGAGAGGAAGTAAAAATTATAAAGATGGTTGATTACAACCTTTCGTCATAATTAAATTTAATGCCTAATTCTAAATTGCATAGGTTGGCAGATATTCGTTACCATATAGCAATAATACATATCCAATTGTTGGGAAATGCAAAAAGAAGATTTCAAACAGTGGTTATTTAGGATTGGATGCTATTTTGATATAAAGATATACGCAATATTTTTACCTATAGTATATTTTAACATAATTTAATAATTTTAACCAATTTTATTAATTTTTAACGAAATCCCAGCCAATTTATAGTACGTCATCACTTTTGCCCTTATATAGAATTCCACTACTATTGAAATAAACGATGTAATTAGTACATTTTTTGAATTTTTCCCTCTAAAATGTTGTAAAAAGTCATGAAACGAGTAGAAAACACGAAAAAAAACGTTTTTTTTTTTTTTTTTTTGAATTTTTGGTTCCGACAAACAAGAGTGGAGCCTTGGGTGTAACCAAATTTGTTCACTAAAATGTCGCAAAAAGTCATGAAACGCGAAGAAAACGCGAAAAAACGAAGAATTTTTTTTTTTAAAATGTGACTTATTTGAATATTCAGTGGAGGAAGGACAGTAGCGCTCTTGAAAAAATTTCAGTTTGGAGATAGGATTTTTCTTAATTATCGAATATTTTGGTATTTTAGTGGTATTTTGACATCACACAGTTTTCCACACGATAAAGAAGCCCACAATGATGCCATAACTGCAAAAATCTCAAAATCGCAAAAAGTGGAGATAGGACTATAGCGCTCTAAGTTATCGATATCATTCATTATAGGTATGTTATTACAGTGCTTTTAAAATTTGAAAATTATTAACTTTTAAGTGACTTTTGACCTAAACAGTTTGTAACGCAGGGAAAGAGGCGTGGCAGGTATAGAAAAGTATATATATTTTTGATCAGCGTCACCATCTGAGTTGATATGTGTGCGTGTCTGTGTTTATCAACTTTTAGGTTAGAATATATCAAAAACCATACGTGATAAAGCACCTCTGAAACTGGATTCGGATTCAGCATTGAGAACTTGATCAAAAATTACTATGTTTGTTTTGGTTTGTTATGTTTTTTTTTTTTCAAGTGTACCGTTTTTTGACCTCTTTTTAAAAAAGTGTAAACAAATCGTTTTTGAAAATAGTTTTATTTACATAGTAGTTTTTGCTCAAAAGAACACATATATGCAATAAAAAATGAGGTTACATAAAAATTGATTTAAATTGAGTACTCGACTCAGTGATTAACTATCTGGGTTTTTCTGGGTAAAGAAATTTTATTTAATTAAAAAAAAAACATTATATGTATGTTTATAGGTAAAAATAGGTAAAAACCGTATCTTAAAAAACCTTATTTTAAGTAAGGATATCTCGAAAACCATACAGTGTTTTTGAGACCGGATTCGGAATCAGCATTTTTAATTGGTTTTTTTTTTTCATTCGTAACCATGAACCAATTTACAAAAATGGTTAGTATCATTAGGTAAGGTTGGGTCGTGTCCCGTCAAAACATATTTCCGAGTAGTAAAGCGAATTGTTTCGAATTCTCTTTAATGAATCACTTGGGGGCTTATATGTCCCCACATTAAACTCTTCTCCAGATATTGCACTTTTGCACCGCATATTTCGAATAGCAATACCAAAAGTTTATTTAGGTCTATAACTTTTTGAAGCATACAAATAGATGTATGCATTTCTTGATTATAATTAGTAAATAAAAAAAAATTGTAATATTCCTTGCAATAATTTATAAATTTATTTAAATAATTATATAAATATTTACATTAGAACAAGATCGCTGATTCAGAACAAACATTTTCAATAAATAATTAAGAAATTCGTAGTAAAAAATGGTAATTTTCATAAAGCAGATGACTAAAATTTGTAAAAATAATAATTTTTTTTACACTCCTTGATACTACGATATACATGTAAAGACTTAAATAGACGAGAAATTTCACACTACATTCACATCTGTTAATGCCAGAGGATATGCTTTAACAGTACACGAAGAAGAGGCTTGGGGTCACAGTAGTCAAATAATCTTAACCGAAGTTCTCAAAATGATGTATAAAGTATGGTAACTTTCGCGTTTTATTGACTTCATCACAGGCGGACATAACGCTTTTTGTGAGCGGCCTTGGACCACACGAAAATACACCTATTTTCGAAACCTATAAAAAAATATTTAAATTATGACCACATACATAGTGAATAAAAATCCATGGCACATACATAGGAGTGTTTCTTCTGCACGAATTTCAAGAAACTGGACATATCCGGACGACCAAAGTGATTAACCGCCTTTAGACCAGTGAATATTGAGGTTTTTGATAAACGTTGGAAATGATTCTCACAGATGTACTAAAAAAAATGGTAACGTATGTTTAATTAAACGGTTACAAAGTAATGAAAATGAAAAAACTTACCAACATAGTTGTGCGCAAATCAAATTTATGGAAAAATTGTGTAATGAAAATATGGATCTCCAGTACATTTGTTACATCTTTTTTCTCTACATCACGCAATACATCAATAAACCATTCAAAATGCTTATGAGATGGACAAATCCAAAGAAAATAAACTTTTTTACAAGCAACACCGGAATAACGATTGGTACTCGTACCAAATACCAAATCATTGAGTATAGAGGCATAAGGCGTTACACCAATGCCACCGCCAACCATAACGGCAACTTCAAATTTATACCAATCTTGATTGCCACCACCGAAAGGCCCTTCAATGCGAATTTTCGGTTGATCTTCAGGGCTATAGTTGCATGGATCAAAATAATTGCGCAGCTTCCAAGTCCAAGGACCCTGCGCTTTAATGTGACAACTGAGACAGTTTTCATGTGGCGCCGACGTTAGCGTAAAGCTATGCATCTCTTGTGGACGGAAAGCAGTGCAAGAAAGTCGTACCCATTGACCTGAGAGATACTTCAGATTGGGTGGACGATAAAATTTGATTTTAATTACATCTGAGGGCAGCAAATCCGTTTCAATTACATCCAATGCCATATATTTTGTGCGCAGTGAGACAATCTAGAAAATAGAGGGGAAAAAATCAAAAATGTTGATTTACCTTCTGGTAGCATTATATGAGCAGCAAACATACCTTGTCAAGTGTGTAAATTATGCCTGGACCCAAGAAGAACATCCAAAAACGTGGCGGTCCAGTTAGACGTGCTAAACCATGTATTAAACTCAAAAGGTAGAGTCCTATGTATAGAGAGTGCATGTTCCAGAAAAAATTGTAAGCCTTCTTGCGTATAGTTGGATGAGCGAATACGAAGATTATACACATGATTATGAAGAGTAGAACACCAGTTGTACCTTGAAAGAAAAATTGATAAGGTTGAATAAAAAAAATTATAAGAATACTTTGAATTTGCTCTACATATTTTTAATGAAATAGCATTGATCTATTTCGCTTAGAATTCGCTATACTGAAAGCATTTTCTACGATATTAACCAAAATACACATATAAGTATGTACTACGTAGGCTGCTATATATATTTCTGGCCTAGGCACCGCTAAAATTGCTAAAATCTGGCAACACCAAAATAAAGTTTGACATTTTTAAGCATAAACGTATTCAGAACGTTTTGACGTACGACCATCATTTGTGTTGTTTACAGTGACTTGAACAAATCAATTTGGCAAAAAAATGGAATTAACTCGTGAACATTTTTGTGCGATCATTTTTCACAACTTTTGACGTGGATTATCACGACAAGAGTGAATCGATGAACTTAAATCTTTGTATGGCGATGAAGCACCATCCTATAGCACTCGACGCTCGCTCAAAGAAGAATTCCGTGAAGGTCGTCCAAAAACGGCCGTTGCGCCAGAGAACATTGATGCCGTGCGTGAACTGATAATGCAAGATCATCATGTGACATACCGTGAGATAGAGGCATCCTTGGGCATTTCTTCCACCAGCATACATTCGATATTGCATGAACACCTGGCAGTAAAAAAGGTTTGTTCTCGTTGGAGACCCCATAATTTATCAATCGCTTAAATTATCAATGGAAAAATTGATTTTCTTAACTCACTGTAAACAAAACAAATAGCACTTGTACATCAAAACGTTGTGAGTACGTTTATGTTAAAAATGTCAAACTTTATTTTGGTGTTGCCAGATTTTAGATATTGACATTAGTGTTGCCTAGGCCAGAAATATATATAGCGGGCCACTTATTTGATATAATTCATCCGAATTTCACACAAGAGTTAGAAGTATTTTATACAAGTTAGATTGGTACCTCCCAAAGAAGCATAATCTCTAAAATGATGTACTGAGTTATTTCATATGTGCTGTATCGATTCAAAACAAGATCTATTCCACTTTTTAAAAAAATGTAGTCAGCAACCGATCTTGTATCCCACTTTTAAATGCTACCCTGGGTCTCATAATAGCTTTCAAAATTCTGTTAGTCCCAAGCCGATTTCGAGTTAAATTTTTTCAAAAACGAAGAATTTCTCTAGGAATTTCAGATTTCGAGTTTTGTTTTTCTTCAATATCTTCAAACGATAAAAAGTGGAATAGATCATCTTTGAATCTATGAGCCACATATAATGTTCTTAACTAAATTTAAGTCATTATTACTGATTTGTGCAAGTTATGGACAAAAGGATTTGTGAATTTTGACAAGGGGAAGTGGTACCATATAAGTAATATTGACTAAGCCGTATATTTTGCCGATAATGCAACAAAATTTTCAAAATATAGGCATACTACTAGGGATGGTTCGTACAAGTTTTGAGCAAAAACTAAACAATGGCGAAAAGAAGGCATGGCACGTTCTATCTGTATATTACGTAAACAACATTTTGCTGATTTGTATACCCTACAGCCAGAATATATTAATTTTGTACTTCTGTTTGCAACGCAGAGAAGGAGGCGTGGCAGGTATGGAAAAGTATATCTATTCTTGATCAGCGTCACCTCCGTTTGTCTGACTGGCAGACTGGCTGTGGAAATATTTTTCACGAGAAATCTAAGCAAGATAATTCGATGAAATTTAGAACAGTGCCGTCGTGCTTATAGTTAGCTAGTGAGATTGAGCGAAATCGGTCAACGGACACGCTTACCATCCTTACAAAGAGTATATGCAAAACGCTATATTTAGAGCATTTTTTGCAATAACGGAACCTAAATGCACATAATAACTGCTTTGTGCAAAAACTAGGTGAATTCGAAAAAGAGGGCGTGGTGCCATCATATACAAACAATAGCTTCAAAATGCTATACTGTGAGTATTTTTTAAGATAATCAAACCAAATATCACTCATAGACTAGGGATAGTAAATGCAAGCTCTGATCAGAAACTTGGTTAATTCGGACAAGAAGGCATGGCACCTCCCATACATTAAAAGTTTTCAAAATGCTGTAGTATAAGCCTTTTGTGAGAAAGTGTTACCAAATTTCGCACAGACACTTGGAAAAATTAGAGCAAGCTCTGATAATAATGCAAATAAATTGGAGGAAGAAGGTGTGGCACCAAACAAAGTTTTCAAAATGCTGCATTATAGGGTATTTAATTTTTAGCCAGGCCAAAGATATCATCATTACTAGTTGATCTTCCTATACCTAACTCAAAGTCGTACTCCATTTCTAATAAAGTAAAAAAAGGGTCGGAATATCTTGTCATGCAAATTAATATATGTGACGCGCCGTCACAAAAAGGATATTATTTTACTCTGGCATGTAAAATTTTCAGTACAGGACAAAACATAAGTTTAGGTCAAAATTTCATGTTTTGGGTTTTTGACACCAAACGCTACCTAGAGTAGAACGGGGTAATGTCGTGCAGGGGGTAATGTCGTGCAGGGGGTAATGTCGTGCACTGGCTGTTTTAGCCTAAAGAATTGAATGATTTACCAACTGTTCGTAAGGTAGGGACCTGCTGACCTACTGAGCTTATGCATATAATACTAGCAATTTTCACCAGTTCGTCTCTACAGAGTAACCTTTTTTTCAAAACGCACGCTTTCGGGACGATAAAAGTGTTTTTTTATCGGGTCAGAAAAATAATTTTCCTTCCGGGAAAATATACCAGGTAAGTGTTTTCTGAAACGAAATATCCTGCCAAAGAAAAGAAGTATTTGGTTTTCGAAAAAAAATTTGGGTTTCACCGAGTTATCGAAGTTGACCTTTAAAACGACCATTGGGGTAATGTCGTGCACATTCACTTACACAAACACAATTTCTCGCTGCACAAATGTTGTTGCACATGGATGTAACCAATGAAATTATCTATCGATCGGATGCTTACTCGTTGCATTCACTTGAGATATACGGCTTTACGAGCATGTCAAAGTTGAGTGCACGACATTGCCCCGTTCTACTCTACACAACATATTATGTACTTCACACTTGTATAATATTGAATAAATACATTATAATGCTAAATCTCTACTAATAGAACCACTACCTATCATTTCTCACACATTTTGGCACCTTTACTATACTCGGAAAACAATACACGACATTACCCCACAAATTTTGAGGGGGGTAATGTCGTGCACATTTTTTTTTTCTTCACTTACACAAACACAATTTCTCGCTACACAAATGTTGTTACACATGGATGTAACCAACGAAATTATCTTTCGATCGGATGCTTACTCGTCGCATTCGCTTGAGATGTACGGCTTTACGAGCATGTCAAAGTTGAGTGCACGACATTGCCCCGTTCTACTCTACATATATCAAGATCAACTAACAAGTGAAATAATTTTAAATTTTAGCCGCTAGATAGCATAAAAATTATTTTTTTTAAATCTCTGCCTCTACCAAACTCTACTATTGCCAAACTTTATCCGTAATAATCTCAAGTCAAAACTCCGTGACTTCGTCAATTCAAGACATTTTGACATTTTTTATCCAATGGTGTCAAAAACTCAAGTTTGATCTCTGGCAAGATAGGGTCTCTTTAGTCACGAGGTGGCACATATAGATATCTTTTCAGTCAACTTAGCGAACTTTTACTGTGGACAACAATAGAATATTTTTTTTATACCTGTTACAGTTTGGAAGAGCCAAAAGGTAATGTCCGGCTTGTAATCTGATGCAAAGTGTACTTCACGTGTGAGGCAACGTAGATTTTCATGTGATTGTGTCGATACATGATAAAAGTTGACAATATGACCAACTGTATGGAGCACAGAGAAAAATAACGCCGTACATGCAGCAATTTTATGAAATTGTATATGCGAGTCCAATGGAATATACTGTTGAATTGGGAATTCCTTCAGCTTAGTTATAAGATTTCTGTAAAAAAAATTTCATAAAACTTTTGTCGTTATGTTCGAGATGACTCTGATGTAACCAAACCTTGACATTGTAAGCAGCAGCAGTGAATAACAGAATGAAAGGGAAGCAGCAGAGCCACGCGTTATTGCAATTCCAACTCCCATAATGTGACGTAAGTCCGTGTGCTCCGCCATGAAAGAGTAATCTGAAAGTTAAAAAAAAAAAATATAATTTACAACAAAATACAAAATTTCATAACGGAATCTTGATGAATTAAGGTCAACTTAAAAGAACTTATAAAACATAACTACATAATCTACTTACGTATAAAACGTTCCACAAATAGCACTATCGTAATCACATAGAAAAGAAACAAATAGAAAATATTCTGTCGATTTTCCTCCAAAAATGTTATATAAGCATCCCATTTTTCTTGCATCCAATGGCGTGGCTTATCCTGCATCGGTTCAATATTGAACGATGTCATACGCGCCACATTTGTCGATGTATCCAAAAAGTTCTGTTTAGCACCTTTACAATCGAGACCAATCGCCACAAAATCACCTTTGTACTCTTTCATCATCAATTTAAAGTCCTGATAGGTAAGATGATTTTTATGCTCCAAGCCTACATCCTGGAACATGCCATCAATTAGCTCCGTCACTTGATCATCTCCCAAACTGGTGGTGCGAGCAATTTCAACTAGAGATCGCATCATTTCACTTAATTCACCCTTATCAATGACACCATTACGATCATTGTCGCACATGTCGAAAATAATACGCAACTTATCATCTGTTTTGCCCCGAGAAAATAGCACGACGGTCTCGAGAAATTCTTGAAATGAAATGCGTCCATCTTGATCTTTATCAACAATATTGAACATCTTGCGTACGAACATATCGTTTGGCTTCATACCCAATGCCGCTGCAAATTCACCCTTCGACAAACTGGTACGCATAACAGTCATAACTTCACCATCGGTAGAAGCATCCGAACGGCGTCGTCGTTCACCAGGCCGTAGACCAAATGTCAAGGCATATGCTTCGCGAAAGAAATATTCCAAACGTTTTTGGCGGCGTTCACGTGTCTCTGCACGACTGAGCATAATATCACGATTCACCTCCACTAGTGTCATTTCTTTCTTGTGTAAAACGAGGAAATCCTCTAATTTTTTTACAAACTTGCGTCGCGCACCATACGATTCCAATTCCAGCACCAAGTCATGATCATTCGGTACTCTCAGTAAAATGTATGGTTTCTTTTTTATATGATTTGTAGCTGACTCTTCCACAGTTATCACATCGATATTCTTCAAATTGAAAGTGCGCAATTTCTCGCCCTTTCGATCCACTGTGTAAATAGCTGCCTCTGGTCCAAATTTAACGGTAACTAAACGCTTGTGATTTGCGTGTAGCCATTCACGTGCAAGCATTTTATCAACAGATCCTTTATGTTGCGGAGATCTCAAGGCTTCTTGACGGATTTTCAATTTGCGTCGTTTGCTGTTTTGCAGCTTAACAACACAGTAACCAGCACCGGCACAGAGTATTGGCACAAAGCCAAGGAAAACACAAACATAAATAAACATCAGTTCCGAGCCGGAGAAGTAATCATAGCCTTCGAGATAGTTGCATGGTTCAAGTTCTGTGGCATTTAGTTGCATAGGCTGTGGGCAGGGATCACCTTCATGCCACATAAAGACATCACGCTGTATATCATCCTCTTTAATGTCCGTACTATTCACAATGATGTCCCACATTTTTATCTGTCGTATTTCTTCGATTTCTTCTGGAGTGAAAATGCCATTACGTTTATTTTCAAACCAAAAACGATCTGCATCACGTAAACGACGAAATTGTTCTTTAATAACGGCGGTGAAAAGTTCTCCAGGCTGACCATAAGATTCCAACATGCCACCAACATAGACATCAACATCATCGAAACGGTTATTGTAAACGGATATAAGCATTCTGGGAAGAGATATTTAGATTAATGAGATTTGAAGGAACGTAAGAATATAACAGGCGTTAGGAAACATCGCACAAAAAGAAAAACGAAATAACGCCCAAATTATTTTCTTTAAATTTGGGCGATAATCATTTTTTGGCGTTAGCAAATAACGCCCAATGAAATAATGCCCAAAAACTAAAAACGAAATAAAGCCCAAATAATCTTCATACAAATAAATGTTGGGCGTTATTTCTAAAATGATTATCGCCCAAATTTATATGAAACAAGTTTTGGCGTTATTTCGTTTTTGTTTTTGGGCGTTATTTCATTTTTATTTTGGGTGTTATTTCGTTTTTCGGGCGTTATTTCGTTTTTTAAAAATAGAGCAAAATAACGCCCAAAAATAACGAAATAAGGCCCAAATTTTTGGGCGTTATTTCCAAAATGAATATCACCCAAATTTAGAAGAAAATAATTTGGGCGTTACTTCATTTTTGTTTTCGGGCGTGATTTCATTGGGCGTTATTTCCTAGCGCCTCATTTTTATTTATATTTTATTTAAAAAAAAAATCGAAATAATGCCCAAAAACAAAAAAACCAAATTACATCCAAAATAAAAATGTGTTAAATTTTGGGCATTATTTCCAAATGATTATTACCCAAATTTATATGAAAATAATTTGGGCGTTATTTCGTTTTTTGTTTTTGGGAGTTATTTTTGTTAAAAAAAAAACGAAATAACGCCCAAAAAAACGCAATAAAAGCCAAATTTTTGGGTGTTATTTCCAAAATGATTATCGCCCAAATTTATATGAAAATAATTTGGGCATTATTTCGTTTTTGTTTTTGGGGCGTTATGTCATATTTTTTGGGAGTTATTTCGTATTAGTGAGTTATTTCGCTGGGCGTTATTTCTTAACGCTGATTTAACATACTGTAATAAGTCAGGCTGCTTTGCAAAAAGGTCAGGATTAATTTCAGTCCAATTATTAAGTCGTTCCAAGCCATAGGCTTCTCTTGCACTATTATAATCTGGTAGTCCATTGTCACGACCACGCATTATATTCAAAGCACCTAAATCACGTCGTGTAAATTCCATCGGTCCGAATAGCTTATCGCGTACATCTGAACATAGCACAGGATCCTCACGTTCTGATATTTGCGATGATAAGCCCATGAGTACTTCTTCAATGGTTGTATCGCTTAAAAAGTCCTGCATATATAAAATAAAAACTTATTACTATTTCACTTTAACTAATAAAGTAACAGCTCACACTTGAATCCCACCATGTTGAGCACAAGCGTATTGCTGGATAGCCCATTGGTGTCTTCTTATAATTGCATTCAGCATCTCTTCGATATATACCCGGCGGTATCATGGTATGTCCAAAACGAAAGGCTGCTGCTTGAAATATATGACCAATACCTGGATGTACATCCTGTTTGTAGCCCTCATATGGAGGTACTTCTGATCCTAGAAATGCTGGTAAATACTCATAAACGATCACATTTTGTAAACTGGCTATCACAAAGTGACGTGCACGCTGAAAGATATCTTCGTCACTCCAATCAGTATGAGCACGTTTGATGCGTTGAGCCAGAGTGTTATGCCAACGCAAAAATAAAATGGCGAAGGAAAGTACGGCAGGATTTTGATTTGTGCGTGGATCACCGAGTACTGAAATAGAGAAAATAATGTTTTGTTCATTTACGTGTGGAGAAGGTGATTTCGAGAAAGATCTTTAAAAGTTGAATCTTTTCTTAGCATAATAGTCTTGTTCAAAAACTTACGAAATAGTCGTTCCGGACTTAGCATACGCATCACATTTGGTACTGGATTATTAAACAATGGTACTCGCATTGTATTTCTAACTGGCATGCGCCCATCTTTCTCCGTTAGTAATGTGCCATTGTGAAAACTACGCATTGCATTAAGCCATGCTTCTGATGTGCTATATATGAAGCTGCCATCAATCCAGGCTGTCATTTGATTTATCTGCACAAAAAAAGATGAAGAATATTAATGTCAAATAACTTTTAATCGCATCTTATTTACCTGCTCCCTTGGTGCATTCGGACTCTGTCCCGTACTTCGATCGTATGCTGCTCTATGAAAGGGAATATACTTATCGCCACGACATTCTTTGTCGTACATTTCATCGCATTTGTCTATCTCAATGCGATGCATTTCTATGGGGCAACCTGATTCGGATGCCATGACAATTTCATTGGCTACAACTTGACCGAAAAACGCCAGATATGCTGTACGATTAAATTTTGAGCCAAGACCATCGCGTCCACCCATAAACAGGCGACTTAGTCGACGTGTAGACGGTCGATTTGAGCCAGCCATAGCGTAAACTCCATCTGAATATGAAGGTGGAGCCTTGCGCACCAAATGGCTATCTAGGAAAAATAAAAGGCAAAAATTAGTACTCGTATCTCATACGATCGACATCTCATGTGTTGAGCATGAAAGAATTTGTAACGTACCTACTGAGCCCCAATCAGGATGCGCCAAATTATTATACCAGCCATCGTAGCGCTGTTTTTCTGTTTGACTGTAAAGCTTTTCTGAAAGAAGAAGGGAAGTTTTAAATTTATTTAACACTCGAGTTTTCTTAATTATATTCGTGTTTAAGTCATATTGAAGATATTTCATACATCGTGTAAAACCCTTCGAAAACCTCCTATGCCCGTAAAATTATCAAAATCAATACATATTTTGGAGGTTTTTCAGAGTGTTCGAGACTTTCTAGGGATTTGCGAATTTATGGAATAGCCTTATTTATATATTAACGAGAAAATCATATTTTTTCTAAGCTTTAATTACATTGATATAGTGTTGCTAAAGTTCTCATACATTTAACCACCGTGAAGACTTTCAAGATATATTGGGTCTGCTAAAAACATTTCGAGACTTCAGAAAAAACTAAAAGATCTATTGAAAACATCCTGATTCCTGTAAATATTGTTACATAAATGAAAAATAAAGATAAAAAACTATGAAAAAAGTTACTTAATCATCCATCTCTCGCGATACACATAGTTAAAGTGAAACAAACAATCAAACATAAAACTACAGAGAGAGACAATACGACAAGATGGTTCGTACAGCACAAGGAAAATTCTCTGTATGTAGCTGCTGCAAATTCGAAGAGGTTCGTTTCAATGAGGAGGTTGTGTGCCCATTGGATAAATCATCGAGAAGGTTCCAATTATACCCTGAAAATGGGTATAGTAAAATCTGATTTAACCTCAAGTGTCTATACAATAGAGTGGTTCAAAAATTGATGTTGCTCGGAATTTTGACGCCCGGCATCAAAAGTTCGTTTTGGTGTAAGTAAGCACTATGTAAATTTTGACCCATTTCAGAAAACATTTGACGGAACCGAAACAATTTTCAAAACTGAAAAAGTGCTCCTAAACATGAACATTTTTTTTAAATGATAATGGTAAAGTATAACTATTGTAGACTTTTTATATTAAAACATTAACATTTTTTTATCTTCTCAAATTTGCATTCAATTACTTGATTTAATATCATGGAATTTACGTAAAATGCTTCGTTGTTTTAGGTCAACAACAAATTTATGTGCGTTCCACACCTAAGTACGACTGGTACCAGTGCGTATAATGCAGTGGTGGTCACAGCTGATGCAGGCGCAAATTTGAACTCAGAAATCTAAATGTGGTCGTCCACAGGAAAACGGACTTTATCTTCATTGGCAAAATTTTACACTAAAGCTAAAAATAAGAGATAGATTCAATTTTACCGGTCTGTATTTGCATATTTAATAAAGCACAAACATCAAGCCGAAAAAAGAACAGCTATTCCAAATCTGCTTTTTATGCTTAATCCGATTCCGAACTTACAATGCTCAATGACGGACACATTTTTGTTTTTTATTATCGAAGTTATATAACAAGACAAGGTAATTTTAAGCCGTAAAACATGGTAAAGTATTTGATAGCTCTCCCCTTTTTCTTCAAAACCGAATTTGAACCATACCGATATCTATTTTCTCGGCGATATCTTAACCTAAAATCTTAAAAAAGGGCAAAAATACTATTTTTGGCTATTTTGCATATTATATAGTATACAGTGCGATTGAAATTTTCCTGCACAATTCAATTAGCCCAGTCATTTGGTACCCTTTTCGGCTTCAAAATGAGCCAGCAGACGGTCACATAAAATCAAATCATGAAATTCAAATGCAAAAAGGGCAAAAACTTGGTTTTCGACTATTTTTGTATACAGTAGGGGAAGACGTACAGTTTTGACTTTCTGGCGGTAAATTAAGGTTATATTTGGAGCACAATGTATGCTTTTGGACGTGTTTAAGTAATTCCATGAATAAATTGGTAATCATATAGCCCCTCTTTTTTTATACTTAATAAATTAAATGAATGTGCCCCAATAGGAAAGGCGCCGCATTTAAGTAAGCGTTACTTTTTTATTAATGAAAGTTCCTCTAATTTCTTTTCATAGAAATGTTATGCAGATCTTAGAGAATAATTCTATGTAAAAATTTTGTTCTTATTTATGGGAAGGTGTTGCTTTAATATCTATTTGTTTATTAAAAAGTGCATTATTTGTAATAAATTTTCAAACTGTAAAAATTTTTTTCATATAAATTTTGAATTACTTTTAGTCCTACCACAAAAATTTCATAAATTTTCGTTCAATGTTTACGGTCAGTTATTAATTAGTATTTTTATAAAGAATAATCCTGCATACGCCGAATTTTCTGAGGTTGCAATAAAAGTTTTTTTGGTTCTGGGCTACCGTGGCGTGCATTTGGGTTATTATTGCATAAAGATGAATATATCGTATAGAAGTATAAAGAGTTTTCAAGAAAACTCTAATATCACAACCAGTGTTATTGCAATAAAGAATAGTGTCACTGTTACGCTGCAGGGAAGGGGAGATTTTCAAAAGGCTTCACCTTTAGTGATTTCACCATTATGACGCCATTCTAACAAAACTCAGAAACGCGGGAACGCACTTCGGCCCAATTCCATTTTTTATACCCTACACCCAGGTTATATTCACTTTGTCCTTCCGTTTGTAACGCGAAGAAGGAGGCGTGGTAGGTATAGAAAAGTGTATATATTGTATTTTTGATCAGCGCCATCTCCTGAGTCGATATAGCCATGTCCGTGGCTGGCTGGCAAGCCGTCCGTCTGTTGAAATATTTTTTATGGGAAAACTAAGCAACATAATTCAATGAAATTTGGTACACTGCCTTTGTTGTAAAAGTTAGCTCGCGAGATTGAAAATGCGCGAAATCGGTAAACGGACTCGCCTACTGCCCATACAAAAGAAAATATTCAAAACGCCTTTTTATGAGCATTATTCACGATAACGTAATCAAAATAGATGTAAATTCTAGGGATAGTGAGTGCAAGCTCTATTCAAGAACAAGATGAATTCGGCCAAAAGGGCGTGGCATCTCCCATATATGTAAAAGTTTCAAAATGCTATACTGAAAGCGTTATTTAAGATAATTCAACCAAATTGCAATCAGACACTAGCTATAGTAAATGCAAGCTCTGAACAAAAACTAGATGAACTCAGACAAGGGGGCGTGGTACCTCCCATATATGTAAACTTTCAAAATGTTATACTGAAAACGTTTTTTGAGAGAATCCATCCAAATTTCATTTTGACACTATGGACATCAAATGCAAGCTCTGAAAAAAAACCTCGGCAAACTTGGACGATGGGGGCATGGAACCTTCAATACAAGCAAAAATTTCAAAATGCTATACTAAAAGTGTTTTTGAGTAATTCAACTAAGTTTTACTCAGACACTACCGTGTAGGCAAATGGACTAGTTCAAGTGTAGTTCATTAACTAGTTCCCAACCAACCAGTACTAGTCCGACTTCAATCCCTTTTGCATACAAGCAACTGTTCTTTTTTGCGTGTTGATGTCATACGAAATTTCAATTGACCCCTTTTGCATTATGTTTACACTAGTCCGGGGCTAGTTGGGGTGTGAAGTAGTCTTTTAACACCTAGTCTTCAACCAGTGGTTTTGTGTGTAGTCAACCTACAGGATTTTTTTTTTGATTTGAGTTTATAATTTCTTAAAATAAATTAAATAAAATTAAATTACATTCATAACAACATTAACAAATATGAATTCATTAATTTAATTTTTTTCTTCAATTTATTTTGACACACAATTCAAGTGATAAAAAACACAAATTATATCAAAAGCAAAAACGAAAATTG
This sequence comes from Calliopum simillimum, assembly GCA_951812925.1. NCBI lineage: Eukaryota > Metazoa > Arthropoda > Insecta > Diptera > Lauxaniidae > Calliopum > Calliopum simillimum. Next base: position 99,852,769 of record OX638369.1, read on the forward strand.
TATTTTGTTTTCGTTACAATTCAAATTTACTTGCCCCTACAAACTATAAACTGATATCAAACTGGCGTCTACTGCATCCTTTTTTCATTAGTTTCGGACTAGTACTAACCGTGAACTTGTATTTTTTGTAGATTGTCTCATATTTTTACTGCAGGGTAACGACAGTTAATGCTCTGAGCAAAATTTTGGACAAATATTTCAAATAGTTGGCGCACGGTCTGAGCAAAAAGTACGTGAATTCAAAATTCAAGAAGGCATGCAACCTACCCTACAAGCAAAATTTTAAAAATGCTTCAGTGTAGGGTACATAATTTTTGGACAGGCCAAAGGTAACACCCTTACTAGTTTTTTTAATTAAGACACTAATAGCTAATCCGCCACTGTTGTCAAAATAATCAAACGTTTATATAACATTTGGGTCAAGGATTAAAATATGTTTGTTACAGACCACAAAATTGTAAAAAAAAGATTTATTAGCAGCTGCGAAAGGTTTTCAAATTAAATTCAAAATCAATTTAATTGCATTTTTGTTAGTGCGTTAATTTTAGCCGTAATAAATTTGTTGGCTTAAATTGAATTGTCGCTTTTGCAGTCACGATATTAACTTCTTTTTTTTGTGGCATGCATTGGGTACTGCATGTAAGTAGTTAGTACTTAGTAGAATTCTAACAATTTATTCATAAATTTGTATTAATCTCATTCTTTTGTTTAGATTTTCAATTATAATACTGTTTGATAAAAAAATATTTGGATGCAAATTTGTTATGTCCCCGGCCAAAAGATTACACACTAGTCAGACCGCCATCATATCCTACAATTCTGTGTCCTGCGGTATTGTGAATATTTTGAGTGAAATTCAATAATTTGAATAAATACTTTATAAATGGCAACGTTTTGTTTTAAAGATTAGTGAATTTCTGTCACATATCACAGCTCATAAACTTGAAATATTCGAAAACTTGTCGCTAAGGTTTCTTTTTTTGGTGAGCAGTAGCCACGTATATCAGTCAAATGACGCATTTAAACGACATCAAATGTAATTTTAATTAATCCAATTTAATTGGGCACTCATTAAAATGTGTGTTTTCTTGTTTTTTGTATCAAAGAATTTGCAAAAAAAGTACAAATTCTTTCAAATTTAATAAAACAAAAACAAAACATAAAAAACCACTAAACATTTACTTGCTAATTTTTTTTTAGTTTTTAACTGATCTCGTTTACTAATTGTGGCCTCAAACAATTTTACGCAATTTTTCGCCACACCTTTGAATTATAATGAATTACTTTAAGCGTAATTCCGATTTTTGCTGTAATGCTGTGACACGCAACGCGTGACTGTAAAATGTTTCAATATTTGTGACCGTCCAAAGGAAAAGAGACTTTATCTTCACTGTTAAAATTTAACAGTACATCTAAAAATAAGAGATAAGGTCAATTTTACCGGTTTTCAGTTTAAGGTGGAATTTAGAGCTTAGACATGTTCTGTTGATTTTATAATTGATATGAGGTCGATTCTGAAATTACAAATACCAATAAAAGCGGTCTTATGAAACCCCTTCTCCTTTGGAGAAAAAATGGACAAGCTTTGAACTTTTGGAAATTTTTGGAATCTTCCGGTGATCTAGAAAATGGAAAAAAACCGGTTTTTGATTTTGTGAAGATAAGGTCCTTTTACCTCTGGACTATCACATTTACAGAAAGGTTATATCTTTAACTAAATTTATATACTGTGCGCTATATTTATGTACCCAACTCTTAATTAAATTTGGTAAGAAAATTACTTTTTGTCAGATTATAGCTTCATATTAAAAAACAAAAATATTTGAAGAATGAAAAGTTCGATCGTATTTTATAAAATTTCAAAGGGAAAATTATAAACAGTTGTATCAATGATTATGATTTCTTCTAAATTCCCTGAGTTAAATCTGCGAAAAGTTAGATTTTTCATTAATTTTTCATATTTAAGTCAAATACGACATTTTTGTTTCTGCCAAAAATTCATTAAAATAATTTAGTTATTAACGTTTTAAGCTCAAACTGAGCAAAATCGAATGAAATTTTGGAAAGTTATCAATGGTTTAGCGAACATCCATCAACAAAATGGAGTATTCCAGACCCAGCTGCTGAAAAAGAGCCCCAAACCATGTTTTACATTTGGTATAAGGAAATTCTTTATTAAATAAGAAGCATTAAGAGGCTCGGTTGCTGTTTGCTAAAACTCACTGCCATAACGATTTTTTCTTTTAGAAGATCGTCTTCTTCTTGGATGAAAGTAAGATTAATATATTTAGATTGGACGGCAGACCATGCGTTTGGAGAAAACCAAATGATGCAATTCGTTCAAAAAATCTTAAACCATACGTAAAACATGGTTTGGGGCTATTTTTCAGCAGCTGGGCCTGGAATACTCCATTTTGTTGATAGAAGTAAGGATTAGATGTATTTGAACATTTTAAGACTAAATTTACTGCAATGTAAGGATAAACTAGATCAATTTAGGTACTTTTACCAAGATATCGATCTCAAACATATTTCTTCTGATATCAGATCATGAATTCAATATAGTTGTCCCAATGTATTCGAAACACTGATGCAGAGTCTAGATATAAATGCTATTGAAATCTAAAAATTTGACACTCTGAAGTTTCATGCCCATAACTTGCAAAAAAAAAAAAAAAATTTCCGCAAAACTAACAATGTCGGATTTCTATACTGAGCAGTTAGAACAGCTCTGTAAATTTTTATAAAAATCTGAGAACCCAACTGCAAATTTCGAAAAATTTGAGATGGAAGAGTCTATTCATAAATTCATAAAATAATACAGGATCCGCCATCTAGCGTTTTTTTTTTTTCAACTAGTGCTTATTTCGTGAATGGTAACACTTAGCTCATGTCTGATTTGACAGATAATTAGTTTTATTCTTCCGCTGAATGAATATGTTTGTGTATACGCTTGAACAACGCTTCGCTAAGTGGGCCTGCGATCGACTTGCAGAAGATACCGATTTTGCCAAAAAAATCATCTTTTCAGATGAAGCTCATTTTGATCTTGGCGGGCATGTAAACAAGCAAAATTGTCGCATTTGGGGCACAAAAAACCCGCACGCATACATTGAAAAGCCGCTGCACCCAAAACGAGTCACTGTTTGGTGCGGATTTTGGTCGAGAGGCATAATTGGACCATTTTTCTTCGGAGTGGCCGTTACAGTCAATGGCGATCGTTATCTGGCCATGTTGAACGAATTTTTGTTCACAAAAATTGAAGAAGAGGATATTGACAACATTTGGTTTCAACAGAACGGCGCTACGTGCCACACAGCCGAAGCTACACTCGATGTTTTGCGCCCTGTTTTTGAAGATCGCATTATCAGCCGCAGAGCTGATGTCGTTTGTCCACCTCGGAGCTGCGATTTGACACCGTTGGACTATTATTTGTGGAGTGCCTTCAAAGATAAGTGTTACGCAGACAAGCCAGAGACAATTGACGCTTTAAAGGACAATATTCGTGAAGCCATTGGTGAAATACAGCTGCACACAATCGATAATGTGCTTAAAAATTGGACCGATCGTGTAGGCCACTGCATGGCCAGCCGAGGCAGCTATTTGAATGAAATTATTTTTCATTATTAACCGGAAGGATTGTACTTTCAAATAAAAAAAGAGATTTGAGAAAATATCCAGTAGCTTTTTTATAGAATTTTCAAAAAAAAAAGTTATTTGGCGGACCCTGTATAATAACACAGGCCCACAAAAAAAAAAGTACACTGCGCGAAAAATCAGACCACCTGAACTTTATGTTTTCGGGGTCGCTGAATCCGAATATGGTGCTAGATTAGCGAAGTTGGTTCGAGTTTCTTCAGAAATCAGCAAAAATCTATAATTTTCAGCATTATTGTTGATTTCTGAAAAAACGCAAACCAACTTCGCTATTCTGGCACCATATTCGGATTCAGCGACCCCGAAAACATAAAGTTCAGGTGGTCTGATCTTTCGCGCAGGGTACTTTTTGATTTTTGTGGGCCTGTATAATTGTTGAAAAAAAATTCCATTAAATTTCAAAAGAAAATCAAAATTAATTTAAACCAAAAAATTCCAAGAGTGAGCCGAGAACTGTTTCAAGTTTTTTAAAGGACATTTAGAGGTCGCTCATCGCCGATTTATGAAAAATCTCAGTTTGCAATTACAAAAGTAGTGTGTCAGATACAGAGGTATAGCATTCTGAGCGTATTTTCTGGTCGAAAAGTTTAAAGTTGATTTAATTTCGAAAAAAAATCATTAGCTTTGGGAAAAAATTATGATTTGGTAAAGGTTTAACTTGGAGTGGAAAACATGTATTTGATACACAACTTTCTCCTTGAGAGAGAGAATGATAAGAAATTTTCCAAAGCATCTAAAAATGTTTAACATGAAGTTCAATGGCTGTTCTGGAGGATAAAAGAATTCGTATAGTGACTCAGATGCTACGAAATTTGTTTTTTGGCATTTATCCACAATATTATTTTAAAGTAGATACATGGCAGCATTTCCAACTGGGTGGCTCAGTTTTTAATTAATTTGCCTTTATATGGCAAACGTAAAATCTTTTCGTGAAGTTAGTTTATTGACTGTTTTTAATTTTTTAGTGCTAATGAAAGTTCATTATTCTGAAACATAAATAAGCGGTTTATGTTTACTTTTGTTGGATTACTCTGAACGTTACAACAATGTTCAGCCTTTTTATGATGTTTAAAGTGTTTGAAAAATTTTTACGATTTTGTTCTTACGGCAAAAAATTCAAAATACATTTTAAATATGTTTTATGAATATGCATTTGTATATTAGGCAACCCACGCTTTATTGAATTCCATTTTGCTATTGGATCTCTGACTTTTTTTTTAAATTTATTTTTTAATAATACTGGTTGAAACTTGCCGCCATGATTTTTTTAATAATTTTTTATTAAGATTGATATGGGCAAATCCGAAAATAATCTCCTCTTATATGACCCAGGTTTTATGAAAATTTGTTTTTTCATGTACAATAACCAAATGTGGTGCAATATATTCCTAGACGTATAAACTGAAATTTCCAATAGTCAAACAAATAAATTTCGACCTAAGGGGGTGTCAGGAGGTCGTTTTATCTGAAAATTTTGGGAAAATCGAGATTTGCGATAATAAACGGGAGAGCACAAACTTCAGAAGTAGTAGATATGTTACGGGGCACCTTTCCAAATATTCTGAAGTAAAATTAAAAAATATCGTATGTGGGTCGTGGCGACAGAATGGGTTAAAAAGTCTAAATCACTCATTACGGCCACATAACAGGCCCTAAGATTCTGAAAAAAATCAAACAAGTTCCTTGATAAAAAATAAATCGACTTTGCTCACAATATTTTTTAATCTAAGCGCCCCCTACCGAGTAAATAATGAAAAACGATAAATTTTGGGTAAAAAATTCGATTATTGGCGATATGCGATCGAGCACACCATAGAGGCACATAGGGTAAGATAGCGTTATATCTAACAAATATTCTGGAGTAAAATTCAGAAAAATCGTATGTGGGTCGTGGTGTCAGAAGGGGTTAAAAAGTTTAAATCGCTCATTACGGCCACGTAACAGGTCCTAAAATTCTGAAAAAAATCAAGCAAGTGCCTTGATAGAAAATAAATCGAATTTGTTTATGATGTTTTTTTTAAATTTAAGCGCCCCTTGCTGAGTAAAAAAAGAAAAACGCTTATTTTTGGATAATAAACGTGATTTTTGGCGAATGCGATCGAGCACACCATAGCGGCACACAAGAAAAGATAACGGGATATCTAACAAATATTCTGGAGTAAAATTCAGAAAAATCGTATGTGGGTCGTGGTCGTGAATTTTTCTAGTGCGGGTCATGGGAAGAGCGAAGCCGATGAAATAGGGGGGACAGTCAAGAATATGTGTGACCGGGTAGTGCTTCACCAATCCAACATATTATGTGCAAAAGATATGGTGGAATACGTGAATGAAAATAGCAAAATTTCGGCATTTTCAGTCACAGAGGAACAAATAGAATTGATGAGTGAGGTTATTCCAGAAAAAGTATCAGCTGTACCGCAAACATTGAATGAACATCAAGTGATTTGGGCCAAAAGCAATCCAGAGGAGCTGAATTTCGGATACCTATCCTGCTTTTTATGCCGACACTCTGCAAATTGGTATCATTACAATCAAATTCGCAGCAGAACAGCCTACAATATCTGTTAAAATATTTATTAAATAATATAATTAAATTAAAAAACATCATAAAAAAATTCAATTTATTTTCCATCAAGGAATTTGCATGATTTTTTTCAGAATTTTAGACTCTGTTACGTGGCCGTAATGAGCGATTTACACTTTTTAACCCATTCTGACGCCACGACCCACATACGATTTTTCAGAATTTTACTCCAGAATAATTGATAGATATCCCGCTATCTTGCCTTATGTGTCGCTATGGTGTGCTCGATCGCATTTGCCAAAATCACGTTTTTTACCCAAAAATAAGCGTTTTTCGTTTTTTACTCGGCAGGGGGGCTTAAATTAAAAAAACATCTTAAACAAATTCAATTTATTTTCCATCAGGGAATATGCATTACTTTTTTCAGAATTACAGACCCTGTAACATGGCCGTAATGAGCGATTTAAACTTTTTAGCCCCTTCTGACGCCACGACCCACATACGATTTTTCTGAATTTTACTCCAGAATATTTGTTAGATATCCCGCTATCTTACCATATGTGCCGTTATGGTGTGCTCGATCGCATATCGCCAATAATCGCATTTTTTACCCAAAATTTATCGTTTTTAATTTTTTACTCGGTAGGGGGCGCTTAGATTAAAAAATATGAGCAAAGTCAATTTAGTTTTTATCAAGGAACTTGTTTGATTTTTTTCAGAATCTTAGGGCCCGTTATGTGACCGTAATGAGTGATTTAGACTTTTTAACCCATTCTGTCGCCACGACCCACATACGATATTTTTTAATTTTACTTCAGAATATTTGGAAAAGTGCCCCGTAACATATCTACTACTTCTGAAGTTCTGCTTTCCCGTTTATTATCGCAAATCTCGATTTTCCCAAAATTTTCAGATAAAACGACCCCCTGACACCCCCTTAGGTCGAAATTTTTTTGTTCGACTATTGGAAACTTCAGTTTATACGTCTAGGAATATATTCCACCACATTTGGTTATTGTACATGAAAAAACAAATTTTCATAAAACCTGGGTCATATAAGAGATTATTTCGGTTTTACCCATATAAAATATTTCAAAAGTTGTAACCATTAGATTCAGCTGAATGTTATGCACCAGATAGACGACAGCTTAAATCTAGATTACCTATAGACGTAATAATGTGAATCTTCTCATTGCATGATTTTAGGCATTTTTTAAATACATAATTCATAGACAATGACTAAAAGAAAATTTCCCAATTCAGGGCCAATAAAATTCGAAAACATCAGAAACAAGATTAATAGTAAGTTAAGCATCAGAAAAGCTAATTAGAATTTTTTGGACCCTGAATTGGGAAATTTAGTCAATTTTTATTCAATGTCTATGAATGCCTACAATCATGCAATCAAAAGATTCACATTATTACGTCTATAGGTAATCTAGATTTAAGCTGTCGTCCATCTGGGGCATTAGGTTATTATAATGTATTCTGATGTAACTCTTAAGGGAAGACACGTTCAAAGTGAATCGTCTTCTTTGAATGTCATTCTTTTTGATAATTCTATTAATGATATCATTGCCAGCCAGCCTGAAGAGTAAAATTACACTTGGATGGATTCAGCCCCATTCCTTGAGTGGTGTTTACATTAATTTCTAAGCCGTACTTTCCGGAATCTAAGGCTAAGTCTTGTCTTTAATTTTCCAGTGAAACGCTAATAGCTTTTAAGAGTATAATTGAAATTAACTACAGTATCAATTTTTGAGATCTGTACAAATATTGTAATATCATTTTGGGACAATTAAAGCGACAAATGATATTGTGTTTATAGTTTTATTCCAATGAGTTGATAATTTTAGTGTCGTTTTCACAGAATCAGTTAAAATTTAATTTTATATACATATGTGTAAATTCATAGATATATCAAACTGCCAATTAAAGTATCAGTTGACGTATGTATAACTGAACATTATAAAAACCGGCAATTAATCAAATAAACGATTGAAATGATCAGTTAAATTTTAAGATTTTGCATTATCACAATATATCATATCATACGAATAGGAATTAATAGTATGTATTATTTATAGTTAGGTTTTGTTCCGCTGCTTTGTCTGTGACTTGTATGCTTTTCGGTATTCCAAACATTAATTAAGTAAATGGCTTGATCTCGTTATCCAGTCGCTCTCATATTTTCGACATTGCATAAATATAAAACTGATCCGAAAAAGTTCCATTGAAATTTAAACTAATGATTTTGTTGGTACATAACTTGACTAACTCTGTGATCATTTTCAAAAATGGGAGTAAAGTACTTTTCGAGATATTTTATATTTTATCAGAAAAGTCATACTGCACGTATGCTTTATACGTACAATACAAATCAATCACAAACTGTTTTTTTTTTCACATGCATATGTTGCAATATCTCAAAAACTAAAACAGATTGATGTATTTTAACAACAGCATTAAAATATCATCTTTTTATTGAAAAAGTCTTGAGTAAACAGGTCGAAAATTGTCGGTTAGAGCAAAAGAGGATTATTTTTTTGTTGTTTTTTGAACAGATAATGATTAACATTATTATCCCTGCAGTTAATAGGACTAGTGCATGACTAGTCTTTGACTACTTCCAAACAGGACTTGTACTAGTTCCAAAACCAACGAATTTTCATATAATAGACTGACGACTTTTCAATGTTGATGTTTTACCAATCCACAATAGGTCAAATGATTAGTTTTTCTGTGCGAAATTCAAATTTTGTAAGTCCAAATTTTTAAAACCGTTTGACAGAGTTAACTCAAAATCACTTTTTTGTAACGTAATTGAAAATTTGTTTGCGAGATCACTTTTGGTCGCAAAGTTTTAAGTGGTGATAAATAGTGTTTGGTAAATAGTTAGAAAAATTTTAAAATGGAGCATATTGAGATGGGTAAACATTAATGATTTTATTCAAAAAAGTTGTAAATTTTTCTTTTTTTGTTGTTGTTAGTATAAAATTTTAACTTTATGCCGCGCCCTCTACTTTACATAATTCGTCACACCTCTGAAATGGTTTGAGCCAGTTTAATAAAATTTGGTACATATATGAAGAGCATTAGGAACATTAATATCCATTGACAAAAATAAGCGGAATCACGCCTCTTAAACTAGTCATATCTCCGAAACTATTCAACGGAAATGTATGAAACTTGGTATAAATAAATATAAAGAGCACCAAAACAAATAAAATGCACCTAAAAAAATTAGAAGAATCACCTGAAAGTGTTAATGTTCATGAAAGAGTTAATTTTTCTAAAAAAAATTTTTGAAATTATTCTTAAAGCCGCTTCAGACTACTTATCTGAGAAGTCATACAGAAACTCTTATGAGTTGTCAAATATGGCAATTCTGAATGTAAATTTATTACACAAATGATTTATCAGAAGAAAACACAAATGAGTTATTTTGGCATTCGATTTGAATCTATTTGAAAAGAGAAGTCATAGGAGTTTTCAAATTTTTAATTGTTGTTTGAAAAATAAAAAATTAAAACAATTTGAACAAAATAAATTGAAAACAATAAAAATTTTACAGTCAGAGAAAAAATCAAATAGAAAAACATAATAAAAATCATATGACTTCTCAGATAGTCTGAAGTGCCTTTAACTTATCTCTTTGTTACAGTTATTGGGTTAAATCAGTGATCGGCATTCTATAGCACAATTGTGCATACAACAATTTATCTATCTCTTTGTATCCTTTCCATCTTCTATCTATATTCTCTGAAACATAAATTCTCTCTCTTAAATTTTGCCAACCACTGGTTTAAATAATATCAAACTTTCGCTCTTATTAATTTCGCACAGAAAAACAAATCATTTGACCTAATGTGCAATCGTCAATTGTCTCCCTCTGCATTACCTTTTCTCTAGTCGAAAGAAAATTGTCTTCCTCTGCATTACCAATTAACCAGTCGAGAGACAATTGAAAATGTTGTAATTTGGAGACTCCAATTCGAGTATTTTAGAATTTAGCGATATAATTAGCAGAAGAATGAGCGAGCAATGACGGATTAGTTTATGCGCAATTTAAACTCAGTTACTAAAAAAGCAAAACATCAACTTTACAAATGCAAAGCAAAATGAATAGAGAAACAACATAAAAAAAAATTATTTATAGGAAATATTTTTCCTGCTTCCCCAAACTCTTTCCCGGCTCTGACCGGGGAACTTTGAAAATTTGAAGTATCATGTAATATAATGCACCACATAAGTAGCTTGCAACTATTTCCAAAAAAAAAAATAAAAAATTTTATTTTTTAAACGCAAAAATAATACCTTAATGCATTAATTTCTGCTTAATAATTTTTGTTTTGCTTAACAAAACTTATCGACCATTTCACTTTTGCTTAAATTTTCTACCTTAATGCTTAAGAAAATTTTTAATAATTTCAAATAAGCACTTTACAGATCAACTTAATATATCGAGCAAAAGCACAATAAGCTACTTTAGAGAAAAGTTAAAAATTCATACTACAGATCACATTTGCCCCACTATACCCTATTTAAGTTAAATCATTCTAAAAACCTACAACTATTTATCAGCGACACTTGCGACAGATGTTTAATTAATTTAAGTACTAACCAAATACGAAATTAAACAAAATCCAAATTATGCGATGAATGTGTATGTTCAACTATTTAAAGAAACACGGATCACAGCTCTAAAAGCTGATGTAGCGAATGAATGCAGGTGATTGGCAACAACACGTCAGCATCAGTAGAAACGATCATTTAGAATTAAATCAGAATCAGTACTAAGGTTCAAATCCGGTACGCGCTCAAAACTTTTAATATTAAAACCAGACGATACGCTGGAATGTTAAGAGTCATTTAGCTAGCTAAGCAGCGGCGCACAGTGATATTTTAGTGGATAAAAATTCGACAGATCATAAGTATTTGTGTATGCATATTACAAGAGAAAGCTACTTCTTATTTAAGAATGATTCTTAGTTCTTGTTGATTAATTTTAGTATTTTTTGTCAAGTAACAGAAAACTTACTTTCTGCTAATAGACTAATTCACTACCTTTCCAAAATAGGTCAGAACATGAAAATCGGTAAAGAAATGTCCATGTAATGGATATTTTGTTGAAGCAGTGTCTATTAGTACAAAACAAGCTTTCTACTATTTGACATTAAATACTATTTGTAGTACTTTTTTAGTGCTAAGATTGATCAAAACGCTCTTTGGCCTCCATTTGGATTCTATAAGTTATTTTTTATTGAAAGAAAATAAAATTATCTATTATACGTATTTAAAGCCAAGATGGTGTCTTTAACAGCTTAGGAGTTAATGTTTTTTGAACATTTCAAAATGGAGACTAAAACTGCAATATATTGATGAAACTTTCTCGTTGATTCTCGTAACTGCTAACTTACTAATTTTGTAAGACAATACTTAGCCAAAATCAAATTATTGCCAATGTTATTAAGATAAAAGTATTTTTATATATGGGAATCATTTAAAATTGTAGTAGTTAGAATGATCCACTGTTACCGTATGGTAATTTTGAAATTGTATTGAGAATTGCCCACTGTTGCCATATGGTAACAAGATCTAAAATTATTGTCTGATCACTGTGATTTGACCAATAGTGAACAGTTTTTTTGTTTTATTATATTCTATTATTTTTTATGTACAATTCAGCTTACCATTTTACTTAAATAATAACTGAAAATATTGGAATATAATTATTTTTAACAGTCAATATTGTCATCTATTACGTTCTTTGCGATTTTCAATTTCACTGTGTACTTTTAACATAGTTTTTTTAAGTTTTGATTTTTTTTTAAGTTTTTTGAGACATTTTTCCTGCTAATTTTTATATTGCAATTGTAAACTAGGCTAGTAAATGTTACCATATGGTAACAGTTGTCATTAATGGGTTAACATGACTTTTACCAGTGGCGGATCCAGCATTGTCAAGAGGGGGGGCCGATTGACTACATTTCTAGATAATAATAATAATAATCCTGAAGGCGTAAAAATGTAGACATTATTAATAATTAATATTTCTATCTTATTTAAATATATAATAATCTGTATGTTATACATTTAAAAAAAAAACAGAATATTTTTAAAATCTTTAGGGGAATGTCGTATAGGTTGGGACACCGTATAAGTTGGGACACCCGTTTTTTTTTGAATTTTCGATACTGGCGACACCTATGTTTCAACTGTCGAAGTAAAGTCTGCTTACAACCTAACTTTTCATGTGCTTTACATCGAACAACTCGTGTTATCTATATCTATCTCAAACAAAGCATAAATTGTCATAAAAAAAAGATTTTTTCGATAGTTTCTGCGTGTTCGTAATTTACCGAATTTAAATCAATTGTTTCGTGTAAGTGTGTTCAATGTGTCTTGTATTTAGTGAATTTTCATTGTGTGAAAGCGTAATGGAAATGTAGTGTTGTGGCAAATATTATTTTTCAGCTTTCACGAAATGGCAATTTTGTAAAGGTTGGGACCCTCATGTCGTATAAGTTGGGACAGCACTTTTTTTTATTCCAAGGCATTGCGATACCATTTAAATGATATTTTTATAATATTTGATGGATTTTATAATAACTAAAAAGCATTTATTATTGGATTTTTGTAGATTGTGACGCATTTAGTTGCCTTTAATTTTGCAATGTCACGGTATGTAAGACAAACCCATCGTGGAATTACCAATTTTAACACATTGGTCACAGCCATCAAGGAAATACGTGCAAACGTGCTGTTCACTTGAAATGCGCTAATATGCGGAACAGTTTCTTCACCTGTAAGAATTGCGAATCAGATTAGGCGGAGTGACATAATTTTGCTTAAATTGTTTCCTCCAAACATATGGTTTCAATAAATATTCTAATAAAAATAGTATCATGCAGATTAACTTAACTTTTTGGCTTACTTTGTGATTTTTGAAAGTGTCCCAACTTATACGGCAAATTTTTTTTCGGCAAAAAAAGGTGTCTTCATTAAAATGGCTATAACTTTTGATCTGATCACGATATCAAATAACTTTCTATGAAAAAGTTGTAGCCGATGAATATACCTTTTTATTGGTTTATTTAAATTAACAATTTTTTGATCCGTTTCAAAACCACTGACCAAAACCAAAACCCTTCCCAACCTTGACGACATTCCCTTACATATAATTTAAAAAAAAATGTAATCACTTTCTTGGATCCGCCTTTGATTTTTACCAAAGTCATCACACATCATTCAGAAGAAATCATATTTTAATGACTTTCATTCTCATTGATGCACTGCGGAACACATTTTTAAAATCAAAGGCTGAGAAAACTAACAAGTTTCAAATCGATGTTAACAATATTTTTATCAATCCTCTGTGTCTAAGAACAAACTAAGTAGTTGCGTTGAGTTTAACGTTTCATAACTGACTAATTTATTTTTGTCAAATTTCTTATGACTAGCTTAAAATGTTACATTGCTATGCGCCACTGAGAGTATTAGAATCGTATGATTTAACAGTTAGGTGAAAAGCAAAATAGAAAGAAGAATTACTCGAATGATTTTACGGTTCTTTAAATAGTAGAAAAAACAACCAGTGGCGGTGTAAACTAAATTATTAAATAGCAAAATTTTCAAAATTAAAGAATTCAAATTCTAGTCAAATAAACTTAGGATAAAACTTAATATTTTTCATAAACATAACCGCCAGCCTTGAACGGCGTTCAACATTCCTTTGGCAATTGATGAAGTTTAGCAACTGGCCTCTTGAAAGTTGAATTCTCAGTTTTGATAGTGACAACTCTGACGAGCCCATCGGATCCAGCATGGGTTTCGATTACACGGCCAAGTTTCCAGCAAGCGGGAGGTAGATTATCTTCACGTATCAGGACGACGTCACCAATAATTAGATTAGATTTTTCTTTCAACCATTTAGATTTTGGTTGAAGTGACAGCAAATAATCAGTTGACCAGCGAGACCAAAAATATTGAGTTAATTGTTGAACCAATCTCCATTTAGATAATAACCCAGTTTTGAGATGAGTTATGTCTGCTTCTGGCAACGAGTTCAGGGGCCTTCCAACTAAGAAATGTCCAGGCGTTATATAGGGGACGTCATCAGAATCAGCTTGGACTAAAGGCCTCGAATTTAATATAGCCTCAATTCTAGCTAGGAGAGTTGATAATTCCTCAAAGTTTAGTGTAGCTTGACCCATAGTTCTTCTTAGATGAAACTTCATAGACTTGACTGTAGACTCCCATAACCCACCGAAATGTGGCGTATTTGGTGGTATGAAGTGCCACTGAATACCCTTTGAAGATAAAAAATTCGAAATATCATTATTAGATTCAAAAGAAGTTACCATTTTGTGAATTTCATTCAGCTTTCTGGCAGCTCCTTGAAAATTAGTTCCATTATCGCTGTGTATATGACCACACAGACCACGTCTAGCAACAAATCGATCGAGAGCGGCTAAGAAGGCATCGGTACTCAAATCGGAGACAAGTTCTAGGTGAACAGCTTTGGTCACTAAGCAGATAAAGACTGCAACATATGCTTTGACTTTCGGGGCCTTTCTGCCACTGTGCTGCTTATACAATATAGGCCCAGCATAGTCGCATCCAACTTCGTAAAATGGAAAGGCAGCGTTGACACGAAATTTGGGCAAGTCGCCCATAAGTTGCTCTTGAGCTCGTGCACTAAAGCGAGTGCAAGCTCCACACTGGCGAATTACAGTTTTAACAATTTCACGAGCACCAATTATCCAATATTTTTGCCGCAGTGTAGCGAACAACAAAGTAATTCCGCTATGAAGATTTTTCACGTGCAAATCGTGAACAATTTTCCGAACGATTGGGCTGTCTTTATGAAGAATTATTTGATGCTGACTGTCATAAGGTAGGTCAGCTTTAGTTAATCTTCCGCCAACACGCAGCAGCCCATCAGCATCCACGAATGGTGAAAGTTTCCGTAGTTTTTTGTTAGTTAGGGTAGCTTGACCTTGCTGAATAGACGACATAATCTCAAAAAAGTCAACCGCTTGATAGTATTTATACAATTTTAGTTCAGCAAACTTAAGTTCTTTGACTTTGAGAGGTGAGGTGTCTCTGCACTTATTTTGGAGAATGTTGACATATCGTATGCAGTAAGCTAGTACTCGCACCATTTTAGCCCAACTGGAAATTCTGTTGTTTATTCTGCTAACGGAGTCCGGATCGTAAGTAGCTGAAGCTAGAGCCACATGATTTACTGGACGAAGTTCTTCACTTGTAATATTATCCTGAGATTCGGATAGTGGCCACCAAGTTTCCTCCATAAGCAACCACGATGGACCATTAAACCATAATTTATCATTAATTAAGAAGCTGGATCTTACACCTCTACTAGCAGCATCGGCTGGATTCTGTTTGCTGGGAACATATCGCCATTGCGCACTGGGAACAGTTTCTAAGATGTAGGATGTTCGATGACTAATAAAAGTTTTCCACTTCGATGGATGTGAAGACAACCAGGCTAAAACGGTTTTGCTATCAGACCAGCAAACCACTTCATTTAATTTCAAGTTAATGACAGATGCTAAATATTTAAACAGTTGAGTTAACAAATACGCTGCACAAAGTTCCAGCCTGGGAATTGAAAGTGAGGCCATTGGAGCCACCTTGGTTTTAGATATGACGATGTTAGTTGACACTTGTCCATCTGCTGACGTTTTTCGACAATAAATGACTGCAGCATAGGCTAAGCTGGAGGCATCACAGAATCCATGAAAGGTTACAACTGGCTCTCAGATGTGGCAGCAAGATTGATTGATGTAGTTACAGCATCTATTGTAGCTTCGACCTTTTTAGGCAGTTCACTCGATTTTTTCTCATCCTTAGTGGGGAGAGAATCCACTTTTTTCACCATGGCAGCTGCGACCGTATTGTAGTTAGAATTTCGCTCTAGATGAATATAAGAATGATGATGACCTTTGCAAAATTCACAAAGGTGTTTAGATGGACAATTTTGTACTGAATGTCCCTGCTTCAAACAATTAAAGCACAATCTTTTCTCTTTTACAAAATTTATGCGATTGGGCGTAGACATCTTGATAAACGTAGGGCAATAGGCAAGATGGTGGTCTTGAGAGCACGCAAAACAGGATCGTTTCATGTAGCCAGAATAAGTTCTGACGGATTTAATTTTAGATTGTGTTCCGCCAGCGCGTTGCTTTTCAATTGGAGTTGGAACACGTTCTAATGCATCACAACGTTCATTGATGAAAATGATAAAATTCTCCAGCGTAGGAAATGTAGTTTTACTACAATGCTCAGCCCAAGAATGATGAGTTTCTCTATCGACTTTTTTAAGTAAAAGATGTATCAGCCACGGATCACGTTTCTCTGCTTCCTCGCCTTGCGCTCTAAGCCCACGTATAACTTCATCAGCAATATTCGATAAGTTTCGAAGACCTTGAGAGTCATCTGCTTTAGATATAGATAAAAATGTTTCGATTAAAGAATCAATAACCAGTGAAGGCTTATCATAACGATCTTGAATCTTTTTTATGGCTTCCTCGTAGTTTTAATCTGACACAGCAAGATGTCGTATAAGCATGGCAGGCTCACCCTTTAACAACCCTTTCAGATATTGAAACTTCTGTGATGCAGTCAATGTATGGTTGTTATGCACTGAGCTGTTGAATAAATCAAAGAATGATCTAAATTCAGAGTAGTTACCTTCAAATATTGGAATATTCAGCTTAGGAAGTCGTATATCAGCAGCTGGGACAGAGGTGTTTGCGGTAGGTGACGCTGTCAATTTTTCCAAAAAAGATGTTTGGGACTCCAACAGTTTCTGCATAGCATCTTGATGCGTTGTTGTTGAGTTGAGGGGATCACTATTAACATTTGCAAGCAGCTTGGCATCAATAATTTTACTGAACTTCGCTTTCATTTGAAAATATTTCTCTTCAAATTCTCCTAATTCAGTATCACGTTCCTGGAGGCGGCTCCCTTTAGATAGGTTCTTTTATTCCGTAGAGTATCGATGGTAGCCATAATTTACTTAGGTAGTTTTTTACACGTTTTAATTTTTTATAACAAAATCCAGTTGAGGAGCACTTCAACAGTAAAAACACTTTTTTAGTTTTTTTTTAACAAAATCCAGTTGAGGAGCACTTCGATAGTTAAAACACTATTTTAGTTTTTTTTGTTTTTTCACAAGTTGTATGTGAAGCTTTATGCAGCTGGGCAAAAGAATTTGCAAACAGTTATGCTCGTATGTATGTTTTCAACGCAACAACAATATATATATACACAATGTTTTTTTTTTTTTTATTATTAAGCGCAGTAATAAGCAGCCACAATTAAAACACACAATTTTGTTTTTGTTTTTTACTATTAAGCGCGGTAATAGAAAATAAAATTTAACTCTCTTTAACGCGACAACGATCACGTCGGGGTCACCAAAAAATGTCTAAGAACAAACTAAGTAGTTGCGTTGAGTTTAACGTTTCATAACTGACTAATTTATTTTTGTCAAATTTCTTATGACTAGCTTAAAATGTTACATTGCTATGCGCCACTGAGAGTATTAGAATCGTATGATTTAACAGTTAGGTGAAAAGCAAAATAGAAAGAAGAATTACTCGAATGATTTTACGGTTCTTTAAATAGTAGAAAAAACAACCAGTGGCGGTGTAAACTAAATTATTAAATAGCAAAATTTTCAAAATTAAAGAATTCAAATTCTAGTCAAATAAACTTAGGATAAAACTTAATATTTTTCATAAACACTCTGTTTTAATACTATATAAATTGATAAATGATTCAATGGCATGTGATATATCGGATAATTTAAGTTTTACTTATTAAATAAAAGTTTTTTTTTTGCTATTAACAAAGCACTGTGCATAAAGTAAAATAGCAACAATCGTGCTACAGAGCTCGCAAAGACGTCTAAAAAAACCAGTCATTAAAGATAATTCAAGTGAGAAAAATATTCAAAAAGAGATATATAAAGAGAGCTTTTTAGAGTATCTTAAGATCAAACATAGGAAACGTTTCAGTCTCAAATGAGCAAATAAACAGCTTTACCCCACACACCGACTGTTGTTCGACAGTTATGAGTTTTTTCTATTTTTAAATTGGAAATACTAAAGCATTCATGATCGGAATTACGGATTCCCCAGAAGAGTCATCGTCATGTTGTCTGACATGACACTCACTCTACTATAAACAGCCATTTGTTTTGTATTTGTATGCATACGTACATATGTCTGATGGTATTTGATTTCTGTATATGTCACGTTTCTTAAGATATTTATATTAAATTGAACAATCGATTTGAGTGATCAAGTTTGTTCATTCGATTAGAAAGAGTATTTTAAATAAACAACTTAAGACCTCATGTCAAAATTTTGCTATTCTTCTGGTTTATTTCTGATCAGTACCTAGATGCTTACATAAATTAATGAAAAAAATACATCTTTGTGTTTAAAAAAATTTATACAAAAAGTTGCATAGGTATTCAATAGATCAAAAACTTTTCGTCTCGAATTGTTAATTTAAATATGAACACAAAATTCTCTTCTCTATATGGATCTAGATTTTTGCATATTTTTCCTCAAGTTCGAAAAGTCTCCAATGTTGAACTCGGTTTTACAATCATTTTCAAATATTTCTAACCCATTTGCATTAGACTTACCATTAAGGTATTTGAACTCGCAGCCATTCAAATTATCTTCAAAATGAATAATCAGAATGCAGCAAAATATACTCGAATTAGAGAAATGTTGGAGAGATTTAAAAATACAAGCTATGCTGTAAGAGGAGAAACCGAAAAATGAATAACATTCGGAAACAACTAAAACATTTTGTAAAAAATTAGAAATGATATCTTCCATTCAGATGGTGTAACGAGTTTGAGTAAATTTACTGTTTTTTCGGCAAAATATGAATTTTCCGCATTTATTTTTGGTTAAATATTTGGAAATTTTAATATAATTGAGGGGGTTAGAAGCAAAGGGGTACAAGTGACAAATTACGAAAAATTGAGTTAAGTATGAGAATAGGTAGTGGGAGCTTTGCTTTATTTATGAAACAAACATTACCTAAGCTTTTGAGTTCCTACACCTCTATAGAGCCCCATTAAGGTAAGCCAGTTCACAAAATTATAGTTTTGCTTTAAAACAAAATTCAAAAAAAAATTTTTCTAGTAAATAAGAAGCAAAGTTAGCGCAGCGTAACATCTAACATAGGTTAAGGAAAAATTAAATGCCTCAATTTTAAGAATCCTTGAAAAATTTCCTTTTAAAAGTATTTTTTAAAAATTTTCTAGAGGTCTGTTTTTAAAAGTTATTAGTACTTTAGTGAAAGTCTACCGCACTTGTACCCCTTTGCTTCTAAACGAGTTTAAAATATTGAATAAAATATTTTCGTTTTGAAATGAAATGTAACGAGTGCGGTAGGCTTTCAGTAAAATACTAATAACTTTTAAAAGCGGACCTCTATAAAAATTTTAAAAAATACCTTTAACAGAGAACGTTTTAAGGATTCCTAGAGTTATGGTACTTCGTTTTTTCTTCTGCTATGTTAGTTGCTACACGGTGCTAACTTTACTCCATTTTTACTACAAAAAAAAAATTTGAGTAAAATGGTGTAGGCTTTCACTAAAATACTAATAACTTTTAAAGGGGGACTCATAGAAAAAATGTGAAAACAAAATTAGATGGAGCATACTTTAAATGTTATTTGTTCCGCAATATTTTATTTTTTAACTCACTCTGCAATTTATGAAGCAACGTTAACTTTAACTATATTTTACTCAATATTTACTTTTTGTTACTTGTACCCCTTTGCTTCTAACCCCCTCAATTGAGAAACACTGTTACCATATTTGGATTCACCACTCTCAAGACTATAAGAAAAATGGCTTTTCTTATGTACGCGATACTTTTTTGAAGCAATCAATCTTGCAAACACAAATGACCATCCAATGAATTATATCGATCATTTCTGGTGAAGTTACCAAAACTGGAGATATCTAGGAGCATTTTGTTAAAGAAATGGATATGACCAACAAATAATCCGAGAGCAGACAATTACACACCCAGTGTTTTTATAGTGTAGTGTATTGTCTGTTGGCCCAAATTTCTTTGAAAATGAGGGTAGTAAAGTTGATACTGTAGGTTATGCACTTGGTCAGATGGACATTTTCTAACACTAGCTGTATAACACAACTGTGGATTAAACAAAATGGAGCCACAGCACATACAGAAAGATAAACAAACCAATAAGACAGTGGCCATTCATCAACTGTAAACGAATATTTGCAATGAAATTAATGCCATAATACCTGAAACATCATGGACACAGTATTTTATGTATAATCTAAAAGAAGTACCCATTATATAGTGTTCCGAAATCAGTATGATTTCAATTATTTTTAATTAAGGAGGCTTTTTAATGAAAACGCTGAGTAGAACGACAAAAAGTATTAGAATCTCTTTTGTATAGAATAACAGGTTCTACAAATAATATTGATTTGCATTAATGAAAAAGTAACCGTCTTAAGAAACTGCAAAAAGTCGAAATATTCTATTTTATTAAGTATTTCCTAAACGGTTACTTTTTCGTATATACAAATCATTATTATTTGTAGAACCTGTAATTCTCCACAAAAGAGATTCTAATACTTTGTATCGTATGACTCACCATTTTCATCAAAAAGCTTCCGAATTGAAAAGTAATTGAAACCACACGAATTACGGAACAGGCATGAAATTAAAAAAATTATATAAAAATTCTGACATTTAGTTCATACTTCTACAGAAAAATGTTGGCCCACAGTTTCGTAGTTCATAAAAATTTCCATTGACGACTTATAGGTCATTAGTTATATAAGTATGTAGACATATCGCCCATACTAAGTCGTATGAAAACAACTTTTGTTTTAAAAATTTTCTGAGCTAAAAAATTGTGGACCAACAGTTTCTGTATATGTAATCTTTAGAGATATTTTCAAAAAAACAGATTTTCAAGACCTTTGAGCCTGAAAAACTTTTAATGCTTTATCTCTCTGAAATCTCAAATTCCTTCCAAAACAAATGTTCAAAATTTTGAAAAATTTCTTTCTCTTCAAAACCAAAAAGTACTAAAATAAGTTAAAAGCAATAAGATATTTTTTAAACGAAAAAGTACCAATAAAGTACAATTGTATTCAATTTGCCCACAACGAGTTGGATAAAAATACAACCATAGAAAGTCTTTTTTGAGTTTAGACTGGGCTAAATAAAATTTTTGTTTGGACTGGGATTGAACCTAGGTTAGGGTGGCGGCAATATTGCCACACATAGACCGCAAGGGTCTATGTGCAAGGGAATTTTGTATCGATCCTTGGAAAATAAAGGAATTAAGATCGAGTAAAAAATATTTTTTATGATGTGCAGCTAAACTGTAGCTTTGGGAGCCAATACAAAAGTTATTCTTCTCTATATTGGCTTAATCTCGCTGAAAATCGTATTTGTGATTTTATTAAGGGTTTTATTTCTTTTTTTAATTTGATTGATCCCATATTACTTTTCCTATAGAGCACCTGTAACATGCGATTCTATTTATTAAGACATTTTAACTTTTTGCATAAAATCATAGAATTACCGCTTTTATGTAGGCACTTATCTATTAGCATGTCAGCAGAAATGCTCAATTCATAGACCGCCGATCATAAGCACATTATTTTATATTGATTAAAATATGATTTTTTTATGACTTTAATTTTGCTTACAGCATCCAATTAAGTGGAAATAAACAATTAACAGGCAAAGTGTTCATAAATCTTAAACAAAGTATGCAGTAGGGGTACTTTGTATTAACAAACCCAAGCTGTCGATACGTTCGCCTGACCAGCTTAATCAGTAATGTTATGCTTGCGAGCAATAAACTTACAATTTAATGACAGAATGGAAACAGGTGTGAAATTGCAAACTGAAAGCCACGATCAACATCTATGTACGTCCGTTCCGTTGCAACGGGTAATAAAACATTTGGGGGCGTTTTGATAGCTACTGGATAAAAAAAACCCACTTTACTGTTTAGAAGATGAGGAAGAACGAACAGCGTCTTGGTACGTAAATCACCATGTTGCGATCATTATTATCCATTAGTTACAAGTGGTTAATGCAAATAATGCGAATGATGCGGTGAATCAATTAGACGATGATGAAAGCATTTAATTATGAACAGAAAGCTAATGAATGAATGATTTGTAAAATCAAATTACAAAGTTAAGTCTTTGGTTTTTTCGCTTTGTCAGGGTATAAGAATTTAATAAATACGACCTTGTGCTTAAGTGAAAGAAATGATTTCTAATTCATCAATTGAAAAACAAATTGTAATATTTAATCTTCCTGAATCAACCTTCATTAAGCCAAGCCCATATGCATAAAGATTAAAATAGCCAGTGTTGTGTGATTATTATAATCTCAGTATTATGTTAAACTAAAAGTCAACGTGAATTTCCTGACTCGTTAAAATTTATGAATATCAGGTAAGTATAGAGTTTTATCTATAGGTATATAAACTTATTTTTCCAGAAAACAGATTTTTTTCCCAAATTCTTAAAAAAAATATGGTCTAAATGAACGATGACTTTTAGTCTGCTGCCTCGTGAATCCTACTCAAGAGCTGGTGGCTGGCAAGCTTTGTTGGACGGTTTCCGAAAAGCGTGGTAAACTCATTCTCATTTGCATAGCTTGATCTCAATTGGTATGGACACTCAGACGTTTCTGGTTCAAAGCCATGATCTTGTATATGGTGGCCAAAAGTAAATGCTGTGGTTTTAACTTTTTCCCAACAAATAAAAACGTTTGGAAAATAGCTTATTACAAGATTATTGTAGCAAATATTTAGTTTAGAAATTAACTTGCAAAACGTTTGGAAATTGTTGATTTTTATACTTAAACCAACGCTCAGGGGATAGCCCCTATAAATGCAATGCACCGCGTAGATTTGCAGAAAAGGAAATGGGTTAGAGTGATGGAGGAAAAGAGGGGTAGTGTCGATGAACATTTTTCTTGAATCTACCGATGTCACAGCTGCCGGGAAACACGCTCGCAGGGAGATTATTCCACAACTTGATCGTGCGACCAAAGAACCAATTATCACGATAGTACGATGTTCTGTTAAACACCGTTGCAACGCAATATAAATGGGCCTGATGAGACGACCGAGTGCTGCGAGAAAATATACGAACTGACGAAACCAGCCCATAAATTTGTCTTGAGCACATCCCATGATAATATCTATAAAAAAGGGTAACACACCCAACGTTACGACGGTGT
Source organism: Calliopum simillimum (assembly GCA_951812925.1). Taxonomy (NCBI): domain Eukaryota; kingdom Metazoa; phylum Arthropoda; class Insecta; order Diptera; family Lauxaniidae; genus Calliopum; species Calliopum simillimum. Next base: position 99,876,271 of record OX638369.1, read on the forward strand.
TCAAGAGAGTCAATACAACAACCGCATCCCCAATCAACTTCATCGCACGACGCTGAACTCTGTCTAGCAGCTTCAAAGTAGTTTTTAGAGCCCCGGCTTAGGTCTAATATGGGCGAAATAGATAGTCCGAAGATCAACAGGAGTGAAGTATTTCGTACACCTAAGCACTTGGCCGCTTCTTTCGACACATCGAATACATGATCTGTCCACCTCAGATCAGCTTGAATCGATATGCCCAGAACGCCAAGAGTTGCTGATCTCAGAATATCTACGCCGGCCATATTGAGGGGTAGAGGGGGACAATCCACTCGTCCGTGAGACAAGAGACAGCATTGGGTTTTGCTAGCGTTGAATTCGACCCGATTAGCTCGACCTCACTCGGAGATTGTTTTGAGGTCATTTGTGAGTGTGTCATTCATATACCGCCTTTTTCTCTCAATCTCCTTAGAGGATCGAACCCATGACCTCCAAGTTATGAGTCGACAAACTTATCAACTGACGTGTCAGTTATGATTCAAATGCCTTGTGTTTTACTAAGCTCGATACGTCATTGAAAAAATATAATAAAAAATTTTTCGTAAGTTTGGAAAACGATTTGGGAATAAACATTTTCTAAATGTTATTTTAACCTTACGAATCAATTGTAAAAATTCTAAAAAATAAACATTTTCCAAATGTTTGAAAATTGGTTACGAAAACATTCGAAAATTATCGAAAAACAAGCCCAAATTGTTGCATTTGATATTTCAAATCAACAGCGCATTGTTTTGACTCTGGATGCGTAGCATCAAATATTTAAATGTGCAGATTGAACCTTCAGAGGAGACAATTAACCGACTGGTTACAAATTTGCAGATTACGTGCAAAGACTCCCAGGAAAATTCACTAGTAACAATAGCATCAGCTCAAATGTTATGTTTTTTGTGTGGTATATTGTCCACATGGTGATGTTTCAATCAATGAAGAACAATGCTGGAACATTTTTTGAGGCCAGCTGTTTAGCGAACGAATTATTTTGTTCAAAATCGATTTAAATTGGACCTCGCTTTCATCGGACTTAACAGCAGCTGAATAGTGGATATTTGAAAAAATAGTATACGTTAGTAAGCCAAGAACCATCAGGAGTGTGAAATTAAATTCTATTTAGCAGAGATACAAACCATATGACTTTACAGAGAGCTATTAGATCTAAACTTAGAGCAGATTACGAGAGAGAGAACCAGTTTTTCAACATAATAATAATTCACTTATCAGTCTGAGTGGAATTCATATACCAGAAAGCAACGTTTGGAGCAATATACAAGTTTGTTGCGATTGCTCTTTATAAAAATGTGAATTTGTCTTTCATTAATTGTGACTTTGTGTGACAAAAACTCAAGATAACTCCCTAATCACAACTGGAAAATGAAAGTGAGCTGATGGAACTAAGCGTGTTTCATAGAACAGTTAACAACGTTCTAAATGGCATATCAGCTTTTGCCCTAAGTTCTAAATATCACGTTTGAAAACAACTTTTTTACATATGTACAATGTACATTGTACATAGCCTCCTGTACGCAGATGGAATTAGATGGATTCAATAGAATATGGAACAACGGTCAATACAGCATATCAGTTTAATACAGTTTTATTTAATTAGCTATAGAATTTAAGTTAAAAATTATTAATTTTTTATCAAAAAGAGTGTAAAATTAAATTCAGTAGCGATCTTAGCAGAAACACAAACCATATAACTTAACAGAACATTAACAGAGGAATGTTAACTGTACGCAGAAAGAGATTTTTTGCTTGAAAGTTTACTGATAATAGATACTGCAAAACTGCACATTCTGTTACACTGCTCAAACTAAATAAAATATTAACACAAAATTTTAAAATCGAAATTATTTGAATTTTACTTGAATTGAGTGAAAACTATTTTCCAAGTGTAAATATTTTTTTTGCAAAGTATCATTTCGATTTTACAATTTGTTAATTAGAAGTTTTAACCTTTTAAGCTGTCAAAGTTTGTTTTAATGCACTGCATTAGATTTGTGATTTTATTGACTTAATTAAATATGTAGTGCAAACGAGTAAGACACATAAGTGACTTGTGGCCAAATAGATGCATTTTAATTGGATGCACAAATTGTTACAACCAAAACAACAACATTTTGTCAATTAATTTGTTCTTAACTTTAACACTAAAATGTTCGACGGTTACAATTACACTACTTAACAATAAACAGCAAATGCCGCAGTATCATACAGGTTCATTAAAACAAAAACCAACAGAATTCTCCAATTATTTTGTTCATATGAAACATGAGTAAAACATGAGGTAAATCCATTAATTGGACTTGTTCACCTATTTTGGTATAAATGAATGCCTTTGAGTTTTTATGCGACATAACAAAATTATTTTCAGTTGATATTGAACCTTTATCTTTTGAGAATTCAAGACCAAAAACAGACATATATTTGCTAAGTTCAACATTTCCAGCTCTGACGGAAACCAAACATCGACCTTAAGAAAAAATACTTAAAATTCACTGTTATTTCTTGATTAAAGAAAGGCAGTACTACACCCAATTTTTATAGTTTTTTGTTCTAACAAAAGAAAAATCAAGATACTTAATAAATATGTATAGTAGGGGAGAGGGGGGCTAGTGTGGACTGGGGGCTAGTGTGGACAAATTCAAATTCTCGCTCCGTTTTGAATTTTTTGTTTCTGTTTTATATTTTTTAGGTTGGTATTTGCACTCTGCATCACCAAAAAAAAATTCATTTGTTGACAGTTCAGCTTTCCATGATAACGTGACCGAACGTGTTTTACGCAGCAAAAAGTAATCTTTTTGTTGTTTCGTAATTTCAGTGATACTTTTAAACTAATTATTCTTCTGCTGCAGTGTTAATAGATAATACAACTTAAAATAGTGTTTATTTAAACCATTGAAATTATTTTTGAAGAACTTTACCGTAAGGTTAAAAAAAAACTATTTTTGTTTAAAAAGACATGAAGGGGCTAGTGTGGACAACTGAAATGGGGCTAGTGTGGACATGTCCACAGCAGCTGAAATGACTCCAGAAATCATCAGACCATTTCTAAAAGCCGTACCAAGAAAGTACGTTACTAAAAGGAAAGAACGACAGATTCACGTATCCCGATTTACCGGATACCAGCGAAATTTACCGAAATTTAATAGTGGCAAAGCTGCCACAACCACAACAACTGTCGGAAACATCGCGATCAGCAAGTTATATAAAGTTTGAAACAACATGGACAAAAAGTATTTTATATTGGCCAAATTGTCACAATCCACGGTTCTGAAGATTTCGACATTACGTTTCTAAAAAGAAAGAACGATAGATTCACATATCCCGATATACCGGATACCAGCCAAATTCATCGAAATGAAATAGTGGCAAAGCTGCCACAAGCACAACAACTGCCGGGAACATCTCGATCAGCAAGTTATATGAAGTTTGATATAAATTTCTCCAAATACAACATGGGATAGCAGTTAATTTTTTATTTGTATATTTATTTGTATTACATCATTACTTTCTTCAATAAACATGTATCTGAACTCTTTCTTAACGTTTTTGTATGAATTATCAAGTTTCTTATGGTGTCCACATTAGCCCCCAGTTAAATCAATGGTTGTCCACACTAGCCCCTTATACGGGGCTAGTGTGGACAAATGTAAGCTCTTTTTAAAATGCATTAATAAAGCATTTATGAAAATAAAAAATCATAACTATTGATGCAATTATGAAGGCAAGAGGTATAAGTAATCGCTAAAAATTACTTTATTACAAAAATGATATATTTACATATATAATTTTGTAATTATATAAAAATTGTCCACACTAGCCCCCCCCCTCCCCTACATAAAATAATTAAAAATTCTAAAATTCTACTCACCATAACAATTGGCATTTAAGCCAAACAGCAAAATAATTCCAATTATTAGAATATACTGGTTAAATTTAGTAATACCGCTGAAGCAACTTCTTAAAGGTTGATTTGAGCGCTTTGTACAGTGTGCTTTTGTGTCACACATGATGATTTATGCTGTGCTAAATTATATCACTGGAATATGTATCACTACGAAACAACTACATTAGATGAGGTCAGTTTGTACACCATCACTGAGATTTATACATATATATTTGTATATGTATTTTATTTTTTTTTCGAACACAAGTTAAATAAATTAATTTTGTTTAATCACAGATATGTTGGATTTATTCGATACGCGTAAATTAAATCTGGCTTAGGATAAAAATACAAGTTTGATAAAATTTTAAGTTTTTTTTTTAAATTCTGTGATTTAAGGCAAAACGCTGATGGTTTTGTTTAATGACGAAGAATTGTTTTTGTTCTTAAATATTTAGAGAGATTTAAATTGTTTCCATATCAAAATTTTCTTAATGTTAAAACAAATCTTTCTATTATATAAAATTGTTTTCAGTCGTAGTCGCGCGAGTTACGTTCCGAACTAACACTCACTTAGACTTAAGCATTATTAACTAATTGCAAACTAAGTAATTGCAAATTAACTAAAAGTAGCAGATGTGTTTGAAATGCAAAAATATCTGATTGTAAGGATAAGAATATGCACTTAAGATGCAAGTGATGTTTTTATCACACCAGCCGTAATAAATATATCTTAGGATTTAATTTTATAACATTGACCGCAATGTATTATTCTAGGTATCTATGTATTTAGTTTTAAGAAAAAACCTATAATTAAGAATCTATTTAGTTTAAAGATAACTTTGTATAAATACTTCCTTCGTTAGAAAATAAGTAGGAGAATACTTTTGTCAGTCAAAGAAGATGGTTCTTCTCAGCAATAGTCTTTAGAATCTGAAGATTAAAAGCACTCAATAAACATCTAAAACCTGAGTTTGTGTTTAATTTAAAATAGTAAAAATATAAAACATATAATTGGGACAGTCGTCGAAGAGATATATAATCAAGAGACGCAAAGAAGCACTAGAGCAATTTTTTCGAGTTTGTATTAGCCATAGACGGTAGCTTTGACGAATTTAGAAGTTGAACAGCAGCGTTATTCAACCAAAAAATCTTTTTATATCCCTTCGCTTCCGGATGAGAAGAGATGTATACAGATTTTTTTGTTGAATTACGCTGTCGTTCAACTTCTAAATTCGTCAAAGCTACCGTCTATGGCTAATACAAACTCCAAAAAATTGCTCCAGTGCTTCTTTGTGTCTCTTTGTTATATATCTCTTCGCAGTCGTTAACACAAAACATATAATTCGCGCGACATCAAGTTTGCTTCCTAAGTCTTTTGTGCAGAGAGAAGCTTTGACACAGTTTGACAAACACTGTGCCAATACAGTTTGACAAACACTGTGCCAATACAGTTTGACAAACACTGTGTCAATACAGTTTGAGGAGGACTGAAGTAATTCGTCCTTTCTAGCACTGTGATCTTACAGTTTGAGAAGCACTGTAACAATTTATATATGTTGCAGTTCGCAAAGCACTGTGTTTGAATGTTTGTGTATTGAATAAAACAGTAACATATTTTTGAAGGTGTATGTCTTGAATTCAAATGTCAAAACAAAGGGTGATAATAATCTTTTCGCGCAGAGTAGAAGAAGAGAATTAAAAAGACGAAGTGCTATGCGGGGGTTGGTGAGCGAAGCGATCTGGCAACTGTAGCTAAAAACTAGTTTAAGTTTCAAAGTCAGACAAATTTTATGTAGCCTATTCATTAGTGCTCCTTTTTTTTTTGAACGAAACGATGATAAGGTTTATGCAAAAGACAAAGCTGTTGCTGGAACCATCGGGAAACAACAACAATTTTTTAGACCACTAAGAACCCGAGTGAGCCTCAATTTTAAAAGTTTTAACTCTAACTCTTTGTTATAGGATTTTTCTGTAAAATATTCAGCGCTGCTAACTTCGATATTCCCATTTTCTCATTATACAGGGTGGCTGATTCGAACTGTTACCAACTTCAGATAGACTTATCTGACAGATGGAACATGACAGCTGTCTAAAAATTGGCATAATGTTAGTTCATTCTATTGTCAACAATTAACCAAAAGCATTTCCGCGTCAATTTATTGAAAATAAAAAACTTTCGAAATGGAATTCAAACGTAATAGTGTGATTGCTCTTTATTTGGCTGGAAAATCGCAACCAGCAATTGTTCGTGAGCTGAAACATTTAAAAGTGAATAAAATGTTTGTGTATCGGACCATAACACGTTACAATGGTACCGGCAGCGTTGCCAAACGACATGGTGGTGGTCGGAAAATAACTGCAACATCACCAGAAATGGTTCGAAAGGAGAAGGCCAGAATTGAGCGAAATCCGAGACGCAGTGGCAGACAAATGGCTGCCGAGCTAAAAATATCGCGTGAACGAATGCAACACATATTGTCAAACAAGCTCGGACTAAAGGCCCTCAAGTTTCAAAAGGCGCATGATCTCACTCCTGCTCAAAAAAAAGTTAGGCTCGATAGAGCCAAGGAGTTGTTGCGCTTGCACGCCGCCGGAAATTTGTCACAAATTGTCTTCTCTGATGAGAAAAAATTACTATATCCAGCAATATGTAAACAAACAAAATGATCGGGTTTACTTGACAGAGAGGTCCTACGAAAATTTGAATGTTCGTTTGGCCACCAGGACGCAGGCACCACCGCATATGATGGTTTGGGCTGCAGTGACTGCTGATGGGCGCTCACCACTCGTTTTTTTGGCCGCTGGCGTCAAAGTAAACGCCCAGGTGTATCGTGAATCAGTGTTGGAGGGTGCTTTACTACCGTGGGCACGCAAACATTTCGGTCGCAAGCCATGGACATTCCAACAAGACTCGGCACCGTCACACAAAGCTCGTGTGAATCAGGAATGGTTAGAAAAAAACGTTCCTAGCTTCATTTCTGCTCAACAATGGCTCTCAAATTCGCCTGATGCGAATCTGCTGGATTTCTCAATCTGGGGTATGTTGGACAGGAAAGTCTTGACTTAAAAATACCAGAGCGTTGATGCGCTAAAAGTAGCCCTTCAACGAGAATGGCGCAAACTTCCACAAAATCAAATTCGTGCAGCATGCGACTCGTTCTTCGACCGTCTACGGGCCATAGTTAAGGCCAAAGGTGGCCATATCGAAAATCTAAAGTAGATTCTTAATTTGAACATTTCCCAACAATTATAGCGTTTGATCAATAAAATCTGTGCATGGAAACTAAAAATATAGTCTTTTGAATTGGTAACACTTCGAATCAGCCACCCTGTATATTTTGTATTCAGGTGACTATTTTAAAAAATGTTTTATTGGCTTTTTCTGGAATTACTATCTATAGAATCATTTTATGCGTATGGTCGCTTTCGATATCTTGTTTGAAGTTTCAGGAAAAGGTGTTACTCGATTTTTTTGAGAGCATAGGATAGTCAAACCCTACTTTATAAAATCTTAACATTCCAATTGGACCCATACATTCTGAGCTATCATCCTTTGAAGTATTACTTCTAAGTTCATTTTTGCTACACTTGTGAAAGGAATTTTTTCGCGTTTTAGAATTGAGATAGAGAGTTTAAATTTTCATAGGGTTTTTTTTATATCCATTTCGAGTTATTTGAGAGGGCGTCATGTCAAAAATCCCCGAAAAAGTGTCACCATAATGTATGTTTATGTACCTATATTTTTAAGAATAAATAAAACCTTTGTATTAAATCCAAATTTTTTTTAACAACAAAAGTACCATAAACATAAATAAACTAAAAGGTAAAGTTTTTTAAAATGCATGGAAAAAGGTAACTCCAAACGCCCATGTGGACAAATCTCTCTCAGAAAATTTCAGAAAACTGTTACAATTTCTTAGATTTTGATTTCAAAAGACGTTATTTGAACTCTCAATAGACCACTCAAATATGTAGATAAAATGATTCCATAAGCTCACATTTTCTTATGGTTCTGAAAGGGTTCATAAAATAAGTGAGTATTCATATCGTAGTTTCCGATTTTATTTCATTTTTTTTATTATGACTAATTGCATAATAACTACAATGTAAACAAGAATACAACCTAAAATATAACTAATCACATAACTTTAATAAAAATACCACAATTTGATTCTGAAAAATTTGCGAATATGTTGTCAAGTAGAAAAATATTTGACTCTTTGTTGGATCTAAGAAAATGTGCAATCAAAAAATTTAAAAACAAAAATTAAGTAGCAAGGCCATTATTTGCATATTTTATAGAAGTGACTGGCTTCTTAAGGTGTTAGCACATTGAAAATACACTGTGCGGTGATTAATGCATTTGACAATTCGAAAGGCATAAATTCTCTATTGATGAGAAGTTTTGTTTTTTTTTTTTTTTTTTCATTTAAAAAACTTTGGCTTATATTGCAAATATTTCAAAAATTAGTAGAGATTTTTGAGTTGATCTTTTTAAGTTATGATTAAGCGGATGATCAATAAAAATTTTGATGTACGCTGCTTGAATCAGATATTTTATCGAGAAAAATGCGTTCTGGCAAATCATAATCTAACTTCGATTAGCTGTTGTCTGGGCAAATGTATTAAGTATTTTGTTTCTTAGATCTGACAAACCATTGATCCCCTGCTGATAAAGACGGATCTTATAAAGCACTTGGTTTTACAACCAAGGCAATTATCTTAATGTTAACTAAATAATAAAAGAAGATATTAATAAAATTACTATGTAATTAATTACATTTTAGGTGGCAACTTTTGCTCGTTGATATGTATTAGGGTTAATTAATCATTTTAAGAACATTTTTTGCTTATAAGCAACGACATAAGAATATGTGCGATTTTAACTCTTTGCTTATGTTCTGACCTCGAATTTTTAAGATACCGTGGCTGTTAACCTGAAACAACAACAACAACAACAAGATAACAAGAACAACTACAACATTATAAATAACATAACCGGAGCTGACATGAACAAATAAAAAATCTGTATTTGCGTAAAAAACTGTACTATTTATATTGTGCGTTTAGCAGGTTTCATAAATGGGACTTTCCACATAATTGGAAAGGTGGCCTTTAAGAAAAATGTAAATAACGTTATAAAGCTTTCTGTTCGTTTGTAATATTATTTTTTTCGACATCCAAACAGGATAAGAATTGTAAATAGATTTTTTTCAAATTTTACTGTAGGGGAATGTATCCGGGTATGAGACACCTCCGGGTATGAGACAGTCGATTTTTTCTATGATGCAAAATTAATATTGCCAATCTGACTACTGTCGAACTATCCTCTTACTTTGACCAAGTTTTTAAGCCAACACCGAATGGAAAAGATCTATTGCTTATTTAAGTTATACACCTCAGGTCGCAACTCGACTGTAAAAAGTTTTATATGATCTGTTTCAAAGTGTTATATTTTGGATTCAATGAACTGGAAATGGGAAGTGTCATGCGTTAGCGTTTAGTGTTTTATATCTTCTTTGCGATACGATTTGGGTTTGTGCAAATATAAGTGGTTAAAACATTCTTTTTTGGCTTTTCTTAAAAAGTGTCATGTATCCGGGTATGAGACACTTTTTTTTCGAACCCAAATCGTGTGCAACTGTCAAATATAAACATTTATGTAATGATTCATATGTAAACGTACAGTTATGGTGTTTTTATTTCGTATTTTTTAATTTAAATTGCATTTTTAAAGGTGTCTCATAGCCGGATACAAAATTTGTAACGATATGGACATTTTTTCATTCGAACCAAAATCTAGTGCAACTATCAAATATCAATATTAATGTAACGAAAAATGACTAAAAGTTTATGCAAACAAACAGCAATTGGGTTTTATTTCATATTTTCTGATTTTCATTGCATTTTTCTAGGTGTCTCATACCCGGATACAAATTTTAAATTGCTAAAAAAAAAAGTACTTAGAAAACTAGCCATAACTTTTGAATGTGATAAAATAACTTTCTACGTTCTTCAGAAGAAAGTTGTGTGCATTTTTTACCTTTCGAACAATATATAAAAAACGGTTTGACCAACAAAAAGTTATGGCTCATAAACAAAACCCGTCTCATACCCGGATACATTCCCTTACATTTGATTACAAGAATTTTCGATATATGCAAAACAAATTAATATCAAGTTTTCTACTATGAAGATTTTGTTTGAAGACTAACTTTGATACGAAAAACTCGAATCCCTTGCTCGTTTGTCATTATTTACTTTTGCCTAGCGGCCTGATGGAAACATAAAGTTCGTCTTTAGACGGACTTTACCGATCTTAGGCAAACAATGTGGTTGAACTTATCGTATATTTGGTAATACAAATTGAATCATAATATTGGCAATTTCTTTAATTTTTCTCTTGTTGTCAGGAGGGCTTTATTGATTTTACATATTAGATTTTTTCGCTCTTTAATATTTCTTAGGCTGAATTGAAAGCTTGGTGTTCGATCTAATATCCAACGCCACAGTTTATCTCGGAGTCATTTTTTACTATGAGTATTATACTGTGAAGTTAACGATTTTTGATAAAAATTCTCTGTCATTGGTTTGGGTATTGTAGCTTCAAAAGTCAATAGCAAAAATTTGGACCTGGAGATTATCAAGAGGAATTGAACGAAAAGTTCGTCAACATCTAGGTCACTTCGTTAAAAATTCTAGAATGAAACCTAAGTAAATTTAAATGCATTCTGGGAAAATACTGCGCAAGAATTTTCGTCAACTAAAGTAATAATAAAATTTTTTTACTACGATCTATATTATTTCCTTTATATATTTCTTGCTTATCAAAATACATTTTTACATTTAATTATTTTTCTTAATTTCGGGAAAATAAGTTACGTCAAAGAAATCTTGTAAAACTTTTCCACCCACAGAAATAGAAACGCCCATATATATACAAATATATGTCTTGCTCTGTCACACACATTGACTTTCTCTTTCATTTTTGTTTTTAGTTAACAGTTTTTTTTTTTTAATTGTAATCAAATTTGCTTTTCATTTTAATTATTTCACAAAAACTTTTTCGTTTGCTCTTCTGAGCAACGTTGCGTATGCGCAGTTAAAAATATCAATTTTTGTTTTGTTTTACACAATTGTTAACTTGGCGTAAATTTTTTTAGATTTTAAGTATTTTTTTCGAAAAACATTTCGCCGCCGCGCTTAGATAAAAAGAAGTTTACAAACGAAAAACAACATTTCATTTAAAATCATTTCTGAGACGAATTTACACATAAAAAAAAAAAATAAAAAGTGAAAAAAACTCAAACAATTATTCGTACGCAGATCAAACATAATATTTTAAAAGCGTAATCGAAAAGCACACACGAAAAAAAAAAAAAACGCCATTTAACTAACGTCTTTTGCAAAACCAAATTCGTTGCCGGTTGACGGAAGAAGGGCACTGAGTATGGTAAGCGGTGCGCATAGAAAAAAAGACCAACGACCCACAAAGTAAAATCAACTTTATACCCGCAACACTTTACACACAAAAACTCACATACAACATACAGTAGGCAAATAGTGTGTACACGGAAAGAAACTTTTTAGAGTAGTTATTTAAAATTAAAAAAATATTAAAGTTTGATAAATGTTCACAATTTTTTTCATCAGCTTTGGTTTTTGAGATATTTCGTAAAATTGTTTTCAGAAACATGAAAATTTAAAAAAAAAAAGCAAAAAGACACAGAAATTATAAAAACTACAAAAGCTCAGCTTCAAATTTTTTATGAAAAACCTAATAAAACTGCGCTAAGCCAATATAAATTTTAAAAATTCAAAAACATATGAAATGGAAAAGATTTACCTGACTGAGTCAAAAATTTTATATTTTTAAAGACATTTTTATTTAAGAGGGATTAGGCTAGAAAAATTTGCCATTTAAGTAACTACAACCGCTTTCTGTGCGGCAAACTTACAAAACAAAATCCGTCAAATCATATTCGGCAATGAGGCTCATTTCTGGCTTAACGTATGTATCCGTAATCGAAATTGCCGTCTTCAGGATAGGCTTCAAGAATTAAATAGTTGGAAAAAAATGGCTGGTGTCTCAGATTCTGCATTAGATCGTATTGATTTTCATACAAAAAGTTCGCTTTAAACCGCCCATTTTGAAAGCTTACCAGTTTTGATTTTTAAGGAAAAAAATTTTTTTTTTTACCTCTTAATAAAACGCGATTTGATTTTTTCATATTGCTCATCAAGTATGGTATATCGTTGTAAATGTCTCGATGTGGGCTATATTTCATTCATAGTAGTAATTTATCTCAAATGTTTTTTTGACTAGCTCAGTTTCTACCACCCTTAGGTGCCAAGGACACTTCACAAAACTGAAGCGCATAAAAAATCATAAAATTAATCTCTACAAAGTTTCCTCAAACTGTTGAAATTGAAGAAGTTACAGCAAATCTAAAACTTCAGTACAAAATATGAAAAACAGGATGTTGAAAACTAAAAATCGCCCCCTAAAACTATGCAATACACATTTTTTTTTATTTACTTGCATACTGTTAGAAATGTCAAATGTTAGACTCAGGGGAATGAGATTCGGTACATATGTAACTGGCACTGGGAAAACAATGGGCGAGCCACGCTCTCTCCTTAAAAAAAAAAAACAAATTTGTCAAATCTCTGAAACTATTTTACACATATGAATAAGATTTGATTTCAGGTAAAGTGAAGCGAACAGGATATGGCACTGCAATAATGTTAAACCAATTTAACAATTTAAGATACTTAGTTGGTATAGAAGCAGTACTTTGTTTTGTCTTATTTTGGTCGCCTTGATATAGACACCAAAAATTTGGTCCCGTTCGGAACATATTTGGTGTCAATACCATTAACATTATAACATTGCCATATCCTGCTTGCTTCAAATATTTTCAGTGGTATGACAAATTTCGGGTGGAGGGGCGTGGCTCTGCCAATTTTTTTATTGGATACTATTTACTCAAGAAGTGATTTTTGTGGCCAATAATTCAATCAACGATTTCAGGGAAATCGGAGGCAATAATTCAATGTGGCTCTTTATACCTACATAGATTGTTGTGCATTGATGTCTCTGAAAAATTGTTTTGATTTTAAAGAAAAATTATTTAAACTTTTTTTATTCCCTACACCCAGGGTATATTCACTTTGTCCTTCCGTTTGTAACGCAGAGAAGGAGGCGTGGCAGATATAGAAAAGTATATATATTCTTGATCAGCGTCACCTCCTGAGTCGATATAGCTATGTCCGTCTGTCTGGCTGGCTGGGTGGCTGGCTGGCTGGCTCTCTGGCTGTGTGTGGAAATACATTTTTTGGGAAAACTAAGCAAGATAATTCAATGAAATTTGGTGCACAGCCTTTGTTGTCAAAGTTAGCTTGGGGGATTAAAAATGAGCGAAATCGGTCAACGGACACGCCTACCGCCCATACAAAAAATATATTCAAAATGCAATTTTTTGAGTATTTTTCAAGATAATACAACCAAAATACACATAAATACTACGAATTGTAAGCGCAAGCTCTGAACAAAAACTGGGCAAATTCAGATAAGAGGGCGTGGCACCTCTCGTATAAGCAAAAGCTTTAAAACGCTATACTGAAAGCGTTCTTTGAGATAATCGAACTAAATTTTCCTCAGACACTAAGAATTATGAATACAAGCTTTAAGCAAAAACTGGATAAAATCTAACAAGAGGGCGTGGCACCTCCCATATAAGTAAAAGGTTCAAAACGCTATGTTGAAAACATTTTTGAGATAATCCAACCAAATTTCACTCGAATGCTTAGAACTATAAATTCAAACTCTGAGAAAAAACTGGGTGAATTCGGACAAGAGGGCGTGGCACTTCCCATATAAGCAAAATTTGCAAAGTACTGCTGCGTAGGGTATTTAATGTTTGGCCAGGCCAAAGGTAACACCCTTACTAGTTTTAATTTAATTTTAATCAGTGTCGCACGGGACATTTTCTTCCACCATACAAATTTTAAATTGAAAATCTTTCAAAAAACCAGGATTTCCTAGTGAATGTTGTTGGTTCACCTTAACTTGTTAAGTTAACGTGGCATCACCAATTTTTTCAAAGGATGTCATTTGTCCCTATCCATTTTACATGTGTACCAAATCTCATTCATTTACACTTAATAATTTCAGAGATATGATAATTAAAATTTTTGGCTCACGGTTTACCTTTCTGTGGAAATGGTGCTATTCAAAATTTTATTAAAAAAAATAACCTCGGGACACGGGACAACAGTTTTAATAGTTTTTCCTGATTGAACTAACTAAGCTTAGCAAGAAGGTTCAGAAAATTCTTGTGGCAAAATATATTTTAAGACACTAAACCTGAATCCGGGGTATCCAACTAAAATTTATTTTTCTAAGTGGAATAGGTAGGTATACATTTGTGATGTGATTGATGAAAGTGCTGGATTTTTTTGATTTCAAAACTATTACCAATACTGTTGTTTATGAAAATTGTTAAAAAAAACTTATCAAGCAATATTCAAAGATTATTCAAGGTTATTGGTACATAAACCGTGTTGTATTTTTGGAGAGAAGCCATATCTTGTCAAAGTAACATTTTTAGAAAGCTGAATGAACACAACAATTCGATCAGAATTCGAAAAGTTTCAAAGTATACATAAGTACTTGTGGAATAAAAACTAAAAGTCCATTAATGGACAGTTTTATAATTAAACAAATCATTTTTGATGCCATAAAAGAAATCTCCCAAAAAGTAGCGTTATTTCATTGAGCATTTTGTTTTGTTTTTAATTAAACTTTTTTTTTATCACATACACAAATTATTCTTTCCATGTAGACACGACAAACACACACACAGACTCATTCATAATGAAATAATCCAGCAAAAAATTTTTATTTTATCCAACAAAGAAGAAGCAACTGAAGGAAACGAAGACAATTTTTTTTTTTCTTTTTACTTCACTTCATTCACTCATACCGCGCGTACCGTTCACGTTTACACTCCGCGTTTTTTATTTTCCCGATTTCACTCCAAAAACCGTCCGAATCCGCCAAAAGTCCGCCGTCAACTGAATTGTGTTTAAAAGTTTTGTGCTCATGTTCAGCTGAGCCGCAGCTATTGAAGCACGGCTTCTTAACTTGTTGCTACTCGCTGGAACCGGGTCTTGATCACATAGTGTTGTTGTTGTTCTTGTAGTTATTGTTGTTGTTGTTCGCTTAAGAAAACTCAGCTGAGTAGTAGTAAAAAAAAAACAAAAACAGACTCATGCGATCTTTTTATTGGAAGTGTTAAAATGTAGGAGTCACTACTTGTGCGCTCTCTGGACTGTAATGGTGTGCTAACTCTCTTTTTTCTTGTTGTTTTTTCTTGAAACAGGTTCAAATTATCATTGCTCTGGGAATTTCGGAACGTATGCCGCTTTGTTTAGTTAAAATACTCTACATATTTAATTTATTTCTTCTAAGATGAATAAAGAAACAGTTTTGAATTGCTCCGTACCAAAGAGAGATAAAATCGAAAGTAGAAAATATTTCTCTAATATTCGAACTTCAGAGAAACATTTTATCTCTGTTGAGATGTGGAATGATTAGACCAGTGATCGGCATTCTATAGCACAATTGTGCACTCAAAAATCTACCTAGCTCTCTCTATCCTTTTCTTTCTTCTATCTATCTTCGCTCAAACATAAAATTTCACTCAATAATTTGCCGACCACTGGATTAGACCAAAGCCTTAAACTTGAAACTATTGTTCATTTGAACATTTTACAATAATGAGGATGGTATACTCTCTTTCCTAGATAGCTATGGTTTCATTGAAAAAGTGCATCAAAACTTTTTTCGTGACTCATTTGTGATCAAATTTGAATTTGCTTGGCTAAACCCACCGAAATATAGCGCCACAACACTAATGAATTCTCTAAGTAATCATGTTTGAACATATGATTTGCATTTGAAAGTTGTTTTTGCAATGTCGCATGCTGCTTTTAAGCTCTGACAAGTGATTTAACTGCTGTTGTGAGTACATTAGTATCATATGAAATCAACTCCATGAACCGAAGAGAAAGAGAGATATAACGGATGACTTAATAACTTAACAGCTGATTTAAAACATCCCATTAGGAATAGTCCACGTCTTACAAAGTTAAATTTTTTTGTTGGTATCAATTTAAGATTTTGTGGGCATATTGAGTAAAATGGGCAAGTTTAAAACGATGCTTTTTCCCAAACACCGTTAAATTTATTTTGAAATCAATAAAATGGCTAAGCCTACAACGAGAAAGTGACTTGTTTTATTAAAATAAATGTTTTTTTTTATAAGAGGCTCCCCATAAACCATATAATGCTCCAATGGTGAGAAGGGGTGTTCGAGCAAGCATCACCTTTTGTCACTAAGAGAAGGGGGTTTCTTCAACCATCAAGGAACAGCGCTTGCAACAACCCAGTCTTCGGAAAAAAAACATTACAAATGACACTATGCAACACAAAAATATGAACAAGATCTCAATAACTTCCTTTGACTAATTCGTCTTTTGACCGTTTCATCTTTTCTGGTTTGAAATTGCCGCAAATGTGGGGTTTTACCTCTTTTTTTTTAAGTGAATTTGATATGCCAAAAGTCTGTTAAAATCAAGTCCTACATTCTTGATGTTTGAGAAAAAATTGGGCAGATTGAACCAAGAAATTTTTTTCTTTCTCAAGTAGCAATTTTCCCTCACACCTCATAATTGCCTGTTTTGAGTATTTTATACGCCCCTTTTTGAGAATTTGGCCTTAGCATGTAAATGCAGAATAAAACTATAATGGTCTTCACACTCTACGCTCTAGTAATTGGCTTGCGGTTCTCATAATTTGCATTCTTAGGTCCGCCTTGCGCACAGTGGCCCCAAAGTGTGTTTTTTACATAAAAAATTTTGCTTGTGGGCATATTTTAGAAAGATTCCAATGATCGGGGCTTTTAGATAACTGCACAGGGAAAAAACTAAGCAACCGCTTTTTTAAAAAAAAAAAAAACGTTTTAATCACCTTTCTTGGGGTTCAAACACGAAAAACCGTAAACCGAAAATTTATAAAACTACAGTTATTAGATTTTTATGATTTTTTTTTTTTTTTTCAATGATTTAGATACGTTGCCCATTGAGGTCCTGTGAAATTTATTTTTTCGAAAATCCCTCGGCTTGTCCGGGAAACCTCAATAACTCGGGAACTATTAGTCCGATTTGAGTGATTTTTATACCCTACACCCAGGGTATATTTACTTTGTCCTTCCGTTTGTAACGCAGAGAAGGAGGCGTTGCAGATATGGAAAAGTATATATATTCTTGATCAGCGTCACCTCCTGAGTCGATATAGCCATGTCCGTCTGTCTGGCTGGCTGGCTGGCTGGCAGGCAGGCTGGGTGGCTGACTGGCTGGGTGGCTGGCTGTGTGTTGAAATACACTTTTTGGGAAAACTGAGCAAGATAATTCAATGAAATTTGCTACGCTACCTCCGTCATCAAAATAAGCTCGGGGGATTGAAAATGAGCGAAATCGGTCAACGGACACGCCTACCGCCCATACAAAAAAAAAAATTCAAAATGCAATTTCAGGAGTATTTTTCACGTCAATGCAACCAAAATACTCATAGATACTAAGAATTTTAAGAGCAAGCTCTGAGAAAAACTGAGAAAATTCGGACAATAGGGCGTGGTACCTCCCATATAAGCAAAAGCTTTAAAACTCTATACTGAAAGCGTTTTTTGAGATATTCGGACCAAATTTGACTCAGACAATAAGAATCATTAATGAAAGCTCTCAACAAAAACTGGGTGAAATCGGACAAGGGGGCGTGGCACCTCGCATATAAGCAAACGTTTGAAAATGCTATACTGAAAGAGTTTTTTGAGATAATCCAATGAAACTTCACTCAAATACTAAAGACTATAAATGCACGCTCTAAGCTAAAACTAGACAAACTCGGACAAGAGGGCGTGGCACCTCCCATATAAGCAAAAGCTTCAAAACGCTATACTGAAAACGTTTTTCACTCAGACACTAAAAACTATAAATGCAAGCTCTGAACAAAAACTGGGCGAACTCGGACAAGAGGGCGTAGCACCTCCCATATGAGCAAAATTTTAAAAATACTGCAGTGTAGTGTAGTTTATGTTTGGCCAGGCCAAATTTTACACCCTTACTAGTTTTTAAATCGGTTGCTTATTTTTGCTTTGTTCAATTACCTATAAGCCCCCATCATTGAAATCTTTCCACAATACGTCCAAGCTGGAAAAAAATTTTGATATAAAAAAAAAGCACTTCTATGAGTCAGTCCTTGGGTATTATTCACCCAGTTTCGAGAGTGATTCGGGTTAATAAATTCAATGGTCGGTGACGGCGTTATTTTTTGTAGTTCAATTACGTAGTCGGAATAAGGCTTTTTTTTACTCAAAGCAAGGTATAAGGCATAATATGTTTTATAAATTTTTGAACGGAAAAATTTTTGCAGAAACATAGTCTTTATTTTTCAAGCAAATTTGGGTATCCATTCTGTGAAGGATAAAAGTTATAAGGAAAAACCATTTTTTGTTTTGCCACCATGGGCCTTCAGAAGAATAAGTTCTATTTTATGTGATCATAATTTGGCCACCAGATTTTCCGTAGAGATTTTAAACACTTTCTAATGTAAAATTGCAGCTCGTTTGATGGTGACCCATCACATCCTTTTCTGAAAGAATATATTAAATATAAAGATGATTTATGTAACAAAATAAAATGACTTACACTTTTTTTTTTCAATGCCTCAGTCCTGACGTCAAAAGCAGTTTGTACGATTTTCTCCATAAGGCTAGAAATTAATTAGTTCCTCACGTTACTTACATCATTCTGTGTTACATTCCATATAGAGGTGATGCCAAAAACTTTTTTAATTTTGAAGAAATTTCCCATTAATGTCATAGAGATTTCTTTATGTAAAATCATATTAATTTCTCCCTCTAATCGGAATTCATTATAAAATAGGTCAATGCGATAATCTTCTTCTTTTAAGGGGATATTTTTCACACTGTGTGGCATTGATCAAATAAAATCGGTATTTAGCTATACTAGCCAAAACTAAATTTGAAATCTAAAATATTTTGATTTTTAAGACGTTTTTTTGCATTGCCTGCGAAAAAATAAAAAAAAGTTACTACTTTTGGATGCGATTGTCATAAAGAAAATGCAAACTAACTTAAATAAGCCCAGCCAAGCTTTTGGATAGGTATATTCTCGTCATTCCATTGACGTTTCCCTTTGGGATTTTCAAAAGCAAAACAATAAACTAACAATTGCAAATAAGTTTTAAAGGTTTGAAAATATTTGTTTAAATAATTCCTTAACGATAGCAAATAAGTTTAGCAAAACTACTCTAATATACATAGTAAATGACAAGTCAATGGAAGAACCTACGAGTATCTATATAGTTTTTGATTTGTATCTTAGTTTCTTGCATTAAAAACCTAACGATTTTGATTGTCACATTTGTGGCAAACAATTTCAAGGATGATTTTGTTTTTGTCTTTGTTGTTGTTTTTAATCATAAATAAAAATCAATTATTAACGATTCTTTTTTATTTTCTTAATTACAGCGTGTTGATTTAATGACTTTTAAATTTTTTTTTGCTTTGATCACGTTGATTGCTACCGAACGAACATACGATTTCAATCGAATTTTAAATTCCGACACAAAAAAACGCAGGTTAAAACCAGGCAAAATACAAAGAAAATGCGTTAAGACTGCTATGGTTGCTGTTGTTGTTGTTGTTATATTCAAAATCTCATTAATCGCATTTATGAATTGCATTTTAAGAGCCCATTTGTGTCTTTGAAATGCAATTGACAATTAAATAAATTTGAAATTAAAATGCGACGCATTGAAAAAGTTGTCGACTGCCGACTGCAAAAGTATTTCGTGTAAATTGTAACCATCAGATTTAATACATACGTTCGATCTGCAGTGCAAATTTGCGATATCTGTCATCAACTTGAAGTAACTACGATCCATTCGAACTGGTGAGCACTTTAAAATGCTCGCAATGTATTACTTATGTAGCTGGCTAAATGTTTGCAAGTTCATTTTCTGTTCTTCAGCAACAGCAACATTTCGTCTGTCTGTTTGTCATAAAGTGAATTCTTTAAATTCATTGCAAGCCAAAAAACATTAATCATAAACATTTAATTTAACAACCAACCAATCGTACCACATCACATTCGCATTTGAATCTTTTGCTTATGACCATCTTTGCATTTTAACGCGTTTCCACTTGATTGACACAAATATCTCAAAAACTATCGATGCAATTATTAGTAATGTGGTATCGTAGTACCAATGCATTAGCATATGCATATGTATAATGCAGAGTTGCAAAAGAAAACAATTCAAAGAAGTTTGAGATGTGGGTGATTCTCCGAAAAATGTCCCATTCAATGTTCCAGGGCTCGAAACCATGCTTAAATTTAAAATTTGATACTTTAACTATTTAATACAGATACTTAACACGTACTTATATATGAAAAGCTTGAAAAAAAAAAAATTTTAAAGTTTTTACTATGAATTTATAACATAAAGTGCTAAAAGATCATTCTCCCTGCTGTCGCTAGCCCTTCTTAGTGCACTTAATTTGCTCGTTTCGCAAAATACTTTATTTTCTAATAAAAATTTTCCAACATTGATTGTATATATATTTCAGTCACTGTTTTTCTGTGTTAACTCTTCAAAACATTTTTTTTATATTGAATTGGCATACACAGAAATGGGTCCCACATTTCAGGTTATCTCCGCAAAGTTTTTGTTATTCTAACTATACAATTTTTTCAAATATTGAGGAAAAATAGAACTGAAAGTGAAAAGAAAGAAGAGACTTAGTTCTTTTTCAGCTCAGTCAGTTTTGTTTTTTTTGATAATGAGTGTTAGTGCGTTTTTAAAAAAAAAAAATTTTAAAATTTTTGCGAAGAACGCAAGTGTGTGTCATTTTCCCTCTAAGTTTTTTTATATAGCTATACATTTTCTTCTATCTTTATATAATTAAATCAATAAACAATTAGAGTGAATATCCAGCAATTTCAACTTTTTAAAAATAATTACTATTTTCATTGTGGCATCACTGTTTATTTTGCAACATTTTGTCATTCTCCCGTGTAGTAACCCTCTCGTCAATTTAACTCCGGAAGAATGGTTCTCTTACGAGACATTGTTATTAATTGATTAATTCATTAGACTTGTTGAACTTAGTTTCCTTTTTATGACTAAGGGCTGTCTTTAGGGCTGCCACCTGGTTATTTTCCAAAATCTTATATCTGCTTACTTTTTATGACAAAACTGAAATATGTATTTGGTTTCAGAAATGCTCAGGTAAACTTTTTTCAAATTCTACAAAACTTTCGGTGTTGCCACCCGGTTATTAGTTTTGCTTCATTCATTTATTTAAAAATTAAAATTTGGTCTTAAAACATTTAAATAAAATTTCCAAAATACAACATGAATTTTTAGGGTTGCCACCTGGTAACTTTCGAAAATCTTGTTTTATTCTTGCTTTCTTTGATTAAATTGAAATTTTCGGTTTCAGAAACGCTCAGATAAACTTTTCTTAAACTGTACAAAACTTTCGGTGTTGCCACCCGGTTTTTTGTTTTTTTTTTTGGAAGTTTTGCTTAAACCATATATTTAAAAATTAAAAGTTAAAATTTTGTCTTAAAACACTTAAATAAATTTATCAAAATCAACATAAATTTTTTGGGTTGCCACCTGGAAACTTTCGAAAATCTTGCTTTATTCTTACTTTCTTGATTAAATTTAAATTTTCGGTTTCAGAAACTCCCAGATAAACTTTTCTAAAACTGTACAAAACTTTCGGTGTTTTCACCCGGTTTTATGTTTTTTTTTTTTTTTGAAGTTTTGCTTGAAACATTTATTTAAAAAATAAAAGTTAAAATTTTGTCTAAAAACACTTAAATAAATTTTTTAAAAATACAACATAAATTTTTAAGGTCGCCACCTGGCGACTTTCGAAAATCTTGTATTATTCTTACTTTCTTTGATTAAATTGAAATTTTTGGTTTCAAAAAAAGGTCAGATAAACTTTTCTAAAATTGTACAAAATCATGTGGCAACCCTAAAAATGTATGTTGGATTTTTCAAAAGTTTATTTAAGCTTTTTGCGACTAAAACTGCGAAACGTCGGCATATAAATAGAAAATTATTTTTTAATCTCAAAAAAAGTTTTTTAAACGGTTTTTTATTAATTTTTTAGGTCGCTAAAATTAGCCTTTTTAAAAATTCGTTTTTTAACCTTATAAATATTAAAAGTGACCCAGTGTGCCAAACGGACTCGTTTCGGATCCGTAACGGGTTCATATTTTCGTTCTTTTTATCCGTTACGGAATCCGTTACGTATCCGTTACTGATCCGTTTGCGGGAAGGATTCCTAAAAAAAAAAACGAATCGTTTTTTCTTCTTTTATGGATCCGTTTCGAACCTGTAACGTACATCAAAAACGAATTCAAAACGGATTCGCTTTTAATAATGTTAATGCTGCTTATAAAAAAAAAAGAAAACAGGGTGAAGCGCTTATTTTTAATTAAAAAAAAAAAAAATAACAAAAAAAAAAAAAAATCACTAGCCCGGCCGGGAGTCGAACTCAGGCTCCCGGGGTATTACTCTTTCATACATGAAACGTTGGACAACTAGGCTATTGACCAATATGATGTTTACTTAACTGATGTAGACTTATTTGATGTTGAGATTTAAAGTTTGTATATTAAACAAATTTCTGTTGTTTTTTTATAAGTATTCTGTGTTGTTTTTCTTCCCTTCTTTTGATAAAAAATGTTATATACTCAAATTTGGAATCAAAAACATTTTTTCAAACAGAGTTTGAAAAGTTTACAAAAAATCATACGCAATAAAATAAAAAAAAAAAAAAAAAACAAACGTTACGGGTTCGAAATGGATCCGTTACCGCGGATTAAGTTTTTTATACCTTTATGAACTCGTAATGGATTCGAAACGGATCCTCATCCGTTTTTGTGCACATTGGGGACCTTTATTAAATTTAACTAAAGACTAAAATTTTATATAAATTTTTCAAATATATTGTATTAGCTAAATTTAAAAAAAAAAAAAACGTATGGCAACCCTGAAAGCTTATGTTTATTTTTTAAAAAGGTTCCAGAAATGAAGGTCATCATATTCCGTATCTTCAAATAATAAAAAAATAAAAAATAGGTGAGGACAAATTGAGGCATGTTTTGGTACATTTTCGGATATTGATCCAACTTTCCAAAAGCTTTTGATGTAGAATCTAAACACTTTTTATGAATATTTTAGTGAATCAGGTAGCCAAACAAAAAAGGTATTCTATAAAAATATAGCGTTCTGGGCTCAAAAAAAAAAAAAAAAAAATTCTAGCTTTTTCGAAGTTTTCAACAGAATCAAAATATTTTGTGAAAAGTCTAACAATAAACCAAGGAACACTTTTCAGTGGTTAACAGAAACCTCTAATTTGGCGACCCACTTTAATGCACAAGGTTGAACCACCATCACGATGGTCGTACAAAAAGAAAAGTTTTTTCTGGTAACACTAGACAACTAGCAACCAAATGCAATATTTTGCGAAACATATTTTCTAAACTAATTTCAGGTCGCTGAACTCGAAAATAGATATATCAATCTTATGTCCTTGGGCCCATTCCCGAGATATTCCAAATTTGATTTTTGATATTATATTGTAATGTTACGTTTTCGAATAGAAACTAATGGCGCTTCTACCAATGATTCGAACAAAACTTTCTGAGTTGTAGCTGAAAAAAGTTCGATTTTATAAAATTTTTTCACAATTTTTAACTTCAACATCAAATAAAACATTTTGTTATTGCCATAAAATTATTTAAATAAATTTGTTTTATATTTTTATTCAATATCACATTTAATTGCAAACATTTTAAGCCCATACTGAGCAAAATCGAAAAAATTTCTGAAAAATATTTAAGAAGATCTAGATTTTTAAAAATTTAAAATTTTTATACAATTTTTAAATGATCAGCAAATCTGTTCTACAGAGGATGACGAAAAGTTGTTATAAATTGTTCAATGTTGACTCAGAAGGACCTGAATGACAAATTTTCTGATTTGTGTCTGACCAATAGTAACTCAGAGATGTTTGCATCGCATCGCATTTGTGATGCAAGATATCTTTTTCGCAGTATAATTAGAAAATTAAGCAAGTTCTCTGCCTTTGAGAAAATTATAAAAAATATGTGCGCACTCTCCGCATATCTAAAAACTATATTCCAAAAAAAAATACTGTTATCAATAGTTGCTAAAAAGTTATTAAAAATATAGTGGCGGCGCACAGTGTGATATTTTGCCAGTCTAGGACATCAAAATGAAAAAAAAAATGTGCGTGAAAATCGATCATATTTAGTAATTTGTTAGAAAAGACCCCAATTGTTACGAAAATAAGCATAAAAGAGAATAAAAGAAATGTCATTGTACTATTTAACAGTATGCAAAAACAAATTTGCAAGCTTGCATCGATAACAAAACTTTGAGCAATCAAATTGAAGTTGTGCGCGTTTATTTTTTGGCAAAAAGTTTTTTGCATTAAATGTCAATACTTTCACTAAAAATTTTTGCTATACACAACCCTTTTATTTGCACTTAAGTATTTTAATCAAATTATTTTATAATCAGCTAAAAGATAAGACAAATTTCAAAAATCTTGAATCTTTCATAGACTATAACTTACAAGTTGGGCGTAGTTAGGCTATTACAAAGCATACAGGATGAGCATACATACTCATAGAATAGACTTAAAAAATAAAATCTTGCCCATTTTTTGCCCAAAGGCTACTTTTTTTACAATGACTAAAGTCTTATAATGAAGAATTGCACTAAAATCATGAAAAAAAAAATGTATATTATCTATTTTCATCACTCCCATTTTTTGACAGTAGTATTCAGTTACCACTGAAGTGGTAAATACAAATTTTCAAGTTGATATCTTTATTACAACCAATTTTTAAAATTTTTTTTTTTACAAAAAAAAGGCACATTTGTATGGGAGGTGCAAGGAGATTTTGTCCGATTTTTTCATCTCTGAACCAAACCTCCGCATAAAGAATTAAAGTTCATATACAAAATTTCAACTCGATATCTTTCAAACTATGGCCAAAATTGAATTTTGCCGTCCTAGATTGGCAAAATCGCACATTGTGCGGCGTAAAAGTCTTTTTCCAGAAGAAAAGGAAAGCAAGGCATATTACAAAAAAAGTGCATAAGGCATAAAATGCTTGGAATCGTCCAAAGAATACGTGTGAGTATGAACCTTTTTTATTTGCTTATTAGATATGAAGCTTAAATATTTACGGTTAAAGAATAAAATTTGTTTATTTTTTAGACATTTATATTTTAAAAACATGCCATCGTCCAAATAGTCAACATTGACTTTGGTAATGAAAAATAAATCCTTCATGCAAGACAACTCACGACGTTTCAATCGACAAATGTTCAAATCCAATAAAATGAAGAAATTAATTAAAACATTTTTGCACTTTTAATTAACCTCGATATTGTATAAAACATAAAAATTAAACTTCAAAAAATAAAAAAAAAAAATAAAAAATTAATACAGCTGGTGAGCAAATACGAGCAGTAGTCACAACAACAACAATAATTGTTGTAATGTATTATCATAGCACAGCAACAATTAAGACAAACAAACATCATTTAAAAAGTCGTTCACGGCTCATCAATCACCACCAGTCAACCAATGCAACAGCAAAAAGTGCAAAATGAAAACCAGTTGGCAACACTTTAAAGTTACAAGTTACAGCAACCACATTAAGCGTCGCCTCATGCCGCAGTGTCTGATTTAACAGAGTGTATTTTTGATTTTCTTGTACATAGTTATGTATATTGAATGTTATGAGGAATTGAGAGCATTATCCTGAGATTATAAAAGATTAGATTATAAAAATTCAAAACGATTGTTCGAACAAAGAAGTGTTGCGAGGTGAAATATTATTTATTCTTTTCATTTCCTACACTAAGATCGATAGTCTCAATGAATTGCTGTTCTTTCTATTCGCCAATGACGCAGTTTCATTAGCTCGATCTCCTATTCTCCCAAAGAAAATTCTATCGAATCTTGAAAAATTACGTATTGTGAAAAAATAAAATTGAACTAAATTCAAGGAAGACCAAAATTGTTCAGTTTTGAAAGGATGGCTGGCCAACATCAAAGGAGCAAAAGCTTGAGACAGTAAAATCTTATAATTATTTGGGTGTCATTTTCTCTAGCACTGCTCTGGGTAAATGTGCATCTGATCTGCAAGGAATAAAGGTAATTCATTTTTTTTACAAAATCATATCTTCAATTACAAAATTGTATATATATTAAATTAACACATACGTATTTAAGTTAATAGAAATTTCAACCAAAAAAATAGAAGAGAAAAAAATAACTTTAAAAATATTTTTGGTCCAATTAAATTTATTTTTAAGTAATCAAAGAAATCCAATGTTTTATTGAAAATAACATAGTAGGACTTTGTTGCATCACTACAGGCTAAAAACACACAAATAACAGCAATTGCACATTATTTGACCTTAGTTGTGTAGCTTTCTGCATGCTAGAGATGAACATTTTCAGTTATTTTCATATGTGAAACAAAAGACTTAAGAAAGAAACTTGTTACACAAAGTAGAAAAAACTAAGCATACTTTCAGGCTGTCGCAAAATTATGAAAAATACTTACCATCCCAATGAACAATATTTTCAATCTGCTGTAAAAAAATTGTTGTATATTAAGAATGTGACTTAATTTAACTTTCTGAGCAAATAGTTTTTATTTAAACCTTATTTATGTGATATGCTGACCTAAACATTGCAAAAACACGATTATTCAAAATTTCTGGACCATAGCAGAAGCCGGTTAGAGGTATTATTGGTCAAGTCGAGCAGTTGGATAGCGAATACGAAGAGGCTTTCGGATTGTGTATTGAGTTCCCAAAAGCTGGTAAATTATTAGAAGAACAAAGTGGAGATGAAGATGTTAATGAAACAATAAATGACTATCAATCAAATCAATAAATTCATTTCAGTAGCTAATTTTTAAAAAAACAAGGAAACGTAGAGTAATGGAAACCTTACCCTGTGAATAAGAACCCCATTCAATGGTGGCATTTAATTTTTAAGTTTTTTGTTGATGTGTCGATATAAAATCCAAGGTTGCTACAGCGACC
Source organism: Calliopum simillimum (assembly GCA_951812925.1). Taxonomy (NCBI): domain Eukaryota; kingdom Metazoa; phylum Arthropoda; class Insecta; order Diptera; family Lauxaniidae; genus Calliopum; species Calliopum simillimum. The sequence goes on from OX638369.1 coordinate 99,903,468, forward strand.
AATTGATGAGCGTATGTATATCCCAGCCAGAATTTCGTCGAGTTTTTGCAAGTTTTTACTGTAGAACGTCTAGAAGATAGCTCCATAGGGCTACAGAAGACCGTTGAACCAACCAAAAGAAAGAACTCGCAGAAAGAACCTTATAAATCGTTTTTTGTCCAAGAGAAAGTCTGCTATGGTCTTGATTAGCTCACCTCTAGTTGACCCATCTTAATAAACATGTCTTTTGTTTTGTATTTAATAACACTGTTCGACATAAAATAAAACGCATGAGAAAATCCAAAAAATTCTTAAAGTAGACGATAAAAAAAATACCCGTTTCACGTGGTTTTTCTCCAGAACGTCACATTTTTTTAATCGATTTTTGAAGTTTTTTTATTCACTGTACATGAAAAAACAAAAATACTACATTCTTGTGTTAAATCGATGAATTCAACTATATGATCCTTACATCTGAGATGCATCATGTGTTCAACAAACTTATGCAGGATATTGCGGGAAATATTTTTGTATAAAATTTTAACCCTGTTCAACCCCCACATGATGGTCTAATTTAACAACATGTTTTACGTCAAGGGCGATATGGCCACTTTATGACGCAAATAGAACACGAAAAATTATCTCGTTAGACAAGCAAACCCTCAGAACCTTAATTGGTGTCATTACGCCTCAAGGTTGGGGCTTACCAACGTAGGTGATCTGTGTAGAAGCTGTAAAGATCCTGATGTCGAAGAATCCATTTTTCATTTCCTTTGTGAATGCTCAGCGTTGGCTAACCGACGTTATATGGTGTTCGAAAGTAATTTTTTCGACTCTCTTGAAGATATCGCTCAGAAGAGCCCCCAATCCATTTTGGAGTTTAGAAAAAGATACAAAAATAACGCCTAAAACAGGGGAATATTGAGTAAGTATATACTACTGAAATATTTGCTATACAATTTCACTACTAGTTGCTGAACACTAAAAAAGCAAAATTTCATCCCGAAAGCAAAACAATCGTTAAAATCAGTAAGCAACATTTTTTTTTCCAAATTTCACCCACAGTAAAACTCTAAAGCTACATTTTGGACAAAACTCATTCTCACAAGATCATAACGATATCACACAAGGACTATTTTCCTAGAACACATTATCCTATTATATTCTATTTTTATGTGTCTTTTTGACCCCTTTTTCTAAAACTGTGCCACAACGGGTTAAATAATTTTGCAAAAATATCCTACAAAAGATTTCACTAAGAGTTACCAAAGACGAAAAATTCTTAAAACTTAAGGTAAGCGCGTCAGGGATCTAATTAATATGCAATGTGAATGTGTCCTAATTGATTTTAACGATTTTTTGGTTTCGGACTTAAATTTAGACCTTCACGTGTTTTAAAACTAGTATTGAAATTTTATAGCAAATATTTCTGTAGTACATACTGACTCAGTATTCCCCTACTTTAGGCGTCATTTTTGTACCTTTTTAAGAAAAGGGCAAAAATTACCCACATGTGGGGGTAAAACAGGGTTAAAATATTATACATGATACACCTCAGATGTAAGGATCATATAGTTAAATTCATCGATTTAACACAAAAATGCGGTATTTTTGCTTTTTTCATGTACAGTGGATAAAATAAGTTCAAAAATCGATTCAAAAAAAAAATATGGCGTGCTGGAGAAAAATTATGAGACACGGGTATTTTTTTTATCGTCTACTTTAAGAATTTTTTAGATTTTAGAATAGTGTAATTTTACTGTAGATGACGATTTTTGATGCTTTTTCAGCAGGTTATGTAGTCTGTTTAAACCCAAATCTATAATATATATGTATTTGTACTTCTTTATGGCCTCCTAAGGCTTCTTTGGTCTTGGACATTGAGTCTTTGCCTTTGTGTTAACGTTAAATCTGGATCTTGGGAATTACAGAAAAAATTACTATATTTTGAATACTCAACACCCGTTTCCGATCCTTATTCTTTCAGACCAATTGAACTTTTAACATGACATGCTCCGTAAAGGTGTGGCACCCATATTAACGATAAATTAGAGCTGGCGGATTCATCCATTGTACCCGTTTCTCTAAGGAAACGGGCAATGAGACCCGTTTCTCAACTGATACCCGTTTTTTAGTTGAAAAACGTTTCCTTTGTTATGGAAACGGGTAATGAGAAACGGAATTAAGTAACGTTTCCTTTTGTCTATGGAAACGGGATTGGGAAACTGCTCATCACTAAAGAATGGTAAACAATTTTTCCCCAAAACAAAAAACATTTTTAGTTGTTTCGAAGTATTCTCAACGGAGAACAAAAATTCAACAGCAACACTTGTCCAGCACACTTGGCCAGAAAAATGTTCCTTTTGACCAATAGTGCAAAGTAAAGTTTTCACCAGAGTCAAAATATTTTGTGAAGTCTTTAATGCATTTTTTGGGAATCCACTTTAATATTTATATGTAAAAGTTTCTAATTAAATAAAGAATAATCTAAATTTATTAAGGATAACGAGTATATTAAATAATACTTACAACAAACAAGTAACAAATACATATTAATATAAAATAAAAATTTTGATAAAGGAATTACGTATTTTAGCTAAAAATCAGGCTTAGATTACAGAAGTGAGTTTGACATTATTTTATTTTATTACAACAATAACAAATAAAACAAAAAATAAGATAAACTTAAAAATTATCGGGAAACTCCTTAGCATCCAAATCCACAATATCGCTATTGAAATTTAGTTTAAATCGGCGCTCCAACTCTTCAGTGCTCAATTTTTGTGGCAATGTCATTTGAGGGCTGCGCAGCCCATAAACCTGCAGCTGATAAATTAAAAACTCATAGGTATACATTCTTTGTGGATCTGCATAGTGAAATGCTATTGAATAATTTGAACAGCAAGCGGAGCCCTGAAATGAAAAAAAGAGTAGGAAAAATCAATTTGCATTTCAACGATAGCCGGCTTAAAAGGACCTCTCTCTCAAAAGCTTTACCATTTCAATTTTGTGCGGTGTCATTTGGATTAACCAATCGGATATCGTATTATTTAAATTTGGTTCCATAAAATTCATTAAATCCAATGGAAAAAATTTTGGCTTATCATCTGCCATAAGAGCCGATCTAGAGTCAGCTAGATAAACACCAGCATTCTGCAGACAAATACCCATATAGAAATCTTCAGCACCAAATTTATGCGCACGCGGACAGATGGTTTCGTTGTGAAAAGTCTGTGTCATGAAACGTCTTAAAGCAGCTTTGCTTAGAACATAACCGGCACCACCGGACATATATGCCTAGAACGTAAATAAAGAAAGAATAAATAAAAAATAAAAATTAGTAAACAAAAATCTGGTTAGTTGGTAATAGCAGAAGAAATTAATTTGTAAAGATATGTGACCTTGAACCTAGAGTCCGCGCGCTACGCATAACAAATCGTTAGAAATTAAAAGTGAAAAATACGAATTTTTATAATTACACAGGACAACAAAAAAAAAAAAATTTCTTACTCAAAAACCCACATTTCGTCCCTAAGCAAGTGAAAAGTACTAAGTCAGTTTTTTAAGTTTTGAGATATTTGAATTTTAAGAAGTCAGTTCTTGTTTTTTTGTATGGAAAAAGAAATAGACTTATCGTATGGACATAGACATAGAACATAGAACATAGAACATAGAACATAGAACATAGAACATCGAACATCGAACATCGAAAATCGAACATCGAACATCGAACATAGAACATAGAACATAGAACATAGAACATAGAACATAGAACATAGAACATAGAACATAGAACATAGAACATAGAACATAGAACATAGAACATAGAACATAGAACATGGAACATAGAACATAGAACATAGAACATAGAACATAGAACATAGAACATCGAACATCGAACATCGAACATCGAACATAGAACTTAGAACATAGAACACAGAAAATCAAACATAGAACATAGAACACAAAACATTGAACATAGAAAATAGAACAAAAAACACAGAACATAGAACATGCACATAAATGTAATATAATTTAAAACTTGAGTCCCAAACTCATTGTTGACCTGTGTTCTCGTATCATTAAAGTAAGCTGCTACTAAGTAATTCAACAGATAGACAAATCTTTGCGTATCTGCATATGTAAATCAAATCTGTTAACAATGAAAAACAAATTTATTCAATTTTTCTCGATTTATATTAAATTTTATGCGCAACGGTTTGTTTTTTCCACACTCCGATGTTATCTGCTGATAATGTGTTTTAGGAAATTTAATTATCATCACGAATATTTATGATCACACAAATATAATTGGCCAGATATGAGTTATGTTCAAATCAAAGTATGGTACCGCAAAAAAAATAACAAGTTTTTGATGTGTTTTGAGAGGCGTGTTCCCACATGGGCGCTCGTAAAGCCTCTTTTAGCACTATTACAGCTATAAATAGGAATAATTAAAATCATTATGAATTTTATTATTCTTTTAAGCTGTTTTAAGGTGATACAAAATAAATAAATGAAACAGTAAAGAATCAGTTTTGCTTACAGCTTTGTTTATGACATATGGAAATAAGCAAACTTTTCTACACAAGAGCAAATGTAATTGTGACCTTGTGGTAAGGACAATCTTACTTTTTTAATAAACGTTCATATAATCTCATTGATAACCTTACTTTTTTATAACTTCTATATGGGGCATTGCATACGTAACCGGATAGCATTCGGCTTTGCATCACCGATTTTGTCTTAAAGATCTAGTTGAGAGTAGCATCCGTGATTTTTTTTAATTTTTTCTTATCAAGCCGTTTCAGAGATATAAATTTTTAAAAAACTGAAAAAGCTGCAAAAACAACATTAATTAGGGAAATGTTGGAGAGGAAAAATTATTGGGGGTGTGAATATTTTTACCCTTTCACGGCAACGAGAAATGAGAAATGAGGAATTTTTTTTTGTTTTTATCAAAATTTTGTATGGGTGCCCCCTTAAGAAGTGGAAAAATGGGGTAGTATGTTTCAAAGAAATGTTGGAGGGGAAAATAATTGGGGGTCGGTGAAAATTTTTTCCCTCTCCCGGAAATGAGGAATTATTTTCATATTTTTATCAAAATTTTGTATGGTAGCCCCCTTAAGGGCTGGAAAAAAGGGAGTAGTATGTTTGAAACAATTATTGGAGAGGTAAAGTTAGTGGGGGTCGGTAAACCTTTTTACCCTCTTCCGGCAACGAGGAATATTTTAGTGCTCATTCACTCACTTTTTTGTTAAGTAAAATATTTCGTTTGCCCATTCTAAAAATAGACTTAAAATTTGTCATATACATTTAACTTTTCTCCAACATTTTTTTAAACAAATCGAAGATAAAATACGAAGTCCCATTCATCTCCATCGTTCCTCTCTTCCAATCACCAAGGTTTTTAAAGATCCATGTATCAACTTCTGTAATCATAGCTCCCATAGGTACAGAGATATAGCATTTTATATATTTTTTGTATGAAAGGTGCAACTCCCCCTTCTCACCCCCCCGCCCAAGTTTTTCAAAGTCAATGGAAGATAGAATATTCAGGTATGTACCAAGTTTTATAACGATATCTGCGATATGTGAAGAAATATAGCATTTGTGTATTTTTGAAAAGTGGATGCAATTCTCCTACACCCAATGTTTGCATGGTGAATGGTAGATATGTACATTATGCATAAGTTAATCAACTTTCATTATCAAAGCTTTTATAACTGTAGAGATATAGCATTTTTTGTATTTTTGTCGCATGGGGGGTGCAACCCCCGTTCCCCTCAGTGGCATTCCACCCCCTTAAGAACCTTCTACAGACCATAACAAACAATTTAAAAAAATTATGTAAATCTGCCTCGTAGTTTCCGCGTTCATAAGCTACATACGGACACCATTTCATTTTTATATATGAAGCACTCCACGCCAAGTGTACGAACAAAAAAAAAAATTGTTTTTCTCCGATTTCGCTCAAATTTGGCAATATGGAGGTCTGGTGTGCAAGAACAACAATCCGGGAGGATTTGGTCCTAGTACCATTTGTTGTTAAAATGCAGGGTGTTGAAGATGGCGTTTTTAGTCATTTTCATGTAAAGGGTGTTTTTTCAAAAATTTATAGCTTACACTAAAGTTTGTAAATTGATAAATCTATGTTAATGGTCCCATTCATTTTGAAGTGTTCTTTTTATAAAAAATATTTCTTGGAGAAAAAAATGTTTTTTAACCAAAATTTTTTACACTTAAAAATACTTTTGAATTTTTTTTAAAAAAAGCCCCCTTAGATTTTTTTTAAAAGTACTTTAAATTAAAGCATAATTTAAAAGCTTTAAAATGATGTATGACTCAAGATGGGATTCAGACGCTACATGGCCGTTTTTGGCTTTTGAACGCCCGTGACAGAACAAAATCTTTTTTTACTCGAGAGGAAAACATCTCACGTAAAAAGTGTATATAGCAAAAAATGCTTAAAATCGTCCAAGCAATACGTGTGATTTTTTTTTTGAATTTTTTGAATGGCTAAAAAAAATTTTTTTCCTTTCAATATTTTTTGCAAAATTTTTCATAAAAAAAATTTTTCAAAAACTATTCAAAAAAAAAAAGTTTTAAAAAAATCACACGTATTTCTAAGACGATTCTGAGCATTTTTTGCTAGTACACTTTTTACGTAAGATGTTTTCCTCTCGAGTAAAAAAAGATTTTGTTCTGCCACTGGCGTTCAAAAGCCAAAAACTCCCATGTAGCGTCCGAATCCCATCTTGAGTCATACATCATTTTAAAGCTTATAAATTATGCTTTAATTTAAAGTACTTTTAAAAAAAATCTAAGGGGGTTTTTTTTAAAAAAAATTCAAAAGTATTTTTAAGTGTAAAAAATTTTGGTGAAAAAACATTTTTTTCACCAAGAAATATTTTTTTACAAAAAAAACACTTCAAAATAAATGGGACCAGTTACTAACATATATTAATTTACGAACTTTGGTGTAAGCTATAAATTTTTGAAAAACACCCTTTTCATGAAAATGACTAAAAACGCCATCTTCAACACCCTTTATTTTAACAACAAATGGTACTAGGACCATATCCTCCCGGATTGTTGTTCTTGCACACCGGATCTACCATATTGCCAAATTTGAGCGAAATCGGAGAAAAAAAAATTTTTTTTTGGTACACTTGGCGTGGAGTTCTTCATATATACATAGATAGATTTCTTAAAAAAATAAAACTTCTTAAAAAACAGTCACAGATTTGGCCTACTATTGGCGGAGGTATGAGCATTTCAAAAAACTAATTAATGGCGTTTTTGCAGCCTTTTCAGTTTTTAAAAAATTTATATCTCTGAAACGGCTTGATAAGAAAAATTTTAAAAAATCATGGATGCTTGTCTCAACTAGATCTATAAAAGATGCGAAATCCAAATGCTCTGCGGTTGCGTGTGTAATGCCCCATATATTTTCTTTCATTGATATTTTCTAACTTATGCTCAGCAGTACAAATATGTAGTCAACTTATTCATACTTTGTTGCAAGTCATGCACTATTGAGACTTCACGTGGTACTCAAGCGTAGTTAAAGAGTTATTCCGCGCGCCAGCATATAAAAACTGCAATATGCTTAATTTGTGGACATTTGGATGTTGGTAAAGGTGTTGTCACAACAATGAATGCATTCGTTAATTGCTAAAGTCACTTATTTTTTGCACATCATTTTACTGGGATGGGCAAAGTTGCAGTTGTGGAATGAAATACTCGTAACGTGAATTTTATTTTGCAACGTCACTGCATTCGCGTTATTTGACTTCATGTGTTTATTTTTAAATGCAGCCAATAAGGGTAGTGTAGGCATTAACCCTTTTCCATGTGGAATGAAGAGCTTTAAGCGATAATCAGCAGAAAATAAGCAGCAAGGTAGCAAAATTCATAACTAATAACTTTTTCCATTACAAAAAGTTCATATCGTACACACTGAGGCAAAAGTTGACATTTAACGAAGATATTCACTTCAATAATGTGCAGAGAGTTAAGTAGTTTTCTTGGCTCAATTAGGCAATAAGCATAAGATATGATGTCATGATAAGTCACGACAATTCTAGCAAATATCAATCTTCGAAAATAATAGGTTGCAAAGTCATTTGATGGAAAATGGGCAGGCATAATAATCTTTTAAATTTAACTGCCATATACTTAAATCAAAATAAAACACAATAGGAATCAAAAAAAGTTTTTAACCTTGGAAAATATCTTTCAAAAATAATAATGGCTTAACCCTCCGATGAGCGGTGACCTATATGGCGGTAAGTGGATACCCATTTATGTTTAACACCTACTCATCAAAAAAAAAAAAAATTTTCCGAATCTTTTAATTTAAAAAAAAAAAACATCTAATAAAAAAAATAAAAAAAATTCAAAATAGACATATCGAAACCATATTTACACCATATATCCCACTGATGCTCCGAGTGGTCATTCGATTCGGCATGTAATGCACAATATTTAAGTAGAAACCAATCTTCCGATGTATAAGAACACCGTTACTTAAAAATATTGGTAAAAATATCAGCATCTGTTCGAATCGTTCACATGACTGGTAACATTTTCATCATTTGACATTTAAATATTTTTATTTGGTTATTACTTAAATTTTTTTTATATGTAGCTATATTAAGCAAAATTCAATTTCATGTTTCTTAAATTTATTTACTTTTTTTATTAGTTGTTTTCTAATTAAAAACATTTCTTTCTTTCAAAGCAAAACATCTTGTTTGACAACTTTAAACGTTCTGGTAATTTATCCATTGTCTATTTAATCTTAAGTGTGGATTATATCTAAATCTGTTTATTAATTTACAAACATGCACACATACAATACTTGTATTTTTATTACTTTATTATTGTTTTTTTGATGAATGTTTCGGTTCTTGCAAATGTGTACAAATGTATATTAACCCTTTCAGGCAAATTTAATTAGCATGAATGATGATATGTGACGATCAAAATCATTGAATGACTAACTTATGAAACTTGTTTAGATCAAATATTAATATACTGCTAACAAGGTTAGTAGACAATTTTGCTAGAAACGCCCATTTCAGGTGTAGTGTGAAATATGGAAAAGGTCAAAGTTCCTGAAAGACTATTTGCGTTTCTTTTTAGAAATTTCAATTAGATCGAAAAGATATTCAAAGAGAACACTTCATATTACGAATGACTATGTCAATCCATGGCGGTAAAAATTTTACACAAATGTCAAAATGTATATTAGACACGTCGCAAAAATTAAAAATGTGAAATAACTTGCTCTTAGAGTTTAAACAGTTTCCTATTGGTGTAAGTATCATGCATAAAAATTTTGAATGAACATTTTTTAACCAGTGCTTATAACGTATCGATATATCTAAGTTGGTAACTCAAAAATACAAAATGCAAAAATGATCATAACTAAAAACTACGATTGTCGAGTTACCAACTTATACATTGGACGTATCGATATGTACCAAATCTCATTCGTCTGAGTCATTTTCAGAGAAACTACAAATTCGGAGTGGAGGGGCGTGGCACTGCCAATTACTTTATTGGATACTATTAATTTAAGTATTGTTCATATACAGTAAGAAGCAAAACTGTCAACATGTTTGCTATTTTTGACTTAGTACTGCTATAGCGTCCGTTCCGATTACATGACCAACAAGAAGTATGAACCAAACGGAAGCCTAACCTTTTCTCTATTCAAATATATGAGCAATTTTATCGAAATTCAAACCATAAAAAAATAATGAACAAAAAACCATTTCGAAAACATGTTGACAGTTTTGCACCACTTTAAGTGATGTGCGTACAAACCTGGAACGTGAATTTTTCCTAGTTTACAAAAACGATTCCAATAGAGTTTGTTGTGCTGATTCTAAAACTGGTCACAGAATCCCTCTACCTCGTCAGAATTTTGAGGTATCCTAAACTTAAAGTGCAAAAAACGACGTTTTTTCTGTTTTTCAAATTAGGTTCAAGGTCGTAAGGATTTTTTCTGTTCTATTCACTTGAACATCGTGCTTTTTCAATTTCCAAAAAAGTAATGAATGGTCTTCTACGATTTTTCTTTGCAAAGTTATGCCCACTCTAAGATGAAATCATAAAATACCCAAAATTCATACTAAGAGTAATTTGGGTATTTTTTGGCCATATTTCTCCAGAAGAATATGTTTATAAACCATTTATACCAATTGAACCATATTAAGATAACATAAATCCAAACCCTGCCGCTATATCCGTTTTATAAGATCTTATGATGTCATCTTAGAGTGGACATAACTTTGCAAAGAAAAATCGTAGATGACCATTCATCACTTTTTTGGAAAGATGTTTAAGTGAATAGAGCAGAAAAAATCCTTACGACCTTTGAATAGAGGAAAGGTTGAGCTTCCGTTTGGTTCATATTTCTTGTTGGTCATGTGATTAGAACGGAAGCTATATCAGTACTAAGTCAAAAATAGCAAACATGTTGACAGTTTTGCTTCTTACTGTATATACCAAATCTCACTTATTTTAATATAAACAGCGTTTATTCGATATTCACAACCTGGGAGCACGGTCAAATATTTTTCGATCTAAAATTAAAACCTCGGCGGGTGCGAGAGACGTAACGATTTAAGTTTGAGGAAAAAAAATTTGTCAAATACGTATGCGAATTTTAATGTCTTTCAACTGGACTCATCAACCAGTTCTGCCGGTGTGGTACGGCTACGTTAGTGATAAGCAAAATTAGTTTTGATCTTGAGTCTTGGTCTTAGTAATTTTGGAGACAAGACGTTGATATCATTTCAGGACCAAGACTGCTATGGTCACGATAATCATAAAGACCAAGACTGCTATTTGGTCATGATCAATCATAAGGACTGCCCCAGAAAAATTTGATACTTTTATTCCTTAAGATTATGCTGATCGTGCAGGTCGAAATATGGGTGCTAGTTTTTCAACATAACATGACGATTACAAAAATATATAACACTTCGTAAACAAACTTCAAACGATAGAGATGTCTAGCAATCAAGAAAAAAAGCGCAAACTCATTTTGTACACTTACCTGCAAAAATCAGAATTAAAATATTCAGCCATAGCTAAAAAACAGGTGCATCAAAAATCACTGTCCAAATCTTTATAGAAAGGGTCAACTTATTACGCGGGAAAGGGGTTCAGGTAGAAAAGCCAGTATAGACCCACAGTTTGTGAAAAAGGTGAAGCGCCTTTTTAAGCAGAATCCTAACACTTCAAAACGAGATATGGCTGCCAGAACAGGAATCTCAAAATCTTCTATAAATAGACTAAAGAAAAAACTTAAGTTAAAGACCTACAGAGTTCAAAAAGTACCAGACCGTTCCGATGAAAAACAGTTAGAGGCTCAAAAGCGAGCTCGAAAGTTATATGTCGGTTACCTGACTAAATTTGACTGCTGCATAATGAACGATGAAACATACGTTAAGGCAGATTTTAAACAGCTACCAGGATACGAATTTTATACCTGTTTGGAGAAGGAGTAAGAACAGAGCAAATTTAAAGAGAAGAAAATTACAAAATTTCCCAAGCAGTATATGGTTTGGCAGGTCATATGCACTTGCGGTGTGAGAAGCAGTTTTTTGTAACACAGGGCACAATTAACTCAAAATTTTTTTTTGACCAAGACTAAGACCGAGACCAAGACTTAATATCCAAAACTGTATTAATGTAAGGTGCGTAAGAAATACTTTATAATGATTCTTTGTTTTAAGATTTTTTATAAATTATAATTACCTATTCAAAAAAAAAAAAAAAAAGTTAAATTGAAAAAAGAAACAGAAGCCTAGAGAAATTAATATAAAAAAAATTGCGTAAAAACGCTGCGAAAAAAAAAAACAAACAAAATAACGAAACAAAGCCATCAACGGCAGCTACAGGTAAGGTAACCGTTGATATCATGATTTGTAGCAATTTTAATATTTGTTGTGTAGTTTTTTTTTTTTTTTTACCAAAACCACGCCAAAGAAATCCGTCAATCCATTGACTAATGAGTTTCAGTTAAGACATGTGTCATAGATCTGCTGCTGATCAAAACACACAAAATGCTGTTGAGGAAGTTTCAGGGTCATTTGAAGACAAGAGAAAAACCTGCTACACCGTAATTGACAAATACAAAACTTTGTATATGCCTCTTTTATACTGAATAAATGCAGTTTTTACGTTTAGTTTACGGCTTCGAAAAATATTGAAATTTCGATATTCTGCAAATGTTCAAATAGCAAAACGATTTCCATTAAACGGATATTTAGTTGTTTTTTTGTACGACTCCTCGTTGCAGAGTAATCGAAATTTAAATAGCCAGACATTTTAATATCAACTTAAACGTTGAAATTTGGTGCAGAGCTACTGACTATCAGCCTTATAACGAACAAAAATTGGGTGGGATCGAAAGGGTGCCACCCACAATTTTTAACAAAAATGCTTCCATCCATTTTTGAGAAAAGCTCTGGTAACTGGCAAAGTTATAGAAATATGTATTTTTAAGAGAAGATATCTTCTAAACTATGTAGAACTCGAATGAAAATAGCTTTTATATCGTTCCATACACACTTAAATATGATAGTTTACTTTTCTTAGTTTTGATACCACTTAGTATTGAATTTAAACTTTTTTGATATAAAATTCCGATTTTATTCAAAAAAGTTTGAAATTTATACCAAAAAAGTATGAAATTTATTCCAATATAGTATAAAATTAATATCTTTTTTGGCATTGTTCTACATAAATACTTTTTGGTTTTAAAATTAAACTAAAATTTTTACTGTGTAGGAACTTTTTTTCTGAGAAAGTAAACGTTAGCGAGTGGAATGCCACGACTAGCAGAGTTGATGGGTTTTCTAGGCAAAGGGCCTGTTTATAGAGAATTTTATTCTCTTTAACTAATGGTTTAGAACATACACATATTCGTCAAAAACCGATGAAAAAGATTCGAAAAAATTGATTTTTGAAATTTATCTTCAAAACCATAGGATCTGTTTTATAAAAAAAAAATCGCACGATCTAGAAAAAATAATCGATATATTGCCACAAAACTGTTACGGCGGAAAATCGGTTTTTATTGAATATCTCCAAGACGGCTATTTTTTTAACAAACTTACTCCTCAAAAAGTATAATGTAACTTCTAATCGTGATTTCGAGATTTTAAGTTTCGAAAATTGAGGTTATTAGGGTTTTTATAGAGAACACTTTCTTTAGTAAAAATCTTAATCATTTCATTTTGTGTGACATATCGTTCGAGTGTTATCGTGATTTTAAATGCTCAACACTTGTAGGTAGCATTTATACTTCACTAAGTTTTATACCTCTTTAAATTGGAATGTCTGCTAAACGATTAGTTGCATGAAAAATATTTTTGAGCCTTTTTTGTATTAAATTTCTCAAATTTTGTTTTGATTTCCGAGATAAATATCGCTGCTGCTTACTTAACAGTATCAAAAGAATATTTCACTCAATGTCTTACACTCAAGTCCTGAACACTTTAAATTCAATTGAATCACATTGTAATCAAAACTGAAGCTAAAAGTAATCAACTCACCACATCATAACGCACCATCATATGTCCAAAATAAATAGGTGTTTCTGGATCGTATCCATAAAGCATTAGCCGTAAGTTCTCCATAATCACATAACTGTGTATATACATTTGAAACAAAAGCACAATACAAACACTTGTCACAATATATGGAGCTTTAACTCACTCACGTGTCATCATCGGCCTTAAGAAACCAATCATATTCATCCACATAATGTTCGTAGACATAACGAAATCCTTCTCTTGTCTTATTCCATAAAGTGTAATATGTATCGTCGAGACCCTCTAAGCCCACCGCACCTAATTCTTCATTGTTTTCGCTACTTATAAATATCAGCTTGCTGCAACGTTTGCCCCATGTCGCCTTCACATGCGCCGCTCTGGTCTTATGATATTCCGGGCAGGTTAAGACCATACATAGAACCTTTATCTCACGTTGTAAATGATCACTGGAATATTCCACAACACCGCTACTATTGGCTGCAACTTCCTGCAGCGCAGCCATATAACCCGTCTGGTATAACTCTGTAGCAGTATTATGCCGTTCCAGTTGCTCCGTGACACGCATATCATCACCATAGAGCAGCATCATTGCGAAGGCTACAAGGAATCCAAATACAAATCCAATCAGTGTATGATAATGCACCAGCAAACGTGAACCTGCGTTAGATTCATTCGTTAGCAAAAAAGGAAACACCGTAACACCGAAAGTCACACAAACCGTTCGTACGCCGATGCAAAGCCTCACCACATTGTGGATCACCGGCGGCCCATACGTTGCGGCTCTTGTTGTCCGCACTCATTACAGCGCTCGATCAAACTAAACTGGCGAAATGGAGACAGTGAAGCTGACAGCCATAGTCGCGTACGGATGGACGGACAGTGAAGCAGCTAAACAAATACAATAAAAATGAAGAAGGCGCTGGCTAAGTTCTTCATCGTCAACGATAATTTCAAGCTGAGTTTGCTGACTGGTTTTGATGTGATTCGCGCTGTGCGCTGTGTGTGAACTGTGCAATTGAGTTGACTCACTGGTGGTGGCTACTTAATGTTTTCGCGTGCCCACGGAAGGGCGCGGGAGTTTAAGATTTAATTGTTTGCCAAACTGTTTGGTTGGTTTGGTAATTTACAATGACAATGATGGATGACACGCTTGCACTTTAAAGAATATTAGAAACAAAGATCTTTTAAAAATGATAAACTCAATATAACTGAATGCGAATTTTGTCTTCAGTATGAGTACCCAATAGAAAAGACGATCACTCAGTATTCTATCTTGTATTGCTCTTTTCAGATTTGAAGAGCGCTCCGATTATGATCAAAAACTATATAAATTTTAACATTGTTGGATATTTGGAAGAATGCCAGGTGTGAGTCTTTGCTCTCATGGCACCCTGGTGTGACAAACTATAACCGCCATCTAGTATAACATAAAACGAATTAATAACGTACCGTTTCTTCTGACCGCAAAACTTATACATTGTACACCACAGTGATCAGCTAGTGCCATTAACAACATTCGTCGAAAATACAGTACATACAGTATGAAAAAAAAAAAAATATATAAGTATATTGTAACAAACGTAACTTTTTGAATAGAGAGGAGGTTCTTGTACGTAGTGCACTTTATGTACATTCTGCTAAAGCCTTCGAGATGGTTCATAAATTTGGAAGCACATTGCATGATATTAAGCTGTTGCTTAACCATCAATAAAGTCGTTGTACAACAGAAGCGAAGGATATTTATGTATATGTATGTTACATTGTACTTCAATGATAGTTTGATTGCAGTGCAGTAAAGTTAAAATGTTGACTATTAAATAAATAGTGTTTGCTCAGTAAAATAAAAAGTTAAATTTGTGTGAGAAACAATGAATTGTAATGAAAGTACTTAGGTTTATTTGAAAAAAATATATTTTATAACATTGCAGCTATCGAATTGAATCAAACTCGGTAACTAATAACCAACATCGCCATCTAATGAATAATAAGGTAACAAAAACAAATAAAGGGTACATACAATACAAAACGAGTTCCATGAGTAAAATATGTATAGAAATAAACAAAAACAACTCTGAATAGAATATTTTTGGAGAATTTTTTAACCCATTATAACCAAGTTTTTGGGACAAGGAGTCAAAAAGACTCTTAAAAACGTGATATAATGAGTTAAGATGTACACATAACTTAGCCTGAAATCAAGCATGGACCAATTTTTTAGAACATCTTAACCCATTATGTCCCGTTATTAAGGGTATTTTGGACCCTTTTTCCAAAAACTTGGTTATAATGGGTTAAAAAATTTGCCAAAAATATTCTAAAATATTTTTACTAGGTTGAAGGTCAGTAAATAATAATAATAAAATTTACTTTTCAATAAAAATATTTCAAAAAAATAAAAAGGGTGCACCAAGCCCCAAATTGGCTTTAAAAAATAAAAAAAGCTTTTTTTCCACCTAAAATAACAATTTTTTTTTTCAGTGTAGTTTTTTTTCAAAAGCCCATATTATTTTATACTAATTCTGAGAATTTCATTAAAATCGGATCAAAATCCGAAGAAGTATGAATTTTCAAACATGTGAGTATCTAAAAGTTAGATCGGACTTCATATGGCCGCCATCTTGGATTTTTTCGGAATTTCGAAAAATCATTTTAGTCACTAGAAATCTTTAAAAGTTTATAAATCTTCTGCTCCTAAGACAATTGAGAAGGTTTCAATAATGCCCACCTCCTGGGCATAAGTATAACCGATGGAATTTGTGATTTTGATAGAGTTACAATCCATAGACAGGCCGTACTCTTAAAAAGCGATTACGTTAGTTTTAAGATTAAATTTCGTAACAGAAATTTTTTTGGCAATCTTTTTTCACTTACTTGTCAAAAAAATTTTATATTTTTTAATTTTAACGCCAAGAGGCTTACTTAACTTGATATTAACATCTCTTTGATGTGAACAGCTACTTGGCATTTCAGCTGAAGGCGTAAAACTTTTATAATTTATAAGATACACGCAGCAGTTGCAGTAAGATTTGTTAAAAAAATATTTTATTTTAATTTAATTTAACAATTCGTTAAGGCTTTCTATGCATAAATGCTGAATAATTATATTTAATTTTAATG
The DNA here is from genome assembly GCA_951812925.1 of Calliopum simillimum. Taxonomy (NCBI): domain Eukaryota; kingdom Metazoa; phylum Arthropoda; class Insecta; order Diptera; family Lauxaniidae; genus Calliopum; species Calliopum simillimum. The sequence continues at coordinate 99,920,144 of OX638369.1, forward strand.
ACATCACACTTTTAGCGTTTAATTTATAAGTAAATAAATTGGAAATAAAACCATTGCGAGCAATTTGACTGGTGGAATTGACTTTACAAGAGCTAGAGTGTGAAGTTGAAATTTATCATTTATTCCGATTAATTAAGGGTTGTTAAAATAGCTTTGTGTATATTTTGTGTACACATACATACCTCTTACGATTGAAATCTAATGGGCATTTGATTGATGGATTGTGATGCCGATCTCTTTGATACAAATCACTCACATACAATTTTATAACAGAAATTTTTTAAATATTTACTTAGAACATATCGATACCTTAGAGCGCTAAAGTCCTATCTCCATTTTTCCAATTGTTGGGAAATGCAAAAAGAAGATTTCAAACAGTGGTTATTTAAGATTGGCTACTATTTTGATATAACGATATATGCAATATTTTTACCTATAGTATACTTTAACATAATTTAATGTCTTTAACCAATTTCATTAATTTCTAACGAAATCCCAGCCAATTTATAGTATGACATTACTTTTGGCCTTATATAGAATTCCACTACTATTGAAAAAAACGACGCATTTAGTACATTTTTTGAATTTTTTCCACTAAAATGTCGTAAAAAGTCATAAAACGCGTAGAAAACACGAAACAACGAATTTTTAAAAAATTTTTTCTTGAATTTTTGGTTGCGACAAACAAGAGTGGAGCCTTGGGTGTAACCAAATTTGTTCACTAAAATGTCGCAAAAAGTCATGAAACGCTAAGAAAACGCGAAAAACGAAGATTTTTTTTAAAAAATGTGACTTATTTGAATATTCAGTGGAGATAGGACAGTAGCGCTCTTGAAAAAATTACAGTTTGGAGATAGGATTTATTTAATTTTCGAATATTTTGGTGTTTTAGTGATATTTTGACATTACACAGTTTTCCACACGGTAAAGAAGCCCACAATGTTGCCATAACTGCAAAAATCTCAAAATCGCAAAAAGTGGAGATAGGACTATAGCGCTCTAAGGTATCGATATCATCTTCGAAACGTGGATAGAAAATTTTATTAGAAATTTTTTTCATTTGCGGATGAGGGGTGATAAAGGATTTGCACTTTTAGGCCCGATAGTCTTCGGTGCCCGTCGTGTCGGACTCTCTTTAACGTGCTATCGACTAAAACACCTCCTCTTCATCGGGAATACCTCCCCTTTTGAAACCGTTTTTGGCATTCTATCAGAGGGGTTCCCTTTAAGGCATTTATTGCCATCTCTTCATTTGCCTACATTAGACTTCCTCTATATTTCTACTATAAGAGAGAGGGGCTAAGTAGTGCTGCAACAGCCCTTGCCAACATCTTTATTTTCTTTTTTAGTAAAGGGGAGAAACCGATTCAAGACTTGGGCCTTAGCCAAGGACGAACGAGATCCTACTGACTGCGATCTCTACAAAGATGAAAGTTGTCCAGATCTGGAACCATACGAACAATGAGCAAACGGGCCTAGTGTTGAGATCCCTACCAAAGAAGACATTAAGAGCACCAGCGGCTTAGCAAGATGATGCATGACGGCAGCGTTTTTTAATGTCAAAGGATTTTTTGACTTCTGGCGGCTTCATAAGCATCAAGGTCTCTCTTCTTTAAACAAAGTACGTGGTGCTGTTTTTGCACCGAACTTAGGGCTTTTCGAAAGTTGTTCTTTTTAACTGAGTCCATAGTGGCCATCAAAAGCTTTCGGTTGCTCGCAGTTGGTCCACCTATGTTTGTTATTAATCTTGACAGTAATGCAGTTGCTTGACCTGATTTAGTAGCCGCATGTTGAATCTGCACTCACTTTCTTGGTTATATACGTTTCCGAAAGTGTACTCATCGGAATTTCCAAATGTATTTGCTTTTTGGTATGGATAAGCAACTTTGTTTTTTTGGTGGCGAGCTTGAGACCGTGTGTTGTCTAAATTGGTGTCGTCTGGCATCTCAATGTGTAACATTTTGTCGTAACAAATATTCCAAAGGTCTGTACTAAGAATGGAGCCTTGCGCCGAACCATCCCTTCTTTTATTTTTGACGCATGCCGCTTTTTGTATCGTACAGGAGAGTACTGTTGCTGAGGTAACTACATACCATTTTTCGCAGATATTCGGTAACCTGAAAACGGTTTTCTAGAGCACCAATCATGTCAACCCGATCTTAAAAGCATTTTTCACATCTAGTATTGCCAAGAGAAATATTCGCCTGCTGTGTTAATTTCCACTATGGGCAATCTGTACGCTTTTTAAAACATCGGATATGGCGTCGATTGTGAATCTACCAGGTCGAATACTGTTCTATTTTTTCAACATATCACCAGAATTCTTTATTGTTTGCGATAATCGCGTTTTTATTAACTTTTCTAAGAGCTTTCCTGCTGTATCCAACATACACAGTGGAAGATATGAAAATGGCGACTCTGGGTTGCCATTAGAGATCTTAGAGTTACAGGAGCTGCTCCAATGTATTTTTTCCGACACATCACTATAAAGCATGGAGTTGCACCTTAATAATGGAACCAGTTTTTCTCAAGTTGGCTTATTAGTTTGTGAACTCTAATATCTTTTATCTATATTTAAATATTTGCACCTTGGAGCACAATAATCTTAAGTCTTTTTGCTTATAAATTTTGAAATTTGTATACTGATGGTCTCGTAGTCTTAACCAAGTATAGCTGTTTATGTATATTAGACTGGTTTAAATTTGTATGAAAAAAAAACAATTTGCTTGAAACTGCGATCCTTCACTACTAACATGTTCCCTTTTATACAAATAAAATCTATTTAAAATTTAGTCCATTTCAAAGAAAATTCCCAGTGTGCCAGACGGTTCATATCTTCGCTTTTTTACCCGTTGCCGTTATTCCAAAAAAAAAAACGATTCGCTTTTTTTTTGGGAATCTCTCCCGCCAACGGATCAGTAACGGATCCGTAACGGGTGAAAAGCGAAGATATGAACCGTCTGGCACACTGGGTTTGATGAATCACATACCTATTTAAAACCGAAAAAAGTCCTGAATATGAAAAAAAACTGTGTTTTAAAATTTTAACTGTTTATTCCCAATGTGCACAAAAACGGATGAGGATCCGTTTCGAATCCATTACGAGTTCATAAAGGTATAAAAAACGTAATCCGCGGTAACGGATCCATTTCGAACCCGTAACGTACATCAAAAACGAATTCAAAACGCTTTGTTTAGATAAAAAAAAAAAACATTTTGAAGCGCTTATTAGCGAATAAAAAAAAATTAAATTCCGCAGTGCGGGCCCGTTTCGAATCCCAAACTTATGTAAAAACGAATTCAAAACGGATTTGCTTTTAAATATGTTAATGCTGTATATTTACAGAAAAAAACCGTTTTGATGCGCCTATTAGCAATTAAAAAATAATAAAAAAAAAAAAGAAGAAAAATAAAGGGTAAAAATCCACCTCTGGTAGGATTCGAACCTGGGCAAATCCGTTTCGATTCCGTAAATACTTCAAATACGAACTCAAAACGGATTTGCTTTATTTAATTTTTATGATAAAAAAAATATTTTTGATTTGTTTTTTTTTTTTTCTTTTTATTTTATTGCGTATGATTTTTTGTAAACTTTTCAAACTCTGTTTAAAAAAATGTTTTTGATTCCAAATTTGAGTATATAACATTTTTTATCAAAAGAAGGGAAGAAAAACAACACAGAATACTTATAAAAAAACAACAGAAATTTGTTTAATATAAAAACTTTAAATCTCAACATCAAATAAGTCTACATCAGTTAAGTAAACATCATATCGGTCAATAGCCTAGTTGTCTAACGTCTCGTGTATGAAAGAGTAATACACCGGGAGCCTGAGTTCGACTCCCGGCCGGGCTAGTAATTTTTTTTTTTTTTGTTATTTTGTTTTTTTTTAATTAAAAATAAGCGCTTCACCCTGTTTTCTTTTTTTTTTATAAGCAGCATTAACATTATTAAAAGCGAATCCGTTTTGAATTCGTTTTTGATGTACGTTACAGGTTCGAAACGGATCCATAAAAGTATAAAAAACGATTCGTTTTTTTTTTTTAGGAATCCTTCCCGCAAACGGATCAGTAACGGATACGTAACGGATTCCGTAACGAATAAAAAGTACGAAAATATGAACCCGTTACGGATTCGAAACGAGTCCGTTTGGCACACTGGGTTTATTTATATGGATTTTGAGCAGCTAAATTCAAATCTGCAATTTTTTTCTCCATTTCCATTTCGTATCTTTTTTTTGCTTTGATTGGACAAAACCTTCAAAACTACAGAACATACAGAGAAACATATTTTAGTTTCGAATTAAGCGGCTAAAAATCTATATAAAAAGTTTGACTATTTAAATTTTAAAACAAAAATTTTTTCCATGTTCAGGACTACTTTTTGGTTTTTAAAATGGTTTGGGATACATCAAATGTTCTTTGAAATAGACAAAATTTTAGATAGTGCTCATTTTTGTCAATAAGATCATTTCGGTGCTGTGAGAGTGCAATTCCAAAGAAATAAAAATTTAGTTCACATCTTGAAACTCCTATGAGAAGCATAGCGCTAGAATAGAACGTCCCCATTTATTGCGATCCTTTGCGATGGCTCTTATCTTTTTCCATGTCTATACCGATTCTTGGACTTCCCTCTCCAACGAACTCTTTCAGATGATTATTGATGCACCACGTCATCTACTGTATTGTGGATTCCACTTCGCAGAGTATGACCTATCCATCGCGATTATCATTTACTTCAATTTTTATTCAACAGTAAGCTTTTTAACATTAATGCACTGCAATCAAACCAAATTGAACTTCATTACCGCATGCCAGTTCTTTTAACACAATTGGCTCCAATTTCTTCGTTATGAAGGTTCTAGTATCAGCTAGATTGCAAAAAATAGTCACATGAATTTCTATTATCGTAGATCATTGTAGTTTAGTTGTGCTAGATATTCATTGAATGGTTTTAGGCTTACTTTATTTAAATACTCAATATACTTATTACAATAAGATTAAAATTAAAAACAATGTATAATTATGTAAAATAAAATAAAAAATGCTACAAATGCTAATTTAGGGATACGGAGATTCAACTGTCTGAACTGGAGGAATGATGTGATTTCCACGAGGTTCCACATATTTTGGGTAATATTGTCGCACAACTTGTTTCTGTTGTTGCTGTGGTTCTTCATACAGTTGTTTTAGTTGTTGGTGTGGTTCTTGATATTGTTGCAGATCCTCAAATGATTCCCCCAATGGTTGCACCTGAACTACAGTTTTAACAGCGATTGGTTCTCGACTGACGATAGCATTAAAACCATTAGCTTTATCTGCTGTATACACCACGGTGCGTTTGTAACCATCTGAATCGATAAGGCTATAAGAGCCGCGTACCAGATCACCTTCTCGGGATTCTGTATGAGATTTTATATCACCAGTTAGTTCATCGTGAACGCCATATGTAAATTCATATTTGGCTGGTGTATCATAGTCTGCATATGATGGTTGTTCAGTCGGTGGAGGCGGATAGTTATAACCCTTTGATGTTGATAGTGCATTTCGGGGGTTATTGTCAATGCTGTAGGACTTGATGGCAACATTTTCATTTGGAACTTTTTCAATACTTGGCAGATTATTGCTGGGTTGATTGTTATTATAATCACCAGCTGTGATATAACCAAATATTCCAAATAGAATAAGGAACTGTAAGTAAAATTAAGTTGTAATATATGTAATATGATTCAAGTAAGTATGCATGCATGTATTTTCGAAAAGATTTTTCACGCTTACTCTTAACGCCATTTTTTAACTTTACAGAAAGTTTGCGAAGCGTAATATGAATTGAAGTTGTGTTGACTTAGTTACCGGATGTTTGTTAATAAGTGCAAATTTGACTAAAATTTACTTTTATATAAAATGCCCTAAAATCGTAGTAGCGATTGCTCCAAATATAATTCCACGCTTAGTGAATTATACAATATTGGCCATAAAAAGAGGTGTTGCTTTTTACTCTCATTTTCTATGATATATGTAGCGCCAATTTGATAATGCTTCATCATCATCTTAAGATTGACAATAAATTGTCACATTAACAATAAAACTTATCAATAAGATGCTCCAGTTATATCAAAAGAAGATGTTTAATGCTCGTTAGCAGCACTGGAATGGTAAAAGTACGACAAATTTGAAATGTAAAAAAAAAACGTGAGAAAAATAAGTAAAAATGTTCAACTTCCAGTATTTTAGGGTAGGGCAAAAGTAGTGTCAAAATGTAAATTGTGATTTTATTAGAATTGAAACAATGAGGTAAGGTTGTTACATTCAGCCTGCCCAGAAATTAAATACCCTGCACTTTTTTTTTTTTGTTAATCTTTAAAAAATTGGCGTTACACTTATTATATCACGCCCACTTTTCTATCAGTGTATGTTATTCATGTTTGACATCTGCCTACGGAATTTTATCAAAATATCTTGTGGAGTTTCCAAAGAAAACTGTGTTCAAATGTCATGAAAAAGTGGGCATGGGAGTTTTCTGGTTATGTACATTCACTTTTGGACCGGTCATGTTTGGCACCTATATTTCAAAAAAAAGTGTATTCAACTACTAAATTTTTAACATTTTAAGACAAACTGTTGGAATTTCAAAATAAATTTATGATTTTCTATAAACGTAATGCATCCATTCTTGCCTAGCGTAACAAAATCCGACTCACCTATTCGATTTCGCTGGAATTTGGTATATGGTTTCGTTTTATGCCTAGGGAGGGGTGCAATCGGTAAATTGTGACAAACTCTTTTCAAATAATTGTCAATAACTTAGACATTTCTTAACCGATTTTCATGTTCAGACCACTTTGGAAAGGTATTGAATAAGGCTACAAGCTCAAAATACTTGTATTTGATAAAAAGTACTAAATTTACTACTATTTTAGTACTAAACTGCTGAAAACTCTCCGTTGGTCACTTTTTTGACCTTCCAAAATTATATTTTTAGAAGAAAAAAAAAAGAAAAATAGCCTTTCATAAGAAAAAGAGGAAAAATGGTTTGTTTCGAGGCTTAGAAGGTATGATTTTTTTCAAAATTTAAAAAATAAGACCGACCAAAAATGGCCCATAACTAGAACATTTCTTAATTTTTATGTTTAGATCATTTTTAGAAAGGTATTGAAACACGCTATACGCACAAAGTAAATCTTTTCGTATTTGGCAAAAAGCACTTAATTTGCTACTGAACGACAAAAACTCCATACTTCCTTTTTTTTACCTTCCAAAGTATTTTTTAAGAAAACAAGACAGAACAACCTTTCAACTGAACCTAAAATTAAGATAGTACCTTTAATGGTGTAGGAGTAAAGATTTTTTGAATATTTCAGAACATGCAATATTTCGTATAATGTATTTTTATACCCTACACCCAGGGTATATTCATTTTGTCCTTCCGTTTGTAACGCAGAGAAGGAGGCGTGGCAGGTATGGAAAAGTATATATATTCTTAATCAGCGTCACCTCCTGAGTCGATATAGCCATGTCCGTCTGTCTGGCTGGCTGGGTGTGCGTAGAAATACATAATTCAATGAAATTTGGTATTTTGTCTCCAACGATAAAGTTAGCTCGGGGGATTGAAAATGAACAAAATCGGTCAACGGGCACGCCTACCGCCCATACAAAAAATATATTCAAAATGCAATAATAAGAGCATTATTTGCAATTACAGAAGCAAAATACACATAATTACTAGAGATAGTTAGTACAAGCTCTGAGCAAAAACTAGACGAACTCGGACTAAAGGGCGGGGCATCTCCCATATAAGCGAAAGTTTCAAAATGATAAACTAAAAGTGTTTTTTGAGATAATCCAACCAAATTTTAACCAAACACTAAGAACATTAGTTAAAAACTCTGAGCAAAAAATAAGCGAAGTAGGAATAGAGGGCGTGGCACCTCCCATATAAGCGAAAGTTTCAAAATGCTATGCTGAATGATTTTTTTAAGAAAACCTAACCGAATTTCACTCAAACACTCAGAATAGTAAAAATCTAGGTAAACTCGGTGACAAGGGTGTGGCACTTAAAAGCAATTTGTTCTTATTCTCTCCAAGGAGCTACAGAACAATAAAACAATTTATTTTAATAAAAACTAGTATGTGCAAGAGTGTTGCATAGTATACGTATTTATCAACTAAGTGTTTAATTATATACTTGAAATGCAGTGTAGGGTATTTAGTTTTTGGCCAGGCCAAAGATACCTCCCTGACTAGTTTTTTTTTTTTTTGTTATTAACATCATTTTAAAATCCTCGAAAGATTTTAAAAATTAAATACGCCATTTTTTGGCTATTTCTATCAGATTTGGCATGAAACGAAATCATGTACCAAATTTCAGCGAAATCGGAATGGGTGTGTGCCACACACTGTGTGGCGTTATTTTTCAGTCGAATCTTGTTACAAAAATATTCACCAAAAATCAATAACCCTTTAAAAAACTTAATTTCGTAGGTTTAAGAAATCAATTACAATTGTAAATGAAATCACATAATACATTCTATGACAAATTTCACTTATGTTCACTGAAAAAAATACCTTTCGGATGGTGGTAGCCCTGAATGGTAACGCACGCGCACCAATGACTCATGATAAACACAACAATATACAACTTCAAAAACTCATGGCTTGATAACCGTAAAACATACCACAATATTGAGGGTTGGAAAATAATTGTAATAAAATTTTCTTTTAAATAAAAATATACAAAAAAAAAAAAATAAAAAGGGTGCTCCAAGCCCTAAAATGGCTTTGAAAAAGGGAAAAAGGTTTTTCCGACCAAAAATATTTTTTTTTTTTCAGTGTAGTTATTTTTTCAAAAACTCATACTTTTCTACAGAAACTCTGAAAATTTCTTTAAAATCGGTAAAAAAGCCGAGGAGCTATAAATTTTCAAATATGGGAGTATGCAAAGGTTGGATCGAACTTCCTTTGACCGCCATCTTGAAAATTTTCAGAATTTCGGAAAATCATTTTACCACAGTAATATGTGTGTCAAATAATAAAAGTATAAAACTGAAACCTTAGAACTATAGAACGGGAGGTAAACGGAGTTTGTTTCAAGTGGATAGCTTTATCGATTCCCGAAAAAAAGCCCAAAAATATTTAAGAAAGGTTCATAAATATTTTACTATCTTAGACGGAGTGCTTTTCGATTTTCGTCTTGGTTGTATCAAGAAATTATTGCCTATATATTCATCCCTTCTAGATTATCGAAATTATTTTCTATTACTGCACTGAATTTTGAATTATTGGCCAACAAAAATGATTTAAACATTTTGTTGTTTTAATTTTTGTGATTTATAAAGAGTTTTTTCTCAACTGGAATGAACGCTTCAAAATAACTTTTTTTTTGCTTCCTAAAAGTATACACTAAATTCTATTTAATTTGTGACAAATTTTGCTTATGATTTTTATTGTATGTATCAGTATGTATCAGACTTTGCGGAAATGTTCAACGCTGGTAAGTACTTTTTGGTGGTCAAATGTGCTTTTCTATAAGCCACAACATAAACTTAAAAAAATCTGAATAATTGACAATCGTAGCCTTGCTGTAACGACTATAAAACGTGTACTTGATCTTTAAAAAACACCAGTGGTAACATACTTATCAAGATATATGTGGACACATATTCTTTGCATGGAGAATTAAAACAACGCACAAAATTCATTTCATTTCTTTTAAATCAATAAATTGTTGTACTTACGTACTTTTAACATACCTAAGAGTGTAGAGGGGTATATTTTAACCCTTATATTCCATAATTTGAAAAATGTGATGTTTCTTGTTCGGAGTACTTCAATGATCATAAAAAAAAACTAGTAAGGCCTGGCCAAAAGTTAAATACAATAACCTACACTGCAGCATTCTGCAAAATTTTATTTATATAGGAGCTACTACATCTTTTTATCCAAATTTACTTACTTAGTCTTAGCTCAGAGCTTGAACTAATTATTCCAAATATCTGTGCCATATTTGGTTGCATTATCTCAAAAAACGTTTGCACTTCAGAATTACAGAAATTTTGTTTGTATGAGAGTTGACACACCCATTTGTCCCAATTCGCTTAGTTTTTACTCAAAACTCGCTCTTACTATCTTTAGTGTTAGAGGTAAATTTTGTTGAATTATCTTAAAAAACGCTTTCACTGAAGCATTTTGAAACTTTTGATTATATGGGAGGTATCACGCCCCCTTGTCGGAACTCTCTTTGTTATTGCACATTTGCGATAGAGCAATTATGTTACCAAATTTGAAGATACTTAAAAACTAAAAATCGTTTTTCTTTTTATTGATTTTAGTTTTTGTATTTTATTATTACTTTAAATCAATTCAGCCAAAAGCGGAAAGTTAAATTTAAAAATTATGTGATGAGCGAAGTACCCCGAATGAATACCAGAAAAATATAAAAATTTTGGTTAAAAATGGCAAAATAAATAATGGTTAAAATTTTTTTTCGACACATGTGTACTGAAAGTACTGAAGAAAGAATAATTCGCCGGTGCTTACGAAGAAAATCTTACAACCGAAAGTTGCGGCGAAGAAAATCTTTTTTTTGAAATTGCGGCGAAAAAAATCTTTTTTGTAATATGCGGACAAGAAAATCACTCTTTACAAAATGAAATTATTTTGAAAAAATAATTTTTTCAAAGAAATTTTGTATATTCCTTTTTATAAAAAATTTGTATTACTAATCGAAAGAGTGATTTTTTACGCTGCATTTTTAAAAAAGAGATTTTCTTCGCCGGCGAATTGTACTGAAATTGTACACGGTAATTACTTTCGGTTTAAATTTTCAACTTTATATGAAATTTTAGGGTTGAAAATTGAATTTGTTATGGAAACCAACTCTTTTACTTAGTTGTTTTATAAACTTTATAGAGTTGACACCTTTTTGTTGGTAAAAATTTTTGAGAAAATCAAGCAAATTCTTAAGTAATTCAACTTATTTTTTGAGTTTTTCAACTTTTCGCAGTTGATTTCCTTGGATATTTATGCACACGAACACAAATTTATTCGGCTTTTCTTAGAACGTTTAATTTTTAGCTGTCTCTTGCTTGCTGATTGCTTCAATTTGTTCTTCGGGTACTAAAAATTTAGAATTTTTGCTTTTGCTGTTATATCATGTCGCACACTGCGTTGGCCCATTGACAAAAATCAAAATTTTTTGTGACTCAGAACCTAACAATATTGATATCAATCGACAGGTAATTGTATCAATAAAATAAAACCAAAATATTTAGGGGAAAAACTCAGTTTTGGCTATGCTGTGACAATTCAAAGTTGAGATATTTTTCAAAAAAATCACGTTTTCTTCAACTCGTTTTGGGTTCTCTTAAACAAATAATTATCAAAAATTTGTGTTTTGATTAAACTAAACGAAGTAAAGTTTTTTATTATAAATAATATTTAGGTAAATAAATAAAACCCAATGTGCACAAAAACGGATGAGGATCCGTTTCGAATCCATTACGAGTTTATAAAGGTATAAAAAACGTAATCCGCGGTAACGGATCCACTTCGAACCCGTAACGTACATCAAAAACGAATTCAAAACGCTTTGTTTAGATAAAAAAAAAAAAACATTTTGAAGCGCTTATTAGCGAATAAAAAAAAATTAAATTCCGCAGTGCGGGCCCGTTTCGAATCCGAAACTTATGTAAAAACGAATTCAAAACGGATTTGCTTTTAAATATGTTAATGCTGTATATTTACAGAAAAAAACCGTTTTGATGCGCCTATTAGCAATTAAAAAATAATAAAAAGAAAAATAAGGAAGAAAAATAATGGGTAAAAATCCACCTCTGGTAGGATTCGAACCTGGGCAAATCCGTTTCGATTCCGTAAATACTTCAAATACGAACTCAAAACGGATTTGCTTTATTTCATTTTTATGATAAAAAAATATTTTTGATTTGTTTTTTTTTTTTTTTCTTTTGATTTTATTGCGTATGATTTTTTGTAAACTTTTCAAACTCTGTTTGAAAAAATGTTTTTGATTTCAAATTTGAGTATATAACATTATTTATCAAAAGAAGGGAAGAAAAACAACACAGAATACTTATAAAAAAACAACAGAAATTTGTTTAATATACAAACTTTAAATCTCAACATCAAATAAGTCTACATCAGTTAATTAAACATCATATCGGTCAGTAGCCTAGTTGTCTAACGTCTCGTGTATGAAAGAGTAATACACCGGGAGCCTGAGTTCGACTCCCGGCCGGGCTAGTAGTTTTTTTTTTTTTTTTTTTGTTATTTCGTTTTTTTTTAATTAAAAATAAGCGCTTCACCCTGTTTTCTTTTTTTTTCATAAGCAGCATTAACATTATTAAAAGCGAATCCGTTTTGAATTCGTTTTTGATGTACGTTACAGGTTCGAAACGGATCCATAAAAGAAGAAAAAACGATTCGTTTTTTTTTTTAGGAATCCTTCCCGCAAACGGATCAGTAACGGATACGTAACGGATTCCGTAACGGATAAAAAGAACGAAAATATGAACCCGTTACGGATCCGAAACGAGTCCGTTTGGCACACAAGGAATTAAAAAATTTTTTAAAATATATAATTTAGTATGTATGAGTGGTTTTAATATATGATATTATCAAACAAAAAACTTCAGAAATTGGCAAATTTCGATGAAAAAAAAACCAAATCTTATAAAAATAACCCAGTGTGCAAAACGGACTCGTTTCGGATCCGTAACGGGTTCATATTTTCGTACTTCTTATCCGTTACGGAATCCGTTCCGTATTCGTTACTGATCCGTTTGCGGGAAGGATTCCTACTCAAATTTGGAATCAAAAACATTCCCAATGTGCACAAAAACGGATGAGGATCTGTTTCGAATCCATTACGAGTTCATAAAGGTATAAAAAACGTAATCCGCGGTAACGGATCCATTTCGAACCAGTAACGTACATCAAAAACGAATTCAAAACGCTTTGTTTAGATAAAAAAAAAAAACATTTTGAAGCGTTTATTAGCGAATAAAAAAAAATTAAATTCCGCAGTGCGGGCCCGTTTCGAATCCGAAACTTATGTAAAAACAAATTCAAAACGGATTTGCTTTTAAATATGTTAATGCTGTATATTTACAGAAAAAAACCGTTTTGATGCGCCTATTAGCAATTAAAAAATAATAAAAAGAAAAAAAAGGAAGAAAAATAAAAGGTAAAAATCCACCTCTGGTAGGATTCGAACCTGGGCAAATCCGTTTCGATTCCGTAAATACTTCAAATACGAACTCAAAACGGATTTGCTTTATTTAATTTTTATGATAAAAAAAAATATTTTTGATTTGTTTTCTTTTTCTTTTTATTTTATTGCGTATGATTTTTTTTAAACTTTTCAAACTCTGTTTGAAAAAATGTTTTTGATTCCAAATTTGAGTATACATATAACATTTTTTATCAAAAGAAGGGAAGAAAAACAACACAGAATACTTATAAAAAAACAACAGAAATTTGTTTAATATACAAACTTTAAATCTCAACATCGAATAAGTCTACATCAGTTAAGTAAACATCATATCGGTCAATAGCCAAGTTGTCTAACGTCTAGTGTATGAAAGAGTAATACCCCGGGAGCCTGAGTTCGACTCCCGGCCGGGCTAGTAATTTTTTTTTTTGTTATTTTGTTTTTTTTAATTAAAAATAAGCGCTTCACCCTGTTTTCTTTTTTTTTATAAGCAGCATTAACATTATTAAAAGCGAATCCGTTTTGAATTCGTTTTTGATGTACGTAACAGGTTCGAAACGGATCCATAAAAGAAGAAAAAACGATTCGTTTTTTTTTTAGGAATCCTTCCCGCAAACGGATCAGTAACGGATACGTAACGGATTCCGTAACGGATAAAAAGAACGAAAATATGAACCCGTTACGGAACCGAAACGAGTCCGTTTGGCACACTGGGTTTCTTCAAACAGAATTTGAAAAGTTTACAAAAAATCATACGCAATAAAATAAAAATATAAAAAAAAAACAAACCAAAAATATTTTTTTTTTATTATCATTAAAATTAATTAAAGCAAATCCGTTTTGAGTTCGTATTTGAAGAATTTACGGATTCGAAACGGATTTACCCAGGCTCGAATCCTACCACAGGTGGATTTTTACCCTTTATTTTTCTTGCTTTTTTTGTTTATATTTTTTTTTTAATTGCTAATAAGCGCATCAAAACGGTTTTTTTCTGTAAATATACAACGTTAACATATTTAAAAGCAAATCCGATTTGAATTCATTTTTACATATGTTTCGGATTCGAAACGGGCCCGCACGTTTTTTATACCTTTATGAACTCGTAACGGGTTCGAAACGGATCCTCATCCGTTTTTGTGCACATTGGGAAGTGCCGTTTTTTTTTAGTCTTCTAGTACTGATTCTATATAATCAGGAACTGCAAATAACTTTTCCTACTTCGTCCTACAAATATTTTTTTTTTTTTTTTTTGTAAAATGCTTAAAATGAAAAATTTACATGAAATATGAAATTTATGTTGAAAATTTTTTTTTGTTTTTATTAACACAAATGGTTTCAAAAGTACATAAAACATTATTTCGATACATCCAACGGGGCAATGATTTTCGAAATCTGCGTATTAGACTCTATCTTGTGTCAAATTTTGGTATCTCTAGCTTGAAATTTGAAGGGCTGGGAGCAATTTTTGAAGTTACAAGCTAAGTATATTTTAGTGGAGTCTCCATGCAAAAACTTGGCAACTTAAGTTGTAAACTTATACACGGGACAAAAATGACAAATTGCGTTGGTAACTTAACTTACAAAGTTATTAGTTAATTTTTTCTTTAAAAATCAGTGGTTGTAATTCCTACATACCAACGTAATGTCCGTAAAATATTTTTTAATGGTAGTTGGCAAGTTAAGTTATCAATTTTTCTCATGGAACATTTGGTTGCTGAAAAGGAACATTAGTTGGTAACTAGAGTTACAACTCATATGTATTAATTTTTGTCCAAACTATAAGTTTGAAACTGTTAATATCTCTGTAAATCAATTTGGAATATAGACAACGATTTAATAGTCGAAAAACCTTTATTTTGTCTACAGATCTCAAAAGTATTTATTAAATTTTTGTTTTTCGTTTTCTTGTTTTAACGAAAACAATATAAAAATGATCATAACTAAAAACTACTATTTTCGAGTTACCAACTTTTACGTTGGACGTATCGATTTCTACTACGTATATTACAAAAACACATATTTTAAAGATAAATAAAAAAATCGTTATACATGGGACTTAAGAAAATCGTCCTAAACACCTGGTTTTTAGCAAAACTATAAAGATTACAACATATCTGAAATCATTTTTGAGCTCAACAGCCTCAATTTATTTAAAGTACCAAATTTCATCGATATCCAACCACTCCTTCTATTTTTGACCATTTTTTGTATGGGCTCAACGCACTGTGTGTCGCTGTGAATATATGTAGAAAGCTTGTAAGTTGCACAAAATATTGGCAAATGCGTCAATGAGGCGACCTGTGGTGGCCTTTTAACGCAAATCATCCGTAATTTTTATTTTTTTTTTGTGGACTTATATACTTTATTATGTGCGTGATTGGTTCAAAAAGTACGGTTTTCATCGGTTTCGTTCAAAAAATTCTTAACTCATTAAGTAGAGTAGAACGGGGCAATGTCGTGCACTCAACTTTGACATGCTCGTAAAGCCGTACATCTCAAGCGAATGCGACGAGTAAGCATCCGATCGAAACATAATTTTGTTGGTTACATCCATGTGTAACAACATTTGTGTAGCGAGAAATTGTGTTTGTGTAAGTGAAGAAAAAAAAAATGTGCACGACATTACCCCCCTCAAAATTTGTGGGGTAATGTCGTGCATTGTTTTCCGAGTATAGTAAAGGTACCAAAATGTATGAGAAATGATAGGTAGTGGTTCTATTAGTGGAGATTTAGCATTATCATGTATTTATTCATTATTATACAAGTGTGAAGTACATAATATGTTGTGTAGAGTAGAACGGGGCAATGTCGTGCATTCAACTTTGACATGCTCGCAAAGCCGTACATCTCAAGCGAATGCAACGAGTAAGCATCCGATCGATAGATAATTTCATTGGTTTCATCCATGTGTAACAACATTTGTGTAGCGAGAAATTGTGTTTGTGTAAGTGAATGTGCACGACATTACCCCAATCAATGGTCGTTTTAAAGGTCAACTTCGATAACTCGATGAAGCCCAAAATTTTTTTCGAAAACCAAACACTTCTTTTCTTTGGCAGGATATTTCGTTTCAGAAAACACTTACCTGGTATATTTTCCCGGAAGGAAAATTATTTTTCTGACCCGATAAAAAAACACTTTTATCGTCCCGAAAGCGTGCGTTTTGAAAAAAAGGTTACTCTGTAGAGACGAACTGGTGAAAATTGCTAGTATTATATGCATAAGCTCAGTAGGTCAGCAGGTCCCTACCTTACGAACAGTTGGTAAATCATTCAATTCTTTGGGCTAAAACAGACAGTGCACGACATTACCCCCTGCACGACATTATCCCGTTCTACTCTACATTTTTTCATCTTATAGAGTTGTCATTTCTTAAATTTTTTAGCATAATATTTCAACCTTCGAATATGAGATCTTTTCAACGTTTTAAGTTAAAAATATTAACACTCAGAGTTGATATAAAGTTCACAAATCTAACCGAATCAAGTTGGATAATATTTTAAGTTGAAAAATTTAACCGAAATTTATTACCGTGTATGTACATATATGATGATTACATACATAATTCATAGCATTGATAAGCTAAACTACTAAATACATACAAACAAACACGTATGTGAAAAGTTGGTATCTTTAATGTTTTATGGTTATGTGAAAATTAATTGATTTGAGCTAATAATTGATTAGTAAATTTTATTGTTAACTGATAAGGATATACATATAATAAAAGGTAAACAAAAATAACTTTCGTTTTTGGACTATTATTCTTTATCTTTTCGTTATTTTTTTCATAAAACACAAGTTTCGGGTCCAATCTAATGCTTTCAGTGAGTCTAATTATTAGGTAAATAAAAAACTTCATTGAATGATTTTGGTTGGCTGGAATACTTTAGTCAAGGCCATTAGGTGAACTTTCTGCCTAAATCGGAAATTAGAAATATCAATCTTTAGAATATCTTACCAATAGTTCAATTCTACATAAATACGTGTAATGCACGTATGATGTAGTCCACAACCCTCTTTTTGTGCGGTTTGATCAAATAAGACGTGAGACAAAAAATGGGGTGGATTGTATAATGATAAGTGGCATTATATTGTGGCTTGTTAAATGAAGATGAAATTGTAAGTCAAATACAAGTCAACGAGACTGAGGATATTGCAGAGGAACCTACAGATAAGTAAGTATGTCAATATAACTCGGGAGAAAGCTCATCAAGACTTGTTTATCTTGAAACAGTATTTGCCAAATGATAATTGCAGTATCTTAGATGTTGATAAAGTTCTCTATCAACAACGAGACAAGTCACTTGCTCAAAAAGAAAAATTTTTTTTTTTTTTTAAAAGTTAGATTAAAAATACGTATTACGTGTAGTAAACATTGTACCTACATATATGTATGTACTAGTTTTTCATATTTATAAGCGTTTCCTTTTGAAGAGTTTATTGTTTTGTTTAGCTTTACAAAAAAAAAAAAACTTACATTCATATGTATGTACTTATATAAGTAATAACAGAAGTTTTATATACAGAGTATGCTTATTAGAAACTAACATGTTTTAAATTATTTTAGTACTTTAATTTTTAACTTCAATGCAAATGAACATGTTTATTATATTGAAAATTCCCAACTAATATTTTGAGTTTAGCAGGAGAGATTATTAAATGCTCTAAACGCTAGATCCGATGCTTCAAAATGTTGGAATGATATGATAGACTTAGCCTTATATGAATTGCGAGCACGAATTTGGTTCTCATGTCTTCTAATTAATGTACCGTTTCCAAAATTAATGCAATCCATAATTTTTGTAATCAGTTTTTTAATTTTTCCTTCTAACCAATATTTCCCATTTCAAAAGTTTGAAAATACACCGGTTGATTGATGATAAACTTAGACTTTATATCCCTTGCACAAGTAGTGGAGATTAAAGGCTTTAAGAGTAAATGCTTGGCTTTTACCGTCTATATTTGGAGCCGATCTATATGTAGTCCGATGTGCTAAAAGAGCATTTTGAATATTTTCACCGTCCTAAAGAAGTTTCTTCATTGATGATTTGAAAGTGCGAACAAACTCCTCAGCTTGCCCATTAGTGGCTGCGTGAAAAAGAGCAGAATTAAGATGCTTATTACCATGGAGTTTGCAAAAATTTTTAAGCTCCTGTGCTGTTAATTGCGTACCATTATTTGTTACTATGGTTTCTGGAAAGCCTTCAATTGAAAATATATTCTGGAGTACTTTAATAGTTGAAATGGAGGTAGCATTTTCCATTTTTAAAATATATGAAAATTGTGAGAATGAATCTACTTAAATAAGTCACATATAATGTTGAAATGGATCAGCTAAGTCCAAATAAAGTCTCTTCTAAGTTTTTGATGCTTTTGGCCAGAATGCAAACTGTTTTGATGGACTCGAACTGTTAGAATTGAGGGGGTTAGAAGCAAAGGGGTACAAGTGACAAATTACGAAAAATTGAGTTAAGTATGAGAATAGGTAGTGGGAGCTTTGATTTATTTTTCAAACAAACATTACCTAAGCTTTTGAGTTCCTACACCTCTATAGAGCTCCATTAAGGTAAGCCAGTTCACAAAATTATAGTTTTGCTTTAAAACAAAATTCAAAAAAAAATTTTTATAGTAAATAAGAAGCAAAGTTAGTGCAGCGTAACATCTAACACAGGTTAAGAAAAAATTAAATACCTCAATTTTAAGAATCCTTGAAAAATTCCCTTTTTAAGGTATTTTTTAAAAATTTTCTAGTGGTCTATTTTTAAAAGTTATTAGTACTTTAGTGAAAGTCTACCGCACTTGTACCCCTTTGCTTCTAAACGAGTTTAAAATATTGAATAAAATATTTTCGTATTGAAATGAAAAGTAACGATTGCGGTAGGCTTTCAGTAAAATACTAATAACTTTTAAAAGCGGACCTCTATAAAAATTTTAAAAAATACCTTTAACAGAGAACGTTTTAAGGATTCTTAGAGTTATGGTACTTAGTTTTTCTTCTGCTATGTTAGTTGCTGCACGGTGCTAACTTTACTCCATTTTTACTAGGAAAAAAAAAATTGAGTAAAATGGTGTAGGCTTTCACTGAAATACTAATAACTCTTAAAGGGGGACTCATAGAAAAAATTTGAAAACAACATTAGATAGAGCATGCTTTAAATGTTATTTGACGCGCAATATTTTATTTTTTAACTCACTCTGCAATTTATGAAGCAACGTTAACTTTAACTATATTTTACTCAAAATTTACTTTTTGTTACTTGTACCCCTTTGCTTCTAACCCCCTCAATTGCAAATATACTTAATATCGTCATCTATTCTAGGCCACTAACAATAACGTCGGACTAACTGTTTAGTTCTCACTATACTCCAATGTGAACTGTGGAGTAATTTCAAAACTCGTTCTTGAAGTTTAGCTGGAATAACCACTCTAGGTGATCAGTTTGTAATCCAATTATATTATAACATGCGTATGTGTATTCTTCTGTAACTCCTAGGGCCAAAATAAAACGTCTCCATTTGCCATGATCCTTTGCGATAACTTTTATCTCTTACCACGACTTTCTCGATCCTTGGATTTCCTTATCCAGCGACCTTTTCCAGGTCTTTCGTGGTCTATCACATCCTCTACTGGCGATTTCACATTTTAATCAAAAATGCGTTTTGTTGGAGATAACGCAAGATGACCATATTTTGTTCATTGAAGAAAACGCTACTTACGCTTTCGATATTCTTGAGTTGATATACTATTTTGCTCCACCATCCATGGAGGTAATCCGACTAGCGACGTTTTTAATGACATCATTGCCAGCTTCAAAAGTGATGTTATTTCTGTTTGCGTTCAGCTTAATGCTTTTATTCTTGGGTGCATTGACTTTTTGGCCGGTCTTTTCCGATTCCAAGACAAAGTTTTCAATCTTGATTTGTATATCTGATTGTTTGGACGATAGAAGGCAAATGTTGTCAGCTTAGTCGAGATCTAGATGCTCGGTAAAGTTCCATCGGAAACCTATTTTGGCCTTATTTAGTTTTATCTAGGATATCGTCAAGAAGGATAAGGAAGGGAGATGGATGCATGGATGTGAAACATAGCTTGTTGTTTCAGCTTGTCACCGACCTGAAACTGTGAAAGACCAAGTCATCTGAAAAAATTAAATTTTTTGGAGATCAGAAACTGATAGTATCCGTTGAAGTAAGGTAGAATTTACAAGTAGAGGAACTGATGCTATTGTGGTATAGTTTTTTAATGTGGTATGGTCGCTTATCTCCGATTTGGGAAAGTTCCTATGAACGTCACTGCTTTTATCCTGTCAGAAAACATGAAAAACCAAGGATGTGTTGTTGTCATTGACCAAACAAAATTTTTTCGAAGTCAGTTGAACGAAACGTAAATCGAGTGTGGTGGATTTTTTTTCCGCATGTTTCGCAAAAAAATTTTGTTAAGAAAAAGTTTTTTTCCGTGGAAGTTTTATTTATATTTAATCGGCATTGAATCTAGTTCCAAAGGAACAGCTTTACCAAATATCAATAAATAACACAAACAACAATTATGATATATCAATACGTATTAATACACAAACAAAACTGGCAAAAGTCGGCTTCGAAGCCGGGCAAGGCTGTTGCAGTGGTAACGACTTCTGCTACCAACCGGGAGGTCCTTGGTCCAACTCCCGCCTAGGCCAAAAAAAAAAACACAAAAAAAAGTTTTCAAACTTACAATTTTTTCAATTATAATTAATTTAGTGAAATAAATATACTTATAATTACAACAAAAATAGTCTGATGAGCCTTTGTGGCGAAAGACGAAACATAAGTCACTATAGCCGTGTTTTTAATCCGTTGCTTGATTTGTCATAATTATGAGTTAGAAAATGCATTGATGGATTTAAGGAGTGAGATCGAAAAAATCTAATAATTTTTTTTGGGTGTAAAATTTAAAAATTTCTTTGATCTAGTTTTCTTTGAAAAATATGTCAGTTATTATTTTTAATGACCAACATGTTGATTTGTTATGAGTTTGATCAAAATTATTAAAAATTTTCAAAAAAATCCAAATTAGTCCTGCCAAAAATTGGCCAAAGAATTGAAGGTTTGCCGTCAAACTGTTTCCAATGTTATTAAACAGCTTCAGGAGAATTTGACCATTGATAGGA
The DNA here is from genome assembly GCA_951812925.1 of Calliopum simillimum. NCBI lineage: Eukaryota > Metazoa > Arthropoda > Insecta > Diptera > Lauxaniidae > Calliopum > Calliopum simillimum. The sequence continues at coordinate 99,941,525 of OX638369.1, forward strand.
AATTTGGTTCGGGAATAAAAAAAGGACCACATGTTATTGGGAAAGCCAAAAAAATTGGAATCCTATTGAAAAGATCTCCAAACACATCTGCTAGAAAAGCTGCCTGGTTGGCCTAGTGCGCTGACTATTTGGTGCGAAAAGTTAAAGCTAATACAGGTTTGAAAACATAGAAAGTCCAAAAAGTTCCAGACAGAAATGCTGCAAAAAATTTAGACGCCAAAAGTAGGGCTCGGAAATTAAAATCGAATTTCATACATAAATATTCATGTTGTATAATGGACGACGAAACGTATGTACTGGGAGATTTTACGCAGCTTCCGGGTCAAAATTTTTATGTTGCTGATGCTCAAAGAAATATCGAAGAACAATTTAGAATCCAAAAGCAGATAAAATTTCCTAAAAAATTCCTTGTATGGCAAGCTATATGCAGTTGCGGCAAAAAAAGCAAGTCATTTGTTACATTGGGATCTATAAATGCCGAAATATACATCAAATATTGTTTGAAAAAAATACTTTTTCCTTTCATAAGAGAGCAAAATGTGTCCACATATTTTTGGCTTGATTTGGCATCATTTCACTATGGCAAGAAAGCTCTGGAGTGGTACCAAAGTAATAACATAGTTTTTGTACCATGAGAGGCAAATCCTCCAAATTGTCCGGAGCTAAGTCCAGTAGACAGATATTGGTCTCTTGTGAAAAGAAACTTAAAGAGCATATAAAAGGCTTACCAAAAAAGGTCCACGAGTTCATAAATAGTGGCTAGAACAATAAAAATTATATTTTTCTGAAATTTGTAAAATATTATCAATTAAATACAAAAAAATCAAGACTCTAAGATCAACCGTTTTAAAATTATTGAATTTTATATATGCTATTGGGTGTACAACTTAAAAACCGGAATTTTTTAGCGAAATTTGATGCTGTATTGTGGAAAAATGTTACAATATATTTTATTCAAAGTATTGTCCATTGGAAACTACAACATTACCCCATCTTTCAGGCGATTTATGAATTCCATCCCAAAAAAATTGCGCCGGCTTGGCGGCCAAAAATGAATCTATCCAATTTTCGATATCTTGAACTTAAGTGAAGCGTATTCCTGATAGGGCATTCTGCATCGATCGGAACAAATGGTAGTCTGATGGTGCAAGGTCTGGACTATAAGGCGGGTGAGAAAAAATTTGTATAGATTTCCCATCCGTTGTTTTCCAGGAAATTTTTGACTGGGGCAGCAATAAGTGGCCGAGCGTTATCGTGGTGGAAAATTATTGACTCCCCAAGGGGAAAAGTAGTGCTTCAAAAACCCTTCTGAAGTGCATCCTTTTCACCAATAAGCGCTTCCGCTCCGTAAGAACAATACTTTCTTTTTAACATTGCATGTCATAGGATGTAAGCGAGCAAAAGCTTACCGCAGCCTTACCAAAAAAGAGTTTTTAAAGCGCTTATATGTAATGCTGCGGTAAGCGTTTTTTCAATAAAATTTAAAAAAAGAAAAAAAAAAGAAAAAAAAAAAAAACTGCCCGCGCCAGGATTTGAATCCACGACCCTCCGCGTGCTAGATATTTTTTTTCTTACATTTACCAACCCTTTAGACCGCTCCACCAACGCCCGATGATATGAAGAGGTATTAAATTTGTATATTAAGCAAATGTTGTCCTGCAGCATTACATAGAATCATTGTGCAATCAGTTTCAATTCAAGTAAGCAAAAGTAAATAAAAATGAGAAATTAAAATAGAAAAGTGAAATAAAAAAGGTTGAATAAAAAATATTTTAATAAAAAAAAAAAAATAAAGCAAAAACAAATAAAAAAACGAAAAAAAAAATTCACCCGGGCTGGGTTCGAACTCACGTTGTTCTTACTGCAGCCTTATATGGAATCATTGTGTAATCAATTTCAATTTGGTTAAACAAAAGTAAATTAATAAGAGAAAGGAAAATAGAAAAGTGAAATAAAAGATGTTGAATAAAAAATATTTAATTAAAAAAAAAATAAAGCAAAAAAAAGTAAAAAAAAGTAAAAAAAAAAATCTCTCGGGCTGGGTTCGAACTCACGTTGTTCTTACTGCAGCCTTATAAAAAATCATTGTGATAGTGCTTCTAAATTTCTATGGGGACAAGCACTTTTGAAGTGCTTGGATCAGAAGCGCTAGAAATTTTTCCTCTTGGGTCATGTCTGGTCGCATACGTTGGCCGCTCTGCCTGGATTTTCTGCTTCAATTGGATCAATTGTTGACGATAGAATTGAGCATTAGTGGTTTGGCCACCTGGCAACAGCTCATAATGGATCACACCTAGCTGGTCCTGACCAGGACGTTCTTTGTCTTCGACATCAAAATAACCACTTTTAAACCGTCGGAACCACTCACGACAGCTTGATTCAGCTGGAGCATAGTCTCCATAAACTTCTACAAGAATGCGATGACTTTCCGCAGCAGTTTTCTTTGCAAAAAAATGACCCAACAGAACCTCCCGCAAATGCTGTCTTTTTCTCGAATTTTTGAAGTTATTCCTCGTGAAAAATAATAATGATGCACACAAGATAAAATTGTTTTGTTAACTGATTTTGACAGCTGTCAAATGTACCTTCAAAATGGCATATATATATAAAGTTCGAGCTTTCACGATAATTGTTAGTACGGACATCCACCGTCAAATTCCGGTTTTTAAGTTGTACACCCAATAAGATTTTTTCGATCTCACTCCTTATGTGTAAATCGATCTTTGCAAATATATGACTAAAAGTTCAATTAAAAAAAAAAAAAAAACTATATTCAATTAAGGTAAGTGAAAAAAATATTGCGAAGTAAGTGTTTAACTGCGTAAATTCACAAAGTTTCCAATTTCATTTTTACAATTTTGTAATTTCTAAAAATTGGCCAGTGTCGTATATGAATATTTCTTGTTGTTCTTAACATTATTTGATGGCTGTTTATTTTTTAATAAGAACTATGAGTTTGAGAACCAATGAAAATGTTATTATGAACTTGTTTCATACCTTTCAAACTTTATATTTGGTTGTATGGTTAAGTATACCATGCTACCCTACTTACATATATGTACCACATTACCAGCCCACTTTACAAGTACTGATCAGTATATGTATATACCACATTGCGCCACCGTATATACCACATTACCTGACTACTTTTTGAAAACAGCTTTTTTGACTTTTTCCAGATTTTGCTCAATATCTTTTTTTAATGAAATTGCACACATTTTATTGAAATATATTCTGTAGCAAATACTTCAATGATCAGAATAAAAAAATTTGGCTGAAATTGATCTAACGGTTCTCTTTCAAATTCCACCTAAACATTAGCTATACCGCAATAGCATCAGTTCCCCCAGTAAATGTGGAGGGGGAGTCCACAAGATAATATGAAATGCGTAAGACCTAATGTCAGCTGGAAGAAGTATTTGGTGTTGGAAAGTCAACGAAAATCAGATCCAATTTTTAAACAAAAATTGAAAAAACAAGTCATACAACGAATTGATTTTACAGACTGATGGCAACATCACTTGACAAACATCACTCACTGGTGTTACCCATCGTAATCAAATAGCGCAACTTTGATAACAACACAACAAAAACAATATGGGTGAAGAATCAAAAAACGAAATCTGAAGAGCGCAATTTAAGTGAGTAACGTGGAGCTCACTAATGAAGAGAAGAGCGCGCGCGTATGTGCCGTCTCTACACTTTTGAGGCGTGAGGCGCATAACAAAACACGCGGTAACAAGTCTTCGCTCGTAGCTTCGATGAACAACACGCGCGCGTGTCCGGTACGCAATCGCACAAAAACTGTAATTTAAGAATTAAATTTGTTTTTGTTTTTTTTTTTATAAATTACATGCAATATAAACGGTAATCGGAGAAGTGAAGAGGAGATATGACACTTACGCAAGCGTAGTGGCAAATGTCGTTTCAGTTAACTGAATTTGGGGATTAAGGTGCAGCATAAAATCAAAAAAAAAAAATACTATCGAATTAATGAAATACTTATCTGAAAGATACATCTTTAAAGCCGAATTAACTTATCAATCGTTAGAAGTATGAATTCGTATTAAAAATACAACTTAAAGATTGTTATTTCGTCAGTGAAGTCAGTGATAAGTTATCTAAAAAACAAAAAACGTCCAAAATTACCTAATAACAGTGTCGTATCTTATAGATTATTATTCAATTAAGTGAAAATAAAAAAAAAAAAACAAAAAATCCAAAAAAGTGAAAAAGTTATAAAATACAAAATATTTCCAAACCTCCGCTTCTGCCATGAGTCATTTTTGTTGTTGTTTGTATACATTTACAAATTGTCAATGCTGTATGCTGTGTAGTATTGTGTAGCATCGTATCGTTGCTGATGACTCTGTTGTTGAAATTGTTGTCGAATGGTGCTTTAAAATACCTGCATCAAATTTAAAGGTCAGCTGACTGCTTTCATAGTCGATTCCACATGAGTTGGCACTGGAAGAGAGTGCGTGTGCAAACATTGCGTCTCTGCTCATGAAATGCACTTGTTCTCAGTGTTGCCCGTTGGCTTAAGCAAAAAATCATTCGATTTTGGATTTAAAAACAACATTTTCGGTATAGCATTTTGAAACTTTAGCTTGCATGGGAGATGCAACGCCATTTAGTCCGGATTCACCTAGTTTTTACTCAGAGCTTGTAAATATTTACGTTCCTTAGTATTTACGTGTATTTTACTAGCGTTATCGTAAATATTAATATTAATATTGCTTCCATTGACCGATTCCGCTCATTTTCAATCTCACTTTTATAACTAAGTCATTGTACCAAATTTCATCGAATTATCTTGCTTAGTTTTCCCGTGAAACATATTTCCACGGACAGCCCACCAGCCAGACGGACATGGCTATATTGGCTCATGAGCTGACGCTAATCAAGAATATATATACTTTTCTATACCTGAAACGCCTTCTTCTCTGCGTTATAAATGGAAGAAAAAAGTGAATATACCCTGTAGGGTATAACTAGTATGGATTTTGGATATCGAAATCACTCAATTTTTTAAGTAAAATAACCTGATCAGAATGGCTGGACTCCGATTCTAAATTCGAAGCATCTAGTCTTTTACTGACTCGTTACTTATGTGTTTATTCTACGGATATTTCTTGTCGCGAAACGAAACAGAAGTTTTATTTGACATTAAGAACCGATACTATTTATCATCATTCTGGAACACTTCACATTTCATACCAATTCAATTTGGTAAACAATTTTATTAAAACACAACGAAGAAACTGTTACTGAATAGTTCTGTAATCTGGCAACCAAATTAGAAAATGAAAAAGAAGCTTTGGTTTCTATCGGCAATGATGGAAATCAATCTAGAAACGAAAACAGAAAGCGTTTCGATACACAATAAGGGCCTTAGTCTCTCTTAGTCCTTCTACGTCGAGTGGATATACGGCCACTTTATGATGCTTATAGAACTTACAAAATTATCTTGCTTAATTGGTGTCAGGGCACTATATTATAGGCATTCATGCCTCAAGGCTTACTTACGTAGGAGATCTTTGTAAAGGTTGTAAGGATCCTGAATTCAAAAAGTCAATTATTCATTTCCATTTCCATTGTGAGTGCCCACTATTGGCAAATTAACATTATTAGGTGCTCAAAAGTTACTTCTTCCATCTAAAAGATAAAGCCCCAAAGAGTCTTAACTCCGTTTTAGAATTTTTAAAATTCGAAATGACTCTTATAGGTTGACAATGAAGATATAAAATGTGGCCATTTGTGGCCTAAGTTATGATGGCGACTGTCATATTCTGCGCTAGCCTAACCTGTATGTACACAAGAGAATGGCGTGGTTTAAAAAAGACCGAGTTGTGGAGGAAATATGAATTCTGAAAACTTACCTGAAGAGTATTAAAGTATTTGATCAAACTACACAAAGAATTATCAGAAAATTAGTCGAAAAATTTTTTCATCAAAAGAAAATCTGTAGAAACTGCTAGAAGTAGTCTTAAATAACTTTCATTAGACTGCTATACATCGAGCGCTATTAAATGCCAAAGTATAATTAACCATTTGTTTAATGAAAAGGTTGAAAACAGGATGATTACTTCAAGTGATGGTACATCCACCAGTTACGGGTTGAATATTAACCGATCAAAAAAAAGAACTAGTACTTTTACCAAGAGAAAGAAAGTACCGGTCTTCATTTTACCGAAAGTAAATGGACTGACGCTTGAACTCCGGAAAAGCGCATAATTCTTAGCAATAATATTAGAGAGAAAATTAAGCTGGAAACTAAACGTTAAAAAAAAGAAGAAGATTCACGTAGCCTTCTACTCCTGTCAGAAAATAGAATGGGTCTCTAAGCCGTGGCTTATTCATTGGATATATACAGTAATTGTTCGACTTATGGTAGAGTAGAATGGATGTCATACCTTAAAATACAGAACAATATTTACAGAGAGGCATTGGATACAATACAGAAATTGGCTCTTTTAAGAATATATGAGGAAATTACGACTATTACAGCGAAAGTATTGGAAGTTATACTTAATGTTTTTCCAATAGATCTTTATATTATGATAACTACTGAAAGCTTCAAAAAATTCAGAAAGAGTATAAAAGCGCGTTTTGAACAATAAGAGAACAATAATGTTCTTAAATGGATCTACTTAAGAAATACGTTTATATGTAACGAATGGCTCAAAAATTGATATCGGAACTGGAATTTTCGAAAACGCAATTATTTCTCGGAGTCGGCAAGGCTATGAGATAAGTATTTAGTGTTTCAAGTAGAAATAATTGCGACAGTACTGGCGGCAGTGCAGACATAATGTTTCTGTCAGAAAAAAGTAATTTCGAGCCAATAAATTATTGATATGCCATTAAGAACCTTTATCTGGCAATAATTACTCGTTTGGCTTAAGGACAAATATAAGTATTTCAAAAGTTCTCAGTTCCGAGCGAACAAAACAAGAAGATAGTTTTTGTCAATGGGAACGTTACTTTTAAGAGAATGTGGAATTCGATTTTTTCAATGGTAACCGTCTTTAAAATTTATGACCAGTGCTGGGCAAAACGCGACCCTAGGGAAGTTTTGTATCAAAGAGAGGAATTTTTGCGTATCTTTTCGTATTGGATCAAACGAGACAAAAAAAGGAAAAGAGAATTTTGCCCGGCACCGTTTATGACTCTCTAAAATAGAGAGTTTACTGTGACGCACTTTTATGAAACAGACTATGTACATTACTTGCAGTTAATGTTGTTTTCGAATGTTTTTTTTTTTTTATGTCAATGCAAAATAAGTTTATGCTCAAAAAATTTACAAAAACAAATCACGTGTAACAACGCTCATGTGATTTATATTAAAAAGCTTAACCCTTTTGTTACTCAGTTAATCGTTTGAAATGAAAGAGTTTTCAAAATATTATTAATTTCTCCCTTTTCGTAAATTTTTTGGCTGATTTGTCGCGTAGGCTGATGAAAAGCATCTGTGGTTTTCAATATTTGAACTCTTAAACACGAATTCCTAAGGAATATTGCTTACTATAAGCCACTTATCCACCAGATAAGAATTCTATGTTACAGAATTAGTCTGTTACGGACTTCATAAATGCACAGAACTATTTTTATTTGCAAACATTAACTGCAAGATATATTTGTTGACACTCCTTTTGTTCGGTACTCCCTATTTTTGAAGCAAGAAAAAAGTACTATAGATAAGCCAAAAATCGATCAATAATGTATTATAACTTTTATAGATAATGCTTGAATATTTCTTAGAATTCCAAGAATATAACTTCGGTATATATGTATAAAAGAAAACATTTCTTCAGGACAGCATGTTAAAGGTTAAGCTGTGCCCAATCAACAAAAAGACGTTAATATGGTAAATGCTTAAAACTTCAGCGGTATTTTATATTCAAAAGAGAAATCCGACAAATTAAACATAATAAGAAAATACAATTCGCTCGATAAAGTGAATAAATGAAACTTTAAAATATGATTTATCTTTAAGATCTACGAATTGTACACGAAACAGAAATGTTGAAACAATAACTTTCAGATAAGATATGATAAGAACTTAAAAAAGAGAACAAAAGCAAAATTAAGAGAAAATTTGATAAAGGCTTAGTCTCTCTTTTTGAGTGATAACAACAAAAACAAAAAATAATACGCTCTTTAAATTTTTCAGTTAATATATCTTGTGCTCCAAGAAAATTTAACATATTGATTATAGTGCTAGTGGCGCAAATGATATACTAATACTTACCAAACTAAAAACAAACAATTTTAGACATTGGTGATAAACATCATAAAAACAACAACTTAATAGCGATTAACCGTTGTTATAAGTTGAAGTAATGAGCATACAAATTATACACAGAACAGCTCTAAGAACTTTACACAAAAATGCGTCTTCCCGCGAAAATTACATCGAGAGCGAAATACTTGTTGATATTCATACTTGGTTTTGCTCTCGGCTTTAGCGTTTCACAGCTGATGGATCTATCATATCCCACCTGCTTCGATTTGGATACTGAAACATTTAGGCAACGGCATGTAGTATATGGTGATTTGCCGCCTCATATTGATCATTGGGATGAGGAACATAACTCGCATTATGAATATGTTAATGATGAGGAGGCCAAAATTGTTGCAAATCTACGAAACTCAAGTGATATGAGTGTACACAGCGCACCGCAGTTAGATTCCGCAGCAATTGCTGCTTCTGCTGCTCGGCACTTTAATGAAAGCCATGCCAATATGAATACTACACTCGCCAGTTATCTGTACAATGAGACACGTATCCTATGTTGGGTGCTAACTGGTCCGAAGAATCATGACAAGCGTGCTTTACACGTCAAACTCACATGGGGTTCACGTTGTAATAAATTGATTTTCATGAGCTCTTTGGCAAACTCCACCTTGGGAGCAGTTCAATTGCCCGTTAAAGAAGGTCGTGATCAATTGTGGAAAAAAACCCGTGAGGCTTTTAAGTACATCTACGAGAATCATTTGGATGATGCTGATTGGTTTTTGAAAGCCGATGATGACACGTAAGAAAATGTATTACATATAAGATAGACAAAATAAGATTTTGGTAAACTCTATTTTGAATCAAGGGTGTCAAAGCGTTTTAAAATCACTGAGCTAGTCAGCGAAGAATTTTGGCTCGTCTACGACAAACACAATATTTCAATAATTTTTTAAATTTCTCAGAACTACAACACCCATGAAAAATTCATACACACAGGAATCGAACTCAAATTTGATGCGAAGTAAGTAGATCATCAGTAGTTACGTGAGTTGAATGAAAAAAAAAAAATAAATAACAACAAAAAACAATTTTTCATGGGAGTTGTAATTCCGAGAAATTTGTAATTATTGTAGACGAGCCTAAGATGGGATGGATTGCCACAAGACGAAACTGTTATGCACATGTGAAATATAAATATGGTTCAATGATCAGAACTACTGTTACAATGTAGGCCTTAAGCTTTCTTAAAATTGCATCACTAGATTCAAATAAGTGTACTGGAAACCTTAAGTTTTTGTTTGATTTTAATGAGAGTACTCTTAAGATTTGACCTCGGTTAGTGAAAATATGGCATCCAAAATAATTTGAAGGTCATTTTTGGATGAAAAATTTAAAGTAAATGAAAGCTCGTACAAAGGCTGGAAGCGCGTGGTAACATAATGTGATAATTCCTTTATTAGTGTCTCAACCGATGGTCGCAAAGTTAAGACAATGATCATCAGAATCCAGAAAAATCTTACATTGGCCAATATGTGGTCCCAACCCATTCTACCTACTTTAAAGATTTTGACTGAATTTGTGCTAAAAACTTACGCTCTGATGTCGTTTATGTTCAAAATCCGTGGATCAAAGCACTTACACGGCGGAATGAAACTTTTGCGTTATCTTTCAGAAGATCTTAAAAGAATAGTATATCCTCTTGAGTATTTTCGTCATACTGAAAGTATTTTGATAGCCATGCTGGGTAACGAGCTAGTTCATATAAATGAGCGAGTTATGCACTTCAGGAATAGCGCTACAAAACCAAATAACTTCAACTTTTTTTTTTTTGTAGCAAGTCACGGTGTTCAAATCTGAGCTTACTTGGTCAAAGAACTTGATTTTGTTGTTGAAAGAACAAGAATTTTCCATTAAAATCCATTTCAAATTATTTTTATCGATATCTTTGTTTTGCTCCAAAATATCCTAAGCTGAAATAATGAAAACCGAGTTTTTTTTAATTTTCTTAATAAGTAGTACTGCAACTCGAGTTGAAAAATAGGAGTTACCTGCAATTAAATACTAACTTTTTCAAACAAATATCAATCGACAGTATATCATAGAAAATCACTAGGGGGAAAACTACTAGAAATTACTGTGGCGGAACATGCCCAAATTCGTGGTCAAGGATCACGAAAGCTAGTTTTTTTGAAATAACTCGCTAACGGTTACTTTCACCTAAACATTTTTGAGAACAGTTTTATAGTTAAAACAATTTCCTATGAAACTATACAAAAGCTATTTATATAAGAGTTATAGTTTAGGAGATATCACCTCTTAAAAATGTATATTTCTATATCAGTTCCAAAGCTTTTTCTCAAAAACGGACAGAAGCATTTTAATGAAACTTTAGACAAGCATGCACATTAAAAACTGGGCCTGGCAGACTTAAGACCCCGCCTACTTTTTGGCCATTATAAAGCATTGGTAGTCAGTTGCTGTGTACCAAATTTCATCAAAATATGTTGTATAATGATTGTATAAATTTAAAATTCAAGGCGGTGCCATGCCTTCCAGTGGGGAACTACAAAGTCGAAACATAGTCCATTCTTTATTTCATGTTAATGTACATGATTGCCTAAAGTTTCATTAAAATGCTATCATCAGTTTTTGAGAAAAAACTCTGGAACTGATATAGAACTATACATTTTTAAGAGGCGAAATCTAGTAAACTATAACTCGAATGAAAATAGCTTTTATATCGTTTCATAGAAAATTGTTTTAACAGTAAAACTGTTTTCGAAAATTTTTCTGTGAAAGTAACTGTTAGCGAGTTATTTAAAAAAAAACTGATTTTCGTGACCTTTGACCATGAATTTGGGCATGTTCCGCCACAGAAATTTCTAGTCATTTTTGCCAGTAGTCATCTCTTATGATGTACTTTCGATTGATATTTGTTTGAAAGAGCTATTTTTTAGTTGCCGCTTACTCCTTTATTTGATGATTTTTTCAACTTCAATTGCAGTACTATAAGTACGTAAATAAGTTGCAGTACTACTTTATAAATTGGGATATTTTGAAGAAATAAAATGATATCGATGTAATTCGAAGTCAGTTTTGAGACCAGTAAAAATTTTCGTTTAGTTTTAAGACCAAAAATTATTTATATAGAACAATGCCATTAAAAAAATTTCAATTTTGAACTATTTTGGAATAAATTTTATACTATTCTGGAATAAATTTCAAACTTTTTTGGAAAAAAATCGGAATTTAAGTAATGCCAAAAAAGTTTTAAATCAATACTAAAGAGAATAAAAACTAAGAAAAGTTAACTATAAATTTTTAGTTAAAGCTTCCTCAAAATGAATTATTATTTTCAACGCGCTTGAGACAGTTCTTACACTTAAAATTTCAAAATGCTTGCATATCGACTTCTTACCATAATCCTTAAGAGCACCTTTTCACCCTGCCTTTCTAAGAAAACCGTAACAAAAAAACTTCTGACTCAACCTACCCTAATAAGTTGTTGATTTTCCAATCATTTAACCATTTCTTTTGTTTCTTTATAATTTTTCAGCTATGTTATTCCCGAAAACTTAAGAGCGTTCCTCTACCCTTATTCAACAGATTCTCCAGTTTATTTTGGTTGCAAGTTTAAGCCACATGTGCGCCAGGTTTGTACATTTCAGCACATCGTTAAACCTAATCACATCAATTTATTCTACAAACAGGGTTACATGTCTGGCGGTGCCGGCTATGTGCTAAGTAAAGAAGCCCTTAAACGCTTCGTTGAGCGAGCATATCCAAATGCGACAATTTGTCGGCAGCGAGAGGGCGGTGCAGAAGATATAGAATTAGGAAAATGCTTACAGAATGTTGGCGTTGTAGCGGGTGATTCAAGAGATGAACAAAAGAGGGGAAGATTTTTCCCAACATCACCGCAAGCACACATTATACCTAAGGATAAATCAAGTTGGTACTGGCGGTATATATACTATCTGACAAATGATGTAAGTATTCTCAGGTAGTATATAAGATTTAAATATTTACTTATGTTACATATTTTTTTACAGGGCCTCAACTGCTGCTCCGACTATGCCATATCATTTCACTATATTCAACCTAATCAATTTTACTTACTGGATTATTTTATCTATCACTTAAGACCATTTGGTATTCTACAAGAACGAAATGAATTACCTCAGAAGTTAAATATGACGCAGCTATTGGATAAATGGCGTAATGAAACGTCGGACAATCCACTTTAATGACTGAATTTTATTTTATTTATTATAACGCAGTGTGCCAGTTCCAAAACCAGGTGTGATAAAAAAAACAAATGATTAGATTTAAGTTTAATGTGTCATTTATATATAAAAAAAACATTTTTCAATCGAAGAATAAAGTATTATTAGTAGATTTATGAATGATGATTCTATAATAAATATTGTTACGAAATGTTGTTTTAAGATTAACGTCTTTGCTTATTAAGAGTATGACCTAGAACGGAATGACTTTACTTTATTTAAATCGCTGTATGCTTCTTGTTAACCTTAAACACTCTTCTTCATGGAGTGTTTTTCGGTACCACCACTGTTCCACTAGCACTTTAAACGGAGTATAAAGTATAGCATACTTTCAGGCAGAAATTATTGTGTCTGCACTGGGTTTTCTCAAGGCCTCTTGTGCATAGTAAAAATGTTACAGTAAGTGCAAGCTTAGACAAAATACTAGATGCATTCGGACAAAAAGGCGTGGCACCTCTTATACAAGCAAAAGTTTTAAGCTGCTATACTGAAATGCTATTTGGATTATTCCAACCAAATTTCACTAATGCACTAAAAACACTAAATACAAGCCCTGAGGAAAATCTAAGCAAACTCGGACAAGAGGGCGTGGCACCTCCCATATAAGTAAAATATCCAAAATGCTATACTGAAAGCAATTTTTGAGATAAAACAACCGAATTTCATTCAAACACTAAAAACACTAAGTGCAAGATCTGAGCAAAAGCGTTGAGAATTCTGAAAAGTTTTTGTGGCATCTCCCGTAAAAGCAAAATTTTCAAAATACTGCAGTGTACGGTATATAATGTTTGGCCAGGCCAAAGCTTACACCCTTACTTGTTTTGTTTCTTTTATTTTTAAAATTTCAACGGTACAAATTTTTAGTCAATCTCCCTTAAAACTTACGATTCAAAACTTTCTGAACCAAAGTCGTAAGTCAAAATCAATAGGAAGATCCGACCTTTTGGAACCTGAACCATAACATACCTAGTGTAAAGCCAGACAATTGATTGTTAACTTAAAATGGCAACTATATATAAAGGCAACAACATAACCAGCTGAAATATGAATTTTCGGACGGCAACCAAACTGAGATATAAATGGCCGCATGAACATAATTGATAAGGATATCACAATTTTAAATACAACATAAGTATGTAAGTATATAAGCTAGTATCTAGTATCTAAGTGATCTTAAGTGCAACCCAGAAAAAGTGAAAGAGAAAAGATCCACGTGCTTGACTTAAAGAATAAAAGCTCTCGTGTTAGGTTTAGATCAAGGGTGTCAGCGTTTTCGCATCATTGAGCCAAGCGCAGTCAGCGCAAATTTTTTGCTTTTACAACAACTTCAAATTCCTCGAACTACAACAGTCACAAAACCTATTTTTTGTTGTTTTTTTGGTAGCTCGTTTGCAACAACAACAATATTTTTCGTGTGTGTTGTAGTTCTTAAAAATTTAAAAAATTATTGAAATATTCTTGTTTTTATAGGCGAGCCAAAACTGGCTCACTTTTGTTCTACGCTGACACCCTTGGCTTGGATATGCCTTGAAGCCACTTATTTTGTATTTTATTTACCTTGAAACTTCTCCAAAATGGATTTCTATTGAATGGATTTTGACTTTGGAAGATTCCTGAAACTAATTTATTTTTTTTAAGCCTACAAAACTACGGAAATGATTATTTTTTTTCGGTACTCCAAGGAGTAAAAAACTTTTATTTCTGTTTTACTTAGTTAAAAATTTGACAACTAGTTGATTTTGTAATGGCAAAAATAAGCGATAAGAGTTAGAAAATCAATATTAAATTGGCCAAAAGTGTAAGCCATCCCACAACTTACTACTGATTTTCTAACTTTATATTTCATAATCAACCATAAAGTTTTTATTTCTTATGAGACATGGTTTCCTCTCTTATTGCCTTTGACAATTGATTCATATCGTTTGAGTCAGTTATTGGTTATTACAATAGACATCATTAAAACATCAAAAATTCGATTATACACCACAAAAATATCACTGATTTCATTCTTGTGCCGCAAGTCAGAACAGAATGTCCCTTCGAGTCACAAATTCGAAATGTTTTTTTTTCTTCATCAAAATAGCTGGCTTTTATTTTAAAGTCTACAATTGTAGTCACATATTTCTTCAATGGCAACATAAAAAAAATAATTTATTCATAGTTTGGCTAAAATTCTTCCTCAAGTTAATAAATGAAAAATAGCGTTCAGTTTCATGTCCTATGAGTCACATTTATTTAAACAACAATTTAAGACTGGAAACATTAACTTTTTAAAATTTCCATATATTTACTTCGTTAAAGAAGTTATTTTTCGGGACTGTTTTCACAGTCGTAAGGCTTAAAATAACTTAGTTATGACCAAAGTTTTCTCGCAATCTATAGCAAAATGTCCATGAGTCATAATGGAATGCCCCATATAATAAAATTGATATTTATTTTTCATACTCAGCTTATTTTAATTGCCTATACTGTCTGTAGTTAAGTGGATAGATATCATTTTATCATAAGCCAAAAAGTATGCAACAAAATTTAAAACTTTTCCATAGAAGGCGGTTAGGAAAGAGTAGTGAGTGAATGAAGAAGGATTTTAAATTATTTTCTAAAACTCCCTGTACCACAAGAAGAATTTTCGACGATATCACGTCGCTGTGTGATTCAGTTATTAAGTGGCAGCGATTTGGTCTGCTAATTAGATTTTGGAAATTCATACATTCATGAAGAAAATGTCGACTTTTCTATAACATCACTTTTAATAGAGTTATTTTGGCGAAGTCATTAGGACAAATTTTTTAATATCCTAGCAAATCGATTTATGAGGGATCCATAGCAACGGAAGGAATTGGGATCCACGAGAAATAAGATAATGACCTTTCTTTTAATTACAAAATATATTCGTTTTCTACAGATTATTATTTCTTAAATGATATTATTAAAAATGTGTTTGATGGTTTTTATCAAATACTTAAGTAAATTAATGCACTTATGATATTTAAACTTATTCTGTATTAGTTGTTTCATCAGAGAGCGTCTGAAAACTATAAAGCTCTCCCTTTTTCATTGTCTCGTTTAGTCTTGTGCATTTACAATACCATATGGTTGCAAATGATATATCATATAATCCATCGCATACATCTGCTTTGGTGCAATATAATGGAATGCTATTGCAAAGTCTGAACAGCAATCAAATTCCTAAATGTATGTTAAAACAAAAAAGTGGAGAATTAACTTACGTGTATGTATAATATTTATCAGAGTTTTTTTTTTAGTAAATAGCCTTTATCGAAGGGTTAGAGCAGAAATATTGTGTTTCGGCTAAAGGCTATCGAAAATTTTTAATTTCATCGAGTCTCTTCTATCTGATTCACAGACTTAAAACCAATAATAAATCAGCTTTACCTTCAAGACGAACACATAATATTATTACTGTGCATTGTCTCCACACAGAGCAGTGGCTTGTGCTGAAAAAAGAAATTTCCCGAGAGAAAAAATAGACACACAATATCAATGTTTTAACTGATCGGTATGTTCAACTCACCTGACCAACTTTGTAGTTAGAATAATTCCAGTACAAAAATTTCTTTTCTCTTGGCGGCAAACCATAATATTTGGGGTGAATACCGATGAAAGTATGAAGGCCTTTTTGGTCTCTTGAATCACCAGCAAATACATGTACGTTTTTCAAGCACTTTCTCAGTTCTAGAATTTCAAAGCCCGAATCATTTTGATCACAGAGATTTGGCTGTGGTATAGCTAGGGTAACTAAGCGACGTAGTGCCTCTTTGCTTAGTACATAAGCAGCACCGCGTGACAAGAAACCCTAAAAAAAAACAAAAATCAAGGAGTATTATTTCCAGTTTTTGTGTGGCGTTAAGACTATTTTTGGTTTTTTGAGCAATGCGACACCGTGCGAACTTTGAAAATTCTATTTCTGTTGTCAAACCTCGTACACCCGCAAAAATTTTTCCACATTAGAAAATATTCCAAATATTCAATTGACAGTACTAACCTGTTTTACGAACACCTTAAATTTGCAACCGAAATATATTGGCGTTTTTGAGGAATACGGATAGAGTAAAAAACGTAAGTTTTCCATAATGGTGTACCTAAAATTTAAGTTAAAAATTTTTCAGTTCTGGTACAATTTATGTAGACTCACAACTCACGTGTGATCATCGGCTTTAAAAAACCAATCGGCATCATTTAAATGATTCGCGTATATATACTTGAGAGCTGCTTTCGTTTTGGACCACTGGAAATCCAAGCCATCTGTAACATTAAGTGCAATTGAATTCAATTCCTCATCATCTGCAGTGCTTATAAATATCAATTTATTGCAACGTTGACCCCATGTTCTTTTCACATGCAGCGCTTTCAATTTATGATTTTTTGGTCTCGTCATGATCCAACAAAGAATGCGCACCTCTTTATATAGTTTTTCCGCAACAGATGAGTTCTCAGCAATATGTCGGTGAGGGAAAGCATCTTTATTAGGAACTACTGTTCGGAATATGTTTGAGGTTGGGCTTGTATCATTAAATTGATGATGACGATGATTTCCACTATATAACATCCAATCCAGGCGTAAAGGAGTTGACATAATGAATAACTTAGCCACACAAAAGCCAACTACAAGCCCCAATCCAAGTGAGATCAAAGTACGAAAAATCAAAAAACTGGAAACTTTGAAATAATAGAAAACAATAAGTATTTAAAAAAAAACTAACAAAACATAGAATCTCTATTTCGATATTTATCAACAAAAGTTATGTCATAAAGATGAAATGTCTGTCATTTGTTAAAGGTAAAAAAGTTGAGCTCAGTTTTCACGAAAAGTTTGCAGAATGGTGTAAACTTGATGACATTAAGATGAATAAACGATATCAAACATATAATCACTTTCCAAGTTAATGCACATTTGTGCATTTGAAATGTTATAAGTTCCAGAAAAATATCTCCTGAAATGTGAGTAATTCGAAGAAAGTAATAATTCAGTTTGTAGAGAATGCTATCTTTACTATTTATATAAAATTTCTTACATGAAAACCCTATATAACGCTTTGTCACGAAATATATCGTACCGATTTTAATAATTTTTTCTTAAAACATTCTATTTGTGCTAAGGAATAAACTTGTATACTTTTTTTTGATTTTTAAATGGTTAGCGATCAATTTTTTTGTATGAAGTTGTAGACAAAAAATTCAATGCTGGCATAAAGAACTTTGGTTTATACGTGGGCTGCTATATATATTTCTGGCCTAATAATGAAAATGCGAATATTTATCATCAAAAATGGTTTTATTGTTTTTCAAAGTACACTTTTGCATGCGCTCAAACCAATTGTCGAAGCACTTTTTCCACTCCGATTGAGACACCTCCAAAACATGGTTTTTGAACGCTTCAACAGCATCTTCTGGCGACCAAAATCGTTGACAACGCATTTTTTTCTTGATGTGCGGGAATAACAAGAAGTCATTGGGTGCAAAGTCAGAGTTGTACGGCGGATGACCCATCAATTCGACGTTTTGGCCGGTCAAAAAGGCTCTGGTTTGAGCCGATGTGTGAGAGCTCGCATTGTCATGGTGAACAATGGTTCGTCTTCTCTTGTTCGTTTTTCGAATTTCTCCGAAGACTTCAGGCAAACAAATTGTGCTGTACCACTTAGAATTGACCGTCCTACGTTGCTCAAGCGGAACAGTCGCCACATGACCAGTTTTGCCGAAGAAACAGGCGACCATTTGGTTCGAAGTGCTTCTTCCACGAACATCTTTCGTTGGATTTGGCTCGTCTTCGAAGACCCACACGGTCGATTGCTGTTTTGTTTCGGGCTCATACGCATAGATCAATGATTTGTCACCTGTGAGGATCTTATAAACGTCTTTTGAAGCAACGCGATCGTATTTTTTCAACATTTCTTTGCACCAATCGACACGAGCCTTTTTTTGAGCGATTGTCAAATTGTGCGGGATCCAACGAGAACAAACCTTTTTTACGGCCAGCTGTTCATGCAATATCGAATGTATGCTAGTGGGAGAAATACCTAAAGATGCCTCTATATCACAGTATGTCACATGACAATCTTGCATTATCAGTTCATGCACGGCATCAATGTTCTCTGGCACAACGGCCGTTTTTGGACGACCTTCACGGAATTGAATTCATTAAACCAGTTTTCACAATGCTATAAGATGGTGCTTCATCACCAGTGGCGGATCTAAGTAATTTGCCGCCCTAGGCGCTTATTTTTTTGTCGCCCCCCTTCAGATTTTTTTATAGTAAAAGAAACTTATAATAAAAACATAATAAAAACAAAAAAATTGGTTACATTAACACTTTAATGATTTGTATGTTTAAATACATCGTTTATTCATACATAAAAAAAAATCTTTTGTCCAATTTTGTTAAGTGCAAATTGGTGAATAATAAATATCTTCACAATCTATTTTAAGCAAAATATCTTTTTCTATTGTTAAAATAGCAATTTAATTTTTGACTCGCTTTAGAACAGAGAAAAAGACATTTCAGCAGTGGAATTGGAATTTGGTGTACATACGCACATTATACACGCAATGTCAATATTTGGGAATAATGTGCAGAGATCATTTTTTCGAAGAATCTGAAGCAAATCCTGATGCAAATTTTGTAGTAAAGCTTTTTCAGCACAATAAGACATGAACTGGAGAAGTTCGTCACTTAATGATTTTCCTAAATCTTCAGGAAAACTTTTTCGTAATAGTTCAGCTTTTTCGCGTAGTTCATTGTTTCCCATATCACATATGACACAGGTCTTGTTTTTGAATCACAGATCAACTGATCTAAAATTACATTGAATGTAGAAATTCTGAAATTATCGCTGCCACTAGTTTCCTCATCTCTTGTTTCACCAAACTGCAATGTACACGTTCTTTTTCTTGAAGAAACCGTTTTGTATTCCTTAATGACAGATATCTCCAGAGTTTTTTTTTTTGTAAAGATCAAATTCGTCATGAGTAGCTTGAATATACTGATTAGGCCATCGTACAGTTCAAATCACTTTCCCCAGGTTTGTTTTGACATCGTGCAATATCGTGCTAACGGCGTTATTTTTTTTGATACAAAATTCCATTTACACAAAAGAAATGATGTTTCTAATTTATTTCTTATAACTTGAGCTTCACATCGTACTTCAGCTTTTTCCTTGGAATCATTTTCAATGGCTTTAAGAGCTTTGTATATTTTGGGTAAATGTTCACAGAGAACACGAACCGCATCACCATGAGCCGACCATCGCTTGCGGCCGCATAATTCATTCTCACGAATTCCCGTGATTAGAGTTCTTAAGCTTATAATCAATTGGTCTTGTAGAAGAATATCTATTTCAATCACTTATTTTGCCGCCCCCTACAGTTCATTTTGCCACTCCCAACAGTCCATTTTGCATTTGATAAGAATTCTTTAGCTTATAGTCCTTTGTTCTTATAAAACAATATCTTTCTTTTATATTCGTCTTAATTTAAACGAATGGTACACGACATGGTTGTTTTAATTTGTTAAATCGTCCATTTGTATTGCTTAAATAGTGCTGAATTTAAATGTTTTTAAAGTACCATTAAGGTAAAATAAAATCAAGTTCAATACTTAAATTATAAAAACTTTTTTTTTTATCACTCCGAAAATTTTGCGCCCCCCAAAATCTGCCGCCCTAGGCAGGTGCCTACTGGTGCCTTAGGGTTAATCCGCCACTTTTCGTCGCCATACAAAGATTTAAGTTCATCGATGCACTCTTGTCGTGATAATCCACGTCGAAAGTTGCGAAAAATGATCGCACGAAAATGTTCACGAGTTAATTTCATTTTTTTGCCAAATTTATTTTTTCAAGTCACTGTAAACAACACAAATGATGGTCATACGTCAAAACGTTCTGAGTACGTTTATGCTAAAAAATGTCAAACTTTCCGATGGAAATGTCAGATTGCACCTGGCAACACTTAGTGTTGCCTAGGCCAGAAATATATATAGCAGCCTACGTATTTGCGTTGCTGTTGCTGTCTTTTCCGTCTTTTTCATTTAGTGTTTTCATTTTTTTATTACTGAAGAGAGAATATAGAATTTGATGTTATGAGAGTGATTTTATCAGTAATGCCTACTTTGTGCTTTTGGACTTTTACCAATTTCTTCGATGTATTTTAATATTTTTTGGTACTTTTGAACTTTAACCGCTATTTTGATAATTTTCAATATTTTGGTTTTAGATTATTTTCGATATTTTTGGACTTATCCTGATTTCTTCAATGTATTTCAATATATTTGATAATTTTGGATTTTTCTCGATTCCTCCGATATATTTCAATATTTTTCGATACATTCGCGCTTAAGCCGGCATTTTAGATGTGACAACATTATAGAGTTAAATAAAATTAGTGTATTGGAGCACCTGTTTGTGGCACATTATTTTAGAATATCAAATTTCCTTCTTAGCTTTGTGTAGCACCTTTTTTGTTTCAAAAACTAGTTTTTGTTATTCATTTTAGTGGAATATATGATATAAATCAGTTTGATGCTTTTGTTTTCTCTGCGAAAATTTTAGCAAAACCCGAGCAACTCCGGGTAAAAAAGTTAAATAAGTTCTTAAGTTTTTTTTTTTCTGTGCGACTGACACTTTGAGATTTATCGCAAGAGTTCGATATACATATTAATATACAAAGTTGTTTTCCTGAAACCACAAACGTCAGATCGTCAATAAATTCTGAAAGTTAATACTTACGAAAGCAATTATTATTTCTGTATTTGTGGCCCCATTTCTGTGTCAGACCGGGAACTTATCAGCCGATGTAATATTTGCAAAAAATGGATCTTAATGACTTTGTCCCTTAATATTTCTCGAAAATTACTGCAGACAGATGTTCGGAAAACACATAAGTCGAATTGAAATTGAACAAAGGTTTAAATTGAAATTAGTAAGGTTGGGGCTTACCTTTGTGTGGAGCTCCTCTGGATGGGGTAAACTTGTTTTTAGACATTTGTGGAGCTTAGTTACTAGTACTTAGTATCTTTTTTTTTTTGCTTTTTATAAAATCGAAGAAATGTCTAAATTTCTACTTAAGTAGGTACATCTTACGTCAAAAAACTTTTAGTTTTACATCTAGTTAACAACTATGAATACAAAATTGTTATTTTTTTACAATTCTTACGAACTAAATAACTTGATAGACCTCGAATAAATTAAATTTCGGTCCATGAACAACAATCAACGAACATTATATCACGATACTTTTTCAGTAATAACTTGTGGATATTTAATTTTTGCTATTTTATCCCAAAAATGTTTCACATTCTATTAAACATATACTAAATTTTATCCAACGATATTTTATTTGCTCGATTCACAGTCATATAGACCATTTGTGTAAATATCAATATAAGTCACATAATGAATATGTCTATGTTCTCGTAAACAAATGAAATTAAGTATGTCAAAAATCTTTAAAATAGCTTACTTAGAAAGATCTTGGGTAAACAATGACTTGTTTTATGTATACATATACTAGCTGGCCCAGTAGCGACTTTGTTCGCCCGTTCCCGATGCTCTTTACATATGTTCCAAGTACCATCGATCTCCGTCGTCCTTCTCTTCCAACCCCTCAGGTTTTTCAAGGTGAATAGAATATATATTTATGTACCAACTTTCCAACTTTCATAATCATAGCTTGTATAACTGCAGAGATATAGCATTTTTATACCCTACACCCAGGGTATATTCACTTTGTCCTTCCGTTTGTAACGCAGAGGAGGCGTGGCAGATATAGAAAAGTATATATATTCTTGATCAGCGTCACCTCCTGAGTCGATATAGCTATGTCCGTCTGTCTGGCTGGTTGGCTGGGTGGCTGGCTGGCTGTGTGTGGAAATACATTTTTTGGGAAAACTAAGCAAGATAATTCAATGAAATTTGGTACACTGTCTCTGTCGTCAAAGTTAGCTCGGGGAATTGAAAATGAGCGAAATCGGTCAACGGACACGCCTACCGCCCATACGAAAAATATCTTCAAAATGCCACTTTTGGAGTATTTTTTACTATAATGCAACCCAAATACACATAAATACTTAGAATTGTAAGCGCAAGCTTCAAAAAAAAAAACTGGGTGAATTCGGACAAGAGGGCGTGGCACCTCTGATATAAGCAAAAGCTTCAAAACGCTGTATTTAAAGCGTTTTTTGAGATAATCGAACAAAATTTGATTCAGACACTTCGAACTATAAACGCAAGCATTAGATAAAAACTGGATAAAATCAGACAAGAGAGCGTGTTACCTCCCATATAAGCAACAGCTTTAAAACGCTATACTGAAAACATTTTTTGAGATAATTCAACCAAATGTCACTGTCCGACAACCATAATTGTCACCCCACTCGAGTAAGGTAAATATCATAAGAATATATCATTTTGACTTTTATAATTTTAGTAACAATTTCTATTTTTGGACAGACATTTTCTTTATATAAGGACCGTGCCATTATTTATGAGTACAGTAAAAATGCATTATATTTTAATAGTAATAAATTATAATTTTTATTTACACGAATACTCTGATATATCAGATTCTTAGGTCAACTTTCATTAAGATATTTAATTAAATTTGCTCCGCTGAACCCATTTTTCTAACCTTTTTCTTTACGTCCTTCATTAAATTTTTTGCCAACCTTTCTCCACGCTTCTTGACCACACGGTTCCAGTTGTATTTGAACTTTTTTACTGAATCTGCGGGCTTACATGTTTGCTTTAAATTTCTTTTTATAATTGCCCAAAATCTTCCTATTGGACGAAGTTCTGGGCAGTTTGGTGGGTTAAGCTCTTTCTTTACATAATCAAGATTTTCACTATCGTACCAATTTACCACGGAAGATGCATAGTGACCGGAAGCAAGGTCAGGCCAAAAAGTGGCTTATTAGAGTGCTCTTTAATAAGCGGAAGAAGTCTCTTCTTAAGACACTCCTTGAGGTATATTTCTTGGTTCATTGTTTTGTTTGTGACGAAAGGAGAAGAAACCTTACCGCACTGACAAATTGCTTGCCAAACCATGAGTTTTTTTCCAAATTTTTCGCATTGAATTGACTTATCGGCTGTAGTTACCTTCTCTTCTTTATTAACTGTAAAAAATTGGTGGCCTGGTAGGGTTTTGTAGTCCAATTTGACGTAAGTTTCATCATCCATTACAATGCATTAAAATTTTTTGTTTAAAATATGGCGATACAACTTACGGGCTCGTTGTTTTGTTCTTGCACTTTGAACTTTGCTTCTTTTTGGACATTTCTGCTTTTTATAGGTTCTAAAGTTGTTCCTCACCTTAACACGTTGGACAGTTGAAGACGAGGTACCACATTTTTTAGCGCAATCACGAACAGATATTTATTTTTCTTTTGTAAAAACACTTATTATTCTTTGGTCAATTTTTGATAATATTTTAGCTTTTTTTCGGCCTCTTCCAGGTAAATCATCAAGAGTATAATGCTCTGTAAACCGCTTTATAGTTTTCTGAACCGCCCATACGCTAAAGCCTTCTTCTTTGGCAATTTTTCTCTAAGACATTATTTTCTTACACCATTTGCAAAGAATTGCCTCGCGTTGTTTTGGATTAAGTCCCTTCGATGCTAACGCCTTTGAAAAATTTTCCAAACTAAATTAATTTTTCGAAACAACATGAATGCCATATTTTATTGACATAAGTTGCTAAGACATTGCACAATCAACGCCTGCTTTATAAGGTATTTAAAATGTACTCATAAATAATGGCACGGTCCTTACAAATTTTTTGCTTCTACATCACATGCGTAAGCAGCCGAGAGGATATGTATCTGACTATCATATGGAAGGGCCAGGGTTCGTACCCCAGCGCCGGTCAATTAATTTTTTTTTTTTTTTTTGTTGTTTGAACTATACAGTAAGGTAAATATCACGCCAATTTTTTTCATAAAAATTACTAGGAAACATACATTCTGAATTGACTAAAACAGTAAGGTGAATCTTACTTCGGTGTGAAGTTGTCACTATTCTGATTTGAAATTCTGGTAAAATTTATGAGAAATAAAGTAGCAAGTACTAGGTTTTTTCTCCGTTTAGGACTATAATATTTTGAACCAAAAATACCGAATAACTCAAAACTAGAAAAAACTAACTTAGTGCTTTTCACCTGTATAGATAGGGACGATATTTTAAATGACAGCCCCTTAAATAAAAAATCTAAGTGAATGAAGTTTTGTTTTTAGAACAAAAGAGTGCCAATTTTGGCTAGCCTACAACAACCACAATATTTCAATATTTGAAAATTTCCATGAATTACAACTATCACAAAAAATAGTTTTTGTTGTTTTTTCTTTTAATTGAAATATTAATTGTTTTTTTTTTTTTTTGTAGGCGATCCAAAAAAAAACAACAATAATATTTTTTTGTAGTTGTTGTAGTTCCGAGAAATTTGCAAAATAATGAATTATTGTGAAGAGCCAAAATTATGCGCTAAATGCGCTTGACTCAGTGATTTTGAAACGCTGTCACCTAAGTATTATGTAGACTATTTGATAAGCTTGATATCAGACTGAAGATTGAAAATAACACACCGAACTTTTATCTTTGTAGTATATTACTGTTTATTTTTAAAGTAAATTAACTTACATAGTTTGGCTTTTTATATTTCTTTGCAAATTAAAAGAGCAGTTTAAAGACAAATAGAGTCAATTCGCCATTAGTTTCATTTTTGGATCTTACTAGTATCTTACTAGTTTTTATTTCGAGTTCAACTACGAGGTCACGGTTTTCCATACCAAAATGAGGGGAAAACCTTTTTACTTAATGAAGAGTAGATATTAAAATAAAAAATACTGCTTATTGGAACTATCGCCATCAAATTGAAAACAACTGTATAAATAAATGTCTTATACTTCTTCCACAGAATTGGGTGGTTCTGTCGGTGATGGTAACGTATGCCCAATCTCCAATTTATTGGGCAGCTCTTCAGGTAAATTCACAACACCATATGGCCTAAGATGATACACCAGAAAATCTAGGACTAACATGCCTCCCATATTAAGTTGATGAAAAGTTATTGCGTAATCTGAACAGCAGTCCAATCCCTATAATAAAAGATACAATCTCAATCTTATAACATAATCATTTATAATAACTCACTTCATCGGTCTTATAGTAAATATACTTCCAGTACCAAAACCAATTATTCGGTTTTGCTTTCAAATGATCTTGTGCTTTAAATGGAAAGAACCTACCGCGTGCTTGTGAGTCCCTTGTATCGCCTGCAATTACGTCAACATTCTGTAGACACCATCCCATATGTACATCTTCATCGCCAGTATCCAATTGCTTACAGATTTCAGGATTTGGCAGGGCTTTGTTGACAAAACGACGTAGGGCCTCTTTGCTTAAAACATAACCAGCACCACCGGACATATAGCCCTAAGAGTACAGACAGTATGCAAAGTAAAAAGGATATAAAAATTGATAGATCATCAACTTTATCAGTAAATATTTACCTGTCTTATCATTGGCTTAAATCTGGCACCAAAGTATATTGGAGTTTCAGTCGAGTATGGATATAGAAAGTAACGCATGTTCTCCATAATGGCATATCTACCAAATACAACAAAAATAAAAAAAGTGAAACAACAATTTCAGATACATCTTGCATTGATCTTACGTGTCATCATGTGCTTTAAAGAACCAATCGTAGTCATCAAAATGATGTTTGTATGCATATTTGAAGGCTTCTTTTGTCTTGCCCCATAAATTATGTTTCCCTTTGGACATATTCAGTGCAACCACACCATCTATTTTGTCTTCCTCTGCGGCAAAAAAGATGATTTTATTGCAACGTTTCCCCCATGTTTTTCTCACAGTTCCCTTTAAACTTTTGAATTTTGTCACAATCAAACAGAGGACACGCACTTCCTCATACATTCTCTGTGCCACTGACGTATTCTCAGAAGTGTGTTTGTGCTCGTGGAATTCTTTTTCAGGAACTTCTGCTGCATCATTTTGATTTTCATTACGTTCATCATACTGGAAACTTGGATGGTGGATATGGTTGTGTAGATAATCAGAATATGTCATCCATTTAGGACGTGTTGATGTGGAAATAATGAATAATTGCGCCATGTAAGATCCAACTACTAGACCAACAATTAGTGAAACCAAAGTTCGATTGTTGAAGAAATAACCTTTGAAAAGATCGGTGGTATATTATAGTATTAAGATAATTTTAGAAACACATCTAAGAAAAATAAGTCACTTTAAAGGATTTATTAAATGCTTTCTTCATTGCCTCCTGAATTTTAATCAAAACACGCCAAGTGTACCAGGTTTAAATTTTTTGTCTCCGATTTCGCTAAAATTTGGCAATAATAATCCGGGTGGATTTGGTCCTAGTACCATTTGTTGTTAAAATACATGGTGTTGAAGTTGGCGTTTTTAGTCATTTTCATGAAAAAGGTGTTTTTTCAAAAATATATACCTTACACTAAAGTTTATTAATTGATATATTTAAGTTAGTCCCATTTATTTTAAAGTGTTCTTTTAACAAAAAAATATATTGTAACTTGGTGAAAAAAGTGATGTCTCGGAAAGTAATGATCCAATTGATAAAGTGAAAGTTGTGTTTTGAAGAGGAGGACCAGAGCTATTGAATGCCATTGGCAAAAGTAAATTGCATCACTTGCTGGTTGTACGTCATATGTCTGAAGATAGCGTTTTCTGCACTTTAAATCGAAGATAACTCGGATCTCTGACGTAATAGGAACTAGTAAGGGTGGTATCTTTGGCCTGGCCAAAAACTAAATACCCTACTCTGCATTTCAAGTATACTATTAGGAGAGTATAAGAACAAATTGCTTATATGGGAAGTGCCATGACCACACCTCCGAGCTTACCTTGATTTTGCGTAGAGCTTGCATTTACTGTTCTGAGTGTTTGAGTAAAATTCGGTTAGGTTTTCCTTAAAAAACCTTTCAGTATAGCATTTTGAAACTTTCGCCTATATGGGAGGTGCCACGCCCTCTAATTCTCCTTCGCCTACTTTAAACTCAGAGTTTACAATTAATGTTCTTCGTGTTTGAGTGAAATTTGGTTTGATTATCTCAAAAAACACTTTCATTATATCATTTTGAAACATTTGCTCATATGGGAGGTGCCACGTCCTCTTTTCCGAGTTTACCTAGATCATGCGTATAGCATGCATTTATAGATCCGAGTGTTTGAGTGTAATTTGGTTGGATTATCTCAAAAAACGCTTTCCGTATAACATTTTGAAACTTTTGTTTATATCGGAGGTGCCACGCCCTCTAGTCCGAATTCGCCTAGTTTTTGCTCAGAGCTTATATTTACTTTCCCTAGTATTTATGTGTATTTTGCTTCTGTTATTGCAAATAATGCTGTTATTATTGCATTTTGAATATATTTTTTGTATGGGCGGCAGGCATGTCCGTTGACCGATTTCACTCATTTTCAATCCCCCGAGCTAACTTTTACGACAGAGGCTGTGCACGAAATTTCATTGAATTATGTTGCTCAGCTTTCCCAAAAAATGTATTTCCACACACACCCAGCCAGCCACCTTGCCAGCCAGACAGACGGCCATGGCTATATCGACTCAGGAGGTGACGCTGATCATGAATATACATACTTTTCTATATCTGCCACGCCTCCTTCTCTGCGTTACAAACGGAAGGACAAAGTGAATATACCCTGGGCGTAGGGTATAAAAATAGTTGCCAGATTCGGAATCAGCGACCTTAAATTAGTCAAAAATAAAAATTATCGAGATCAAATTCAGATTGGTTTGTAATTTGTCTTCTCAAAAACTACAATTGGAAAAGTTCATGAAAAAAAAATTCTCAAAAGCTGCAACTTTGGATTCCATAGACCAGTCAAATTAGATATTGGCTACTCATATATATATGAGAGTCCACCACTAATTCCAAACTTCTTGGAACCTATACCAATTGAAAGAGAATTTTACCTTGAAAAACATATTAAAATGGGTCCTCGCAATTTTTCCGGGAAATAATGTAAATTGGAGTTTTTCCCGTGAAGAACCAGGTTAAAACTTTGATGTTTCCGATTTTAGTAATATTTGACTATGGGCTGTAATCATCTCACTTTTCTCGAAATTTGCAGTTAGGTCCTCAGATTTTTAAAAAAATTCACAGAGATGTTCTAAGTGCTAATTAGCATGGAGACCTCTCATTATTAGTTTTGCGTAAAAAACTTCGATACCGATATTTCCTATATGAATCATAAAAATAAGTATTGACGAAATGACGGCCATGTTTTAAAAATCTTAAAAATCAATTTTCCGAAAAAAAATTTTTTTTTTCTTAAAGAAATCTTTTGAAAGGTCGATGATAAACATTCGTTTTTCAAAAGACTTAAGTAAATAAAAAAAAAAAGAAAAAATATTATTTTGAGATAATCAAATGGCCGCCATTTTGTAAATTTTCAAAATTTTCCAAATTTAAAAATTGAAATTAAATTAACGTTTAAAATGCTACAAGAATGCTACAAAAAATTTATTTTTGACAAAATGGCGGGACTTAGAAAAAAAATTGCATCGATTTTTCGCAAAAACACCACTTGGACACTCTGAAGTTCCATGCCCATAACTTGCAAAAAAAATTTTTTTTTCGCAAAACTAATAATGAGAGGTCTTCATGCTAAACACTTAGAACATCTTTGTGAATTTTTATAAAAATCTGAGAACACAACTGCAAATTTCGAGAAAACTGAGATAATCACAGCCTATGTTATACCTATATGTATATGTCCTCGATCCAGATTCAAAATGTTTTTACAGTTTAAAGTCTGGTTTACGAGTTACAGGGTTTTAAAAATTTAATTCAAAGTAATGCATTCCTGGCGATTAGTCAAATTTTTAAAGTCTTCTAGCTCGTTAACCAGACCTTTTATTTTAAAAATATTTTGTATCTGCGTTGAGGACATATATAGGTATAACATAATCAAAAATTGAATAAATCAAAATTTTTTACCTGGTACTTCACGGGGAAACCCCAATTTACATAATTTCACGGACAAATTGGGAGGACCCATTTTGATATGTTCTTCAGGGCAAAATTCTGTACCTATCGATTGGTAAAGGTTTTATGAAGTTTGGAATAAGTGCAAGAATCAAACTGCTCTATTCAATTAGCCATACTTGTCCAAATATTATATTAAAAATTATGAAAATCCGAAATGTATATTTTTTTAAATGTCAAAGTTCTCGAATTTTTTTCGATTTTGGCTTTTTGAGCACAAAAAAGCACCATAATTCACGTATTATATGAGAAATCTCAATTTCAATGTTTGTATTTTTTTTTTTTTTGTGAACCACGCGGTATTTGACGTTTACATTGCGCTACTTGATGATTTCAATAAGTTTGATAAGAAAATTTCATGTTTCCAGAGTATGTCTAATTAATTATTGATCTACACGTTATAATAAATTGACAGAATTAAAAAAATGTTGCAAGCGACATTAGATCATATCCCACGGAGTGATATTGTTATTTCATTTTGTGTTGAAGTCATTTGGGCTGGAATTTCTTGATGAGCTAGATAATTAAGACAAACATATTTAATCTATAGCTTATATTTTATTCCTCTAAACGATTCTGTGTATAAACTTAATATTTCAAAAAAAGTTCTGGCAACTTACCATCATGTGAAGCTGTTCTGCTTCTGAAATCGCCACCAGCCATTTGCTTAGTTTGACTCTTTAAATTTTTAAATTTTATTCCAAAAAATCGCAAATTGTATCCTGAGGTACAAGTCAAGAACTATGTATATAACTCGTATGCTTGAAATTATTACGTCATCTAAAATCAATTATAAAGGTTGTTAAAAATTACATAAATAAAATCGAAATACCATATAAATCATTTTATACTGTAATATTCGTTAAATGTTTCATTTCAGATTCAGCTCTTGATTTACTTTGAGATTTTGCATAGGAAAAATCCGTATTCTGGCCACGAATATTTTTCAAACTTTGTATAAAAGGACGTGAATATTTAAAAATTACTTACCATATTCTACTCATTACCTTTTGAGAATATAGAAACTTTGTATTGAACAAAATTTATCAATTTAAAAATAGATAAAGAGGACGTGTCTAAGTAATTTATTTAATAAGACTATTCACTACACAGAACAATTGAAAATGTACGTTAAGTCAACATTTTCACAATTTTCATGCACTTTTTACAATTGAAATAACCAAATCAAATTAAATTTCATGCGAGAATAAAATGTATGGTGAATATAATTCACTCACGTGGTGATAGAGTTAAATGACTTTGTTCTCTTCTTTTATCACTGCTATCAGCTACGTGACGAATCCAGAGTGAGTTGAGTGTTTCCTCTATACAGAGTTTCTTTCATATCTATGTATAATGAGTCCGATTTGACTCATTTATAATTATTATCGTTCTGCTGGTGATATACAGGGTGGTTGGAAGTTGGTAGAACACTGGAAAATGTAAGATTCCTGGGTCTATTATGAACAACTTTTATTAGTTCCATCTTTTGTAAAAAACGCTCTCACGGTATCCATTTTCTAATGAAAAAAAATGTTATGACCAAAAAACATGTTTTTTTTTAGCCAAAATAGGCTTTCAGTAGAATCAAAAGTGCAGATATCGTTTTTAAGAGTCCCTCTAACTTAAGAGTCGGTTTTCGGATGGATCTAAATTTTGACCCGGTCTACAGTACATTGTACTTACTCCAATAACTTTGTTGGTTTTGTAAATTTCCTTAAATGGAACTAAGAAAAATTGTTCAGAATAGTCCCAAGAATCTTTCATTTCCCGTTGTTCTACCGATTCCCAACCACCCAATACACTTGATCATTTATCGGTGATTATTTATTTCAGAAAACATCGGTGTAGCAAGACCATTGAAAGTTCAAGACAACTGGATTTAGTGTCGCCTACTAATGCACCATTGAAAAGTGTTGATCTTTATTGGTTTTCAATGATTGAACTCCAACAATATCTCGAAATACATACATATTTAGATCACCGCTTCGTGCAAAATCAATTTTTTATGCAAAACAAGACTCCTCGGGGTTCGGTGTCAACCCTCGTATATACAATATCTATTTGCACATTTTCTACAACGATTGGTGCAAAAATATTTCATCCAGGTCTTGCCTTTCCAGATACGAAACTTTCTTTATCAAAACTATCTATCGATTGGTACAAACAAATTTAATCTAGAAAATAGCCCAAATCTGATTTTTTCAAGAACCGGGGTGGCCGTTGTAATATCCAAAGTAAATTGTACAACTGTTTCATATATCGATTGGTGTAAAAAATATTTTAAAAACGCAAACCTCGTCTCCCCATTAACCCGAATCACCCTACGTAAATTTTTTTTCGAATTTCAAAAAGATTTTTTTGCATCATTACTTCTTAGAACCAACTGGAAAAGGTAGTTGGAAAAGGAAATCCAAGAATCGGGTAAATCGTGGCAAGAGATCAAAGTCATCGCAAGGGATCGTGACAAATGGAGAGATTTCATATTGGCCCTATGCTCCTCCTAGGAGTTAAAGGAGAATACATACATACACTTCTTAGAACTTACTCACAGGATCCTCAGAATGTCTTGTTGCCATATGGACACACCATGCAGGATAGGGGACTGGTGCGGTTCGATCAAAAAGGGTCAAAAATCTAAAACTTCAATCGCTAAATTTAACAACTGTTTTTTTTTTCGAATTTCAAAAAGACTTTTAAGAAGCGTACTCTGTAAAGCATGTTTGAAAAAGTTTTTAGATCCTACTCACGGGATTCTCAGAATGTCCTGTTGCCATATTCACACATCATGCACGATAGGGGACTGGTGCGGTTTGATCAAAAAGGGTCAAAAATCTAAAACTTCAATAGTTATTTTCGAATTGGTCTACCACGTCGGGATTTTGAGACATGCTAACCTAAAAGTTTTCAAAAACATGGTTTTTCGTTTGAGGTTACTCAATAAACAAAGCAATTTTTAGCAACAAAGTACGTATATTATAGTAAGAGAAAGTACTAGTTTTTTCTTTAAAACCATATTTGAATCGTAACGATATCTTTCGGATTCAGTATCAAAAAATACATCTAAAATGGTTATTCCTGCTTTCATTTGTTGGTTGGTTATATTAAAAACATACTACCGTAAAGTAGTCGGTTCGTCGGTTCGTTAAACATGTTTAAAATGTGAAAGAAATTTTAATTTCGTTAAATCTGATAAACAACTTGAAAGTCCTAATCTTTGCCTTTAAAACCTAATTTAAATTATGTTGATATCTTTATTTTTCCTCAAAGATATCTTAACCTAAAAAGACACAAAAGTGCAAAAAAACCGTTTAGCTAATATTTCGGTCTACGATATCTCTTAGAAGCATGAAGGTATAAAAATAACTTAAACTAGGCTTTAAAGAAAAAGATCAGGGCTTTTAAGTATTTTAACCATATTTAACAAATAAATGATATGTTATAGCTTAAAAAACTGGCAAAAAACGACTTTTTTTGGTTTTAAGGTTAGAATATCTCAAAAACTATACACGATAGAGCAATTCTATGGTCAGATTCGCGCTAAGCGTCGCAAAACACATCGAATGTAATTACTTTGATTATTGTTTAATGTATGTAGTTAAAAAAAATTTTTTATTTTTTTGTATGGGAAAATGCCCCAATTGGAAAAGGGATTATCTCAAAATTTAGTCGAGGAGTCACGGGTGAACATTTTTTTATACATCATTTGAACGATAAGTAAACAGAATCTGAAAAAAAAATTGATGTGCTACGACATTCGATTTAAAACGGGTTAAGGCACGTCGTGCCATGCTTGGATCTCTAGTTGTTGTAGCTTGTTCTGTCATGATTGCGAGTTTGCAGAACATTTGACTTTGGTCTTGCTTTAGGATGCTATGAAACTGTACGTGGCGGCTTGAGTCTGATCTCTTATTTCTACATTCAGCTATCACAATTTAGACTGTTTTGCGTAGTTTCAAGCATTAGGTCATAAATTAAATAATGGTTTTGGAGTGTGGCGTAACCATTGGTGATCAGATATACTTTCATGAAGGCCGTCCAATGTGGAATTTATACTGAACAGAAAACCGTCCACTGTGTGATACTCCAATATTTATGTGCTTAAATGCTTATAAACATTAAGAATGCTTCGGACAAGTTCTGAAGAAAAATCAGTTGAATTCAGATATGAGAAAGTGGCGACCCTTTTTTCAAACAGAAATTTTTAAATGCTTTACTTAAAGATTTATATTCAAAACCATATAACCACGAAACAACAAAACATACACTAAAAAATGATATACTGACAGAGCTATTAAGATTAAAAAACGCTCATGAAAATACTTATTGTAAATTTAAAATTGAATATTTGATCACTGTGTAAAAACTTAATAGAATACACGTAATATAAGGGTGATTTTCCGAAAAACATACTATTCAATGTCCTGAGGTTCAAAACCATGTTTGAAGTTCAAATTTGATATTTTTTAACAGCTTCTATATAAAAAATTCTTAATTTTTTGTTTGAATGTTAAAAACTCATTCTCCTGCCTATTCAATACCACTAAATATGGTGCTTATCCAGACAGTTATGTATTTTTTAACTTTTCCGTATCGTAACTTTCAGAAATATCTGCCATCCAAATCAATGTTAATGAATAAATGAAATTTGTATGGAATTGAGATACCTTACTAATGGATGATGGGTATCTCGAAAAGTAGTGATCCAAGCACTGTGTAATTCACATCAAATTCAAATCACTTTTCTGGAAAACGGATTTAAACCGAATTTTTTCCAAAAAAGTTTGAAATTTATTCCAGAAAAGTATAAATTTTAATTCAAAATATTTTAAAATTAATACTTTTTTTGACATTATCTATGTATATATCAATACGAGAACAGATTTTGTCTCCCTTTTGCGAGATAACCATTTAACCGATTTTCAATATTTTTTTTTATATGAAAGGTATTGTGGTGTAGAATCCACGAATTCAATTATCCTCATAAGTTGCCATTAAGGTATTTAAAAACAGGATCAAAGTTTCCCATACAATTATAACAATAACAGCACCCACAGCGTTATGCTGTGTTGTTAAGAAAGTGAATGACACAGTGGAGTGAGAGGAATTTTGTTGTTGTTCTTTTTCCCTTGCTTGCACGAAACCTGTTTCGTTGCGCTCTGTCGACGTTCTGCACCAATATTTTGGATGTTTTTCGATACATTTGGACTTTTACTGATATTTTGGATGTTTCTCGATACTTCTGGCCTTTTATCGATATAATGGATGTTTTTCGATCCTTTGGACTTTTACCGATATTTTGGATGTTTCTCGATACTTTTGGACTTTTACCGATATTTTGGATGTTTCTCGATGCTTCTGAACTTTTATCGATATTTTGGATGTTTCTCGATTTTTTTGGGCTTTTATCGATATTTTGGATGTTTCTCGATACTTTTGGACTTTTACCGATATTTTTGATGTTTCTCAATATTTTGGACTTTTACCGATATTTTGGATGTTTTTCGATACTTTTGAACTTTTACCGATATTTTGGATGTTTCTCGATACTTTTGGACCTATCCCGATGTTTTGGATGTTTCTCGATACTTTTGGACTTTTATCGATATTTTGGATGATTCTCGAAACTTTTGGACCTTTACCGATATACATACCGATGTTTTTCGATACTTTTGAGCTCTTTACGATATTTTGGATGTTTTTCGATACTTTTAGGATATTTTTCGATACTTTTGGACTCTACCGATATTATACTGAGCTTGCTGCATATAAAAAATGTTGCTACGATTAATGAATACTCAATATTCTGCCTTTCTTTTGTACCAAACGGCACTCGGAAAAAGTGTATTTATCTCAAAGTAAAAGGCCAAAATTTGGCCACCGGCGATACTAGTTCTATATAAATACTTCTTGGTTTTAAAATTCAACTAAAATTTTTACTTTTTAAATACAAATTGGAATTGGTATTGGAATTCAGAACGGGACTGTATTTAATGTTTTAATAACAATTCAAAATTTCAAAATCAGAAGATCGGGATAAAATAAGATAAGATAAATTTTACATTGATCAAGAATAAAGGGTTATATACTATATATTTTATTTATTTTCATAGTATTTCTAAAATGTGTCGCACCCTCTTGAAGCATCTTCACGCCAAGGTGGACAACCCCACCTGTTGAGAACCTCTGCTCTAACCTATTTCAAAAGTTAGAGACGTCATATTCTATAACTCCAGTTAATAAAAAATAAAAATATAAAATACAATAGGTGACGATAGAAAAAGGTATGTTTTGGTACATTTCTCGGCGAATTACTGAAAAACTATTACTACGTAGTTATAATTATCATTACAGTTAGTAAGTCCTAAATAAGCTTTTATAACCTCACTACATTTTTCAAATGTTACTTATTTTAACAGCGGCTTCACAGTTTTTAGGGCGCTATCGGCGAAGGCATTGTCGCTCCAATTTCCAATTTTTTTGGTAGCATTTCGGGTGACTTAACAATACCGTATGGTCGTAAATGATATATAAGATAATCAAATGTATACATATCAGCTGATCCAACATAATGAAATGATATTGTGTAATCTGAGCAGCAGTTCACACCCTTAATAATAACAGGAAAAGAAAAATGTTAATCCAATGAGACAATCATTCATAAAATTTAACATTAATACTTACCTCTTCGGAGTTATAATAAATGTATTTCCAATACCAATGCCAATGATTTGGAATTGCTATTAAATGCGACTCAGGAGGAAATGGAAAAAACCTACCACGTTCTTGTGAGTCTCTTGAATCACCAGCCGTAACATTAAGATTTTGTAAGCAAATTCCCATTTCTACATCTTCATTGCCATCGTGTGATTGCTTACAGCGATTTGAATTGGGAAGACCTTCGCGCACAAAACGGCGTACTGCCTCTTTACTTAAAACATAACCAGCACCACCAGACATATAGCCCTACAAGTATGTGATAATATTAACCAAAAAGTTGCATAAAATTAGCATTGAATCACTTGCCTGTTTTACAAATAACTTAAATTTTGAACCAAAATATATAGGTGTATCTGTTGAATACGGATAGAGAAAGTAACGCATATTTTCCATAATGGCATAACTGAAATAAAATTAAAGGTTTTTCAGTTTACAATATAGGTACTCGCCGCTAGATGTCTTAACATACGTGTCATCGTCAGCTTTGAAAAACCAATCAGCATCCTCCAGATGATTTTCATAAATATATTTAAAGGCTTCTCTTGTCTTGGCCCATAACCAATTTCTACCTTCAGAAACGTTCAATGCAATGGCACCCAATTTTTTATCCTCCACGGAACTCATAAATAAAAGTTTATTGCAACGTTTACCCCAAGTTCTCTTTACATGCTGCGCCTTTGCTTGATGATTGTTTGGACTCGTCATAATCCAACAAAGCACACGCACTTCTTTGTACAGTTGCTCCGCCACAGAGGAGTTCTCACGAGAATGCGTATGTTCTCGATCGTAATCTTTTTGCGCTACTTCATCAGCGATCGCGTCATCATGGTCATGTGGAATAATAGGGCCGCCATGCGTTTCATCGTTATGTAACTTAGTCATCCATTGCGAATGTGTAGAAGTTGAAATATATATTAATTGTGTCAATGAGAATCCAGTTATAAGTCCAATTATAAGCGTGATCAAACATCGGTGAAATATTGAAGAGCCTTTGGTGAGAAAAGTTAAGCCATTAAAACTGATAATTAAAATAAGTAACTGGTAAGGGTGCTATTTTTGACCTGGCCAAAAATAAATACCCCACACCGCTGGATATTGTTGTGTGAAACTACGTACTCTCTTCCAAATTCACCTAATTTTTGCTCTGCAGCTCTACAGCATTTTTAAAAATCCATTGCGGATTGCCGCAAATAATCTTCTATATATTAATACGCAAACCAAAAACTTGTCCATCTTCTTTTACTATGTTAGAAATAGAGTACGACTTTAAATTATACACCATTAGAGAGGTATTTGTGTGCAGATGTGCAGAAAGTTAAAATTATGTTAATATTTTGACTTTAAGATAGGTAAAAGGATAAAGCACAAAGAGAAAGACAAAAAGCATAGGACTTTTTGTTTTGTTTATATTTCGCTTAAATAATACCAGGGATGATAAATGAGTTTTTCTATATCGTACCAAAAAGCGAAAAAAAGTACTAAAAGTGTTCAAAAAGTACCGAAATTATTTAATACATTTGTGGTCGAATTCTGACCACTGGGCGATTCTAGTGCTCTTTAGATAGCGTTTTTTATAATTTTTTGTTTTGAATTGTATCTCCTTTTTTTTCTTAAAAACGGTTTTCGAGCATTTTCAATGCACAAATCCAAAGAGTTGATTTTTTATACCCTACACCCAGGGTATATTCACTTTGTCCTTCCGTTTGTAACGCAGAGAAGGAGTTTTTGGAAAAACTGAGCAAGATGCTTCAATGAAATTTAGCACTCTGCCTCCGTTGTCAAAGTTGGCTCGAGGGATTAAAAATTACCGAAATCGGTCAGCGGACACGCCTACCGCCCATGCAAAGCATACGTTCAAAACACAATATTAAGTAGTAGCATTATTTGTGATAACGCAAGCAAAATACACATAATTACTAAAGATAGTAAATACATGCTCTGAACAAAAACTAGGGTAATTCGGATTAAAGGGCGTGGCACCTCCCATATAAGCAAAAGTTTCAAAATCCAACACTGAAATCGTTTTTGAGATAAGCGAAATTAATTTCACTCAGACACTAAAAACTATTGATGCAAGCTCTGAACATAAACTGGGCGAACTCGAACAAGAGGGCGTGGCACTTCCCATATAAGCAAAAGCTTCAAAACGCTATACTGAAAGTGTTTTTTGAGATCGAACTGAATTTCACGCAGACACTAAGAACTATAAATGCAAGCTCTGAGCAAAAACTTTAAGAAATCGGGCAAGAGGGCGTGGCACCTCCTATGTAAGCAAAAGTTTCTAAATGCCATACTGAAAGAGTTTTATGAGATAGTCCAACTAAATTTCACTCAAATACTAAGGACTATAAATGCACGCTCTGAGCTTAAATTAGACGAACTCAGACAAGAGGGTGTGGCACCTCCCATATAAGCAAAAGCTTCAAAAAGCTATACTGAAAAAGTTTTTTTAGATAATCCAACTAAATTTCTCTCAGACACTAAGAACTATTAATGCAAGCTCTGATTTAAAACTGGATGAACATGAACAAGGCGTGGCACCTTTCATATAAGCTAAATTTTCAAAATACTGCAGTGTAGGGTATTTAATGTTTGGCCAGGCCAAAGGTTACACCCTGAATAGTTTCTAAGTTCAATCACCAACAAAATGAGCTATGTCGAATCAAAATCGGTAGTAGGAGGTAAACTGTACCAGATGAATATTAAAATTTTTTAGTTCTTAGTGGGCGTTTCACCGCAATTTGACGGGGAAAGTGGTTTCACGTCCGAAGCACATTTTTTGAAGAAATTTAGTGCGGAAATGCCATAAATAACTAAAGATACAAAATAATTTTTGTTTTGTAGTGGGCATGAGCGCGATAGTTTTATAGACTTTGAAGTTCCGGTAGTGATTATGGATGAGCAATCAAAAAAAAAAAAAAAAAAAAAACAATGTCGAAATGCAGGGAACGAAGTTGAAGCTGAGAGTTATACAATTAAAGATTCATCGCGGTAATGCACGGTTATAAAGCTTCGGAACAACAAAGTATGCAATGGTCTTGTTTTTGGGTATTGAATCTTGGTGTTGTACATTAAGTTTTGGTTACGGTCTTGGTTTTGTTTGCTCTTTACTAAATCAGATCAAATTATTGCGATTGCGGAGAAAATATATCTTTCGCACATTTCAGCTACGAATATATAACAAACTTGAAACTTACCTTCAGCTGAAAAAGCTCTGCTAATGAAGTTGCCTCCAGTCATTTGTCTGTGGCTAATAGGTGTAAGTTTTGCTGACACAAAGTATGATTTAATCAAAATTTTTATCTTCTGAAGTAGCTACCATTTTATATTTTCTTACAACTTAAGTTCTCAATGAAATGAGTAGAAATGACGAAGAATATTTAAAATTTTTTTTTTCCCGAGCTATGGTATACACTTATCGAATTATTTTATTTTTTAATAAAATTCTTACTAATTAATTGATTTTTTTCTCGTGTAATTTGAAAATTTTTTTCCACAAGTTAATGTTTGTTAAACATATTAAACAGACTAAACAGCAGCAATTAAAAAGTGCAATAAACAAATAATTTTTCTTAATTGAAGTTTTTAATAAGCAAAACAAATTGAATTTAATGCGAGTAGATATCCTAGTTATCTTCAACTACTAGCGTACTAGCGAGCTCTCCCGGCAAGTGTGATATTAGTTAAGTTAGAAGTGAGTATTGAATAGCAACGAAAAGTCAGAAAAGTTCAGTATTTGCAAAAAGCTCGATAAATGTAAAAAAAAGTATCGATAAATATCACAAAAAAAAATAATTTAAAGATGTGCTAATTTCAAAAGGAATTGTTAAAAACTTACTCAATTCCGAGATTTTTCAAATCACGTTTTTTTCTGTTTATGAAAACGATGTGTTTCTTAATTGAAAATAATAGACTTTTTGGATCAGAGATAGGTGTAAGCTTCATATATAAAAAAGGAGATTAAATTTCGTTTAAAATGCTGTATTGGTTAAAAATTAACCGAAATGTGGAGAAATTTTTTACGTGTTGGGAAAAACGTTTCTTTTTCAAAACAAAGGCATCTAACCAAAAAATGTTTTAGGTTTAAATTGCTTATCGTCCAAAGTGTGTGATTTTTTTCAGAATTTTTTTGAAACATTTTATAAGTTTTTTTGACCAATTTTTTAAAAATTATATAGTTGCCGTGTTTCTTTTGACGCGTAAAGACAATTGTGGTTATTTTTAAATTACGATAAGTCATTAACAGTGAGTCGCGCAATTAAAACTCTAAGAAACTTTTTAATGGAGAATCACGTTCTCTACAAAAAAATTTTCGTTTTATTTAAAAAAAAATGTACCTTTTATGAGTTATTCTATAAAAACTAGTTAAGTGCCGATAAACGCTAAAAAATCATTTGTTTTAAATAACTTCTAAATAATTATTATAACTTCTAAAATTATTTGTAGAGCATGTGGTTCTCCAGAAAAAGACACTTGGACTTGTTATCGTGCGACTCACCGTTCATAAGTTATCGTTATTTGAAAATTACCACAAATGTAAATACGCGTCAAAAGAAACACGGCTCACGTTTCAAAAAATTCTAAAGAAATTCACACGTGCACTTTTGACGATTCTACGCATTTATGTTTTATACCCTACACTCAGTGTACATCCACTTTGTCCTTCCGTTTGTAACGCGGAGGTGGTGGCATGGCAGGTATGGAAAAGTATATATGTGACCGTTCAGTGGAAAAGGTACCTTATCTTCACAAAATCAAAAATGGTTTTTTTTTGCATTTTCTAAAAAAAACATACAATTTTGAATAAAATTATGCCTCGTTCACTGGAAAATTCCAAAAATTTACTGAGTTATGGCATTTTAAAATCGTAAAATGAAAAACTCAAGTTTGTAGCTATCGAAGTTTAAAGTTAGTCAATTATTAACTATCAATTTCTACAGGGTAGAGGTTCGGTAAGACCGCTTAAATTGGTATTTGTAATTTGATAATCGACCTCAAATCGGTTGTAAAATGTTCATTACACGTCTAAGCACTGAATTCCACCTTAAGCTGAAAACCGGTAAAATTTACCCTATCTCTTATTTTCCACTGGATTCTCACCGTGACCTCCTGAGTCGATAAAGCCATGTCCGTCTGTCTGGATGTCTGTTCGAAGAAATTCGGTGCACTGCCTCTGTCGTCAAAGTTAGTTTTACTTATTGAGAAAGAGCGAAATCGGTCAACAGACACCGCCCATATAATAAAAGTATTCTAAAGACGGTAAGCGCAAGCCATGAACAAAAACCAGGCCAACTCAGACCAGAGGGCGTAGCACCTCCCATATAAGCAAAAGTTTCAAAACACCATACTGTAAGCGTTTTTTGAGAAAGTCCATAATAATTTAACTAAATTTCACTCAGATACTAAGAACTATAAATGCAAGCTTTAGGCAAAAGCAATGCGAGCTCGGGCAAGAGGGCGTGGCACCTCCCATATAAGCAAAAACTTCAAAATGCTATACTGAATACGTTTTTTGAGACAATCCAACCAAATTTCACTCAAATACTAAGAACTGTGTATTAATGCAAGCTCTGGGCAAAAACTAGGCGAACTCAGACAAGAAGGCGTGGCACCTGCAAATAAGCAAAAATTTTATTAGTGCTTACAATACAATTTAATTCACTTAAATTAAAACCCATACACGTACTAATGATAACACAGGTTTACAAAAAAAAAAATGTCATGGCGTTTTGACCAGACTATGTGTTTTCTAGGGACTTTGAGGTCGTGAATCCGAATCCCAGGTCCGTTATGTGAATATGTGATCAAAAAGGGTATTTCGGACCTAGTTTCAGAGATATGGCCATCGGAAGATCAGAATATATATTTTCTATGAAAACCTCTATAAGTTGGGAATCTGTATGGATTTGGAAAATATTGGTGTCATATGGAAGGTATTTTGTTGTTGTTGTTGTTTTTGTTGTTGCTTGTGTCGTTAATTTATTTTTTGTTGTATTTGAAAAATTTCACAAAATTTAAAAAAAGCTCATATCTCGAAAACTATGAATCCAATTGAAAATATGCTCGAAACATTTTTATAGGCTGGTAAAATACCTTTCATATGACACCAATGTTTCGATCACATATTCTTTTAAAAGACTAAGGACTCAATGATAAAAAATTAGTTTAAGAATTTTAGCGAATTTATCACTAAACGACACATGACCTCCATATGACCTTGAAATATTTCTTCTCAGACGTTCTAGAAAAAACGGACCCGGGATTCGGATTCACGACGTCATAGTCCCTAGGAAATACATAGTC
The DNA here is from genome assembly GCA_951812925.1 of Calliopum simillimum. NCBI lineage: Eukaryota > Metazoa > Arthropoda > Insecta > Diptera > Lauxaniidae > Calliopum > Calliopum simillimum. Next base: position 99,984,147 of record OX638369.1, read on the forward strand.
TGGTCAAAACGCCATGACATTTTTTTTTTTTGTAAACCTGAGTAATCTTACATATTGCCGCAGGAAATAAATCTGGATTTCGTTATTACAACAATGGCTCTGAGCAGTGACGGTAAGCATGTCTTAAGCATCATATAATTTCATAATTCACTTATGGCCGATTTTTCAATATTCGGTAAAGTTTAAAATTCTACGAACAGATTATAGAAAAATTACATTTTTAGTATGTAGTTAACAGATAAATGTTTCAATACTTATTTACTTACATACAACTAAAGGTTCTTCCTCCATTCATCAATGTTTGGTTGCACTTATCATTGGCATTGTAGCTGGTTTTAGCATAACGCAACTATTGCTGATGTCAACATCGATCCGTACAAAATGGATGAACACAATTTATTATGATTTTATTGACTATCATCACTCTCAAGACCTGATAGACGATGAAGTTTCCTTCACAAAAAACATTCGCGAACATACACATACTCATGAGGACTCCAGTGTGGCGCAGAAGCTGTATAAAGAAGTGCGTGTCCTCTGTTGGATTATGACAGGTCCACAGAATCATCAAACAAAAGCACAGCATGTGAAAAAAACTTGGGGTAAACGATGTAATAAACTGTTATTTATGAGTTCCGTGGAGGATAAAGAGTTGGGTACAATTGCATTGAATGTCTCTGAAGGTAGAAATCTGATATGGGGCAAGACAAAAGCAGCCTTTAAATATATTTATGAACATCATATGGATGATGCCGATTGGTTCTATAAAGCTGACGACGACACGTAAGTTAAGCGGTATTCCATATATATATCAAACTGACTGAGAAGGCTGAGGTTTGATAAAGACCCAAGATTATTTTAAAGATTTATCAATAACTCATTTTGAATTGTACGTATATAATAATATCTTAATATAAGATGTAATGTTATTTATAGGTATGCCATCATGGAGAATATGCGATACCAGCTTTATCCTTATTCACCAGAAACACCAATATATTTTGGAGCTAGATATATAGAATTTGCAAAACCAAATGTAAGTATATACAACTGTTTTTTAAAAAATTTTTGAGTGGCACTTATTTTGTTAAGCTCACTTTTTAAAGATGGTATGGTATGCGTGTTTGGCACCTATCTACCAAATTTAATCGAAATCGCTTGTATAGTTTACTTGATGTAGCGGGATGTACCGAAAAGTACTCCGACCTTGAACTTGTTTACTTTTACTTGTATTGAGTAAACTCATACAAATACATTTAAACAAACATTTAACAAAAAATTTAGCACTTGAAATACTGACAGACTTCTTTCAGGGTTATATGTCCGGTGGTGCTGGTTATGTTTTGAGCAAAGAAGCTCTGCGACGATTTGTTACCATAGGTCTTCCGAAATTCTGCCATAAGCCTAACAAAGGCAACGAAGACGTTTTTATGGGGCTTTGTTTACAAGCTGTGAATGTAACTGCCGGCGACTCAAGGGACTTTAATGCACGTGGTAGATTTTTTCCCATGATGCCTGAATGGCATTTATTACAACGTCCAAACGAAAGTTTTTGGTACTGGAAATATATTTACTATAAGGATAAGGGTGTAAGTAATAGCTGGAGCTTTAACAATTATTTCTTTGTGTTTGATTTCGAATACATCATACTTATTTTAGGGATTGGAATGCTGCTCAGATTATACTGTATCATTTCATTATATCAAACCATATGAAATGTATAGTTTAGATTATTTTGTATACCATTTAAATCAATATGGTATTGTTCATTTGCCTGAAAAATTACCCAAAAGACTAGAAAAGGGTGCAACAATGCCTCCGCCGATTTCACCACAAAATTAATTATTTCAAAATTATAAATTTTAATTTAAATATTACAAACGTGCAGTATTAATATGAATTTTGATAGCATAGCATATCGTATTACGCGATTGTAATTAAAAATAAATTTATTTTTAAAAAAAATAAAAAAAACAACACATTAATAAATTAAAAAGTGAAAAATTGCATATTAATTCAATCAATAACATCTTTGTATAAGAAATTTCGTTTGAACTCTCTCACTGAGGTCCAAATACAGTGAACTCACGATAATATTAACTACCCAATATGAACACTTTCTCCCAACTAATGACTACTCCAAAATATGAACATGGTACAAAAGCTCTACAATATTAGCATAGTTTTTCTTAAACTTGAAACAGATTACGAATTTATTTCCAAATCATTTTGTTTATATAGGATCTGTGTAATGAACAAGATAAATGAAAAAGTTTCTTTTAAGTTTTGAAATAAAAAATATTTTTATTTTGAAACTAATGACGTTCGATATTTTTTTTAATTGTTGTGCCTTTCGTAGATTTGAACAAATAGTTCATATTATCGCAAGTATACTCCGGGTATTCCTTAAAACGTGTAAATGCCTCGAAACCAAATCGAAAAAAAAGTAAAAACGGGCATAAAATTAAAACAGTACTTCTGCGAGAAAGTATATGGATGGATCTGGTGGTGACAGAAATAGTTGTGCTGATAATATACATACCATTTGTATTAAAACCATAAATAATTGCAATCTCGATGTAAAAGACTTAGTTGATTAATTATTAAATTTTGATTTAATTTTGTTCCCTGTGCATAAAAGCCTGAAGTTGTTCTTTATTATTAGCTGAGTTTTAGACGGCAGCGTGTTAACACGGAGTTTAAGCTGTTCTTCTAAAACGAGTTTGTGTGCTATCGGTAAAAATGTCATGCCACTATGTTATTGCACAGTTTGCGGGATAAACATCGTATGGTATTCAAGTTTGGCATCTACTTACCAAATTTTGTGAAATTACTTGTGTAACTTGCGAGATATAACGTGTTAAAATATTCAATAGTTTAAAAGTGAAATTATTTGATTGCACCTTCTTTTAGATCAGTATTTGGTATTCCAAAGAAGTTTCACTATCGGGCTGCTGCTATGCCTTTAGATAGTATCGACCCCCATACAAAAAAAAAAAGTTCGAATGACCACTCCCAGTTTTTTCGGCCTCTAAATTCGATGCGGTTTTTTTTTTCTTATATCTCTGCCGTTTGACGTCCAATCAACCATTATAGTATATCGTTGTAAACTCGACATGGACTACTTTTCATTCATAGATGCCGTTTATCTCAGATTTTTTTTTCGACTAGTTGCACTCATTATCTCAGTTTCTACCACTCCAAGGTGCCAAGGACACTTCAAACAGGATGAAAATAAAAAAAAAAAAAAATATTGCATAGTCTTAGAGGGCGACGTTCGTTTTTGATACATCCTGTTTTTCATATTTTGTACTAAACTTTTAGATTCGCTATAACTTCATCAACTTCAACAATTTGGGGAAACTTTGTAGAGATAAATTTTATGATTTTTTGTGAGCTTCAATTTCATAAGGTGTCCTTGGCATCTAAGGATGGTAGAAAGTGAGATAATGAGTACAACTAGTCGAAAAAAAAATCTGAGATAAATGACTTCTATGAATGAAATGTAGTCCATGTTGAAACATTTACAACGATATACCATACTTGTTGATTGGACGTCAAGGGAGATATAAGAAAAAAACAAATCCGCGTCGAATTTTGAGGCCGAAAAAAAAATAATGTTTAATTTCATTTAAATTCTTCCAATGTTAGTTTTCAAACTGGGGGCGGTCATTCGAGCTTTTTTTTTGGCGATATTATCGACTATGCTCTCTCCAATTATGAAGTTCAAAACTTTTGCCTGAACTTTCTACTGCTCCCGGAAAGTTTACAGCTGCCACGAAAGGCGTTACCATCCACTTTGACAAAGACTGATCCTAGGTATGATTTAAAAAAAAAATTAAATTCGTAGTAATCCTAAACTTCAAAGCAGATTAATAATTATCTTTTAGATTCAATTATCTTCATACCTAGTGGACGACCTTTAAATATTAACCGATTTTAATGTTGATCTGAGTTTTCGCTACTTTATCGTGTTTGAGATGCGTTGATTGAATTCCAAAAAAATGGCTATCACATGCTTCTGCACGGCGATCATGCCCTAATTTGCATGTTACTCTGAACATGCCCTTACTGCAATGCTGCCAACATTGGCATGTCATTCCTTTTGGTTTAGCTTTGACAACATCATGCTAGTAAAGTAGAAAAAACCGAAAGAAAAGCTACGATACTTACAATAAAAGAAACTCGATAAAGAAAAAGTGAACATATTAAATTAAATTGAATATAAAGAAAAGTTAAAACGCGAAAAAAAAGAAAAAGTGAATTTGTGTTGCCGTTGTTTTTGTTTACTTTGACGACGAGACGGTGGTCGTACTGACAATTACGGTGAGTTCCTAGTGTTTCTATTTGAAGTCCCACAATGTATGTATGTATTCTCCTTTAACTCCTAGGAGGAGCATAGGGCCAATATGAAGCGTCTCCATTTGTTGCAATCCCTTGCGATGACTTTGATCTCTTGCCACGACTTTCCCGATTCTTGAATTTCCTTTTCCAGCGACCTTTTTCAGTTGGTTTTGGGTCTACCACGTCCTCTACTGCCTTGTAGATTCCACTCAAGAGCCTGGCGACAAACTTCGCTGTGTGGTTTCCGAAGAGTGTTACCAATCCATCTCCACTTACGCAGCTTGACCTCGTTTGCTATAGCCCTCTGATTGCATTTTTGATATAGCTCGGCATTTGATATAGTGCGAGGCCACCAAACCTTTAGTATACGCCTCAAGTCCCACAATGCCAAACATAAATTATTTTAGTGAAATTCCTTTGATTTTTTCGCGTTAATTTCCCCAAAAAGTGTTTCATTTAGTGCAGCAAAGGGTAGTTATGCCGTTTGCATAAAAGTCTTTAGTTATTGATTTCTTTGGAAGTGCTTTATTTTGAAAATTTACACTTTTAGTAGATTTCTGTTCAAAATAATTAATTTTCTAAGAATAAATATGGAATCAAAAACTGTCGCTCGGATCTGGTTTCGGAGGTAGTTTCGGAAGTTGCGGATATCTAAAAATCAATACAGTTATATGGGTGATTCTCAAAAAACTGTACTTTTTGTGTCCTCTGGCGATTTCACCCATACAGTAGGCTTTTTTTTCACAAAAAATTACGCTATAAGTTAGAAACTATGTTTTTCTAATAGAGCGAATCAATTTTACCACCAAATATTTATTGATCTACTTTGAAAGTTTGCAAATATACCCCAAATGTCACAAACGTGGCATATCCTACCCCTACTTTTTATACACAAAACGATGAAAAACGACCAAAAAACGGAAATAGAACAGAAAACAAGTTACTACACATATTAAGTAAATACTTAAGGCTACGATATTCTGAGCTCATCTGCAGTTTTAAATAATTTTTAGAGGGCACAATTTCGAATTGAAAACTGTCCCCTAGTTTTGGAAAAAAAAAATTTCTTGAAAGCATTATGCTACTACTGCATGGTACTACTGTTTCAGTCAATAGATTGCAATACATATGCATTAGTTCTGATCACTATCCATCACCCAAAGGTCATCATGTCAAGACGAGTCCAAAAAGAAATCTGTTTGCGTTTTATAGGGCAGTTTATAAACAAAAGCAGTTTTTTTTAAAAACTATGGTCACAAACGTGGCACTCGGCACTCCCAGGTAATACATTTTATTTTATGCATGAAACAATTTTTTTGTAGGATTTGCATACATGACCCCAAATTCTTTCGGAAAAATCTTGAAGTCAAAAGCGTGCTTTACAATGAGCTATAAACTACAAAAATGTCACAAACGTGGCGCATCAAAAATGTCACAAACGTGGCACTTTTTATCAGTCTGCAAAAAACATATTTCGATATAAAGTTTGAGTATACAGATGTTAAGTTGAAGGCTATTAATTATGTTTTTAATACAAAAATTTTTCTACACAATCAGAATCCTGAGTTATCGTTGCTCAAAAGTGAAAAAATCACTGTTTTGACATCTACTTAAAGCTATAGAACAAAAACAACATTAAGTTAAATTAATTTTTGTCAATGGATTCAGACAGTTAAATTTATTGTCAAAAAGACATAATTTACCGTTTTTCAATTGCATTCCCAGCTTTCGAGTTATAAGCGTTTAAAATAAGGACATCTTTCGATAACATACAAAAGATTTTTCGAGACCCAAAAGCTACAAAAAATCAAGTTTTATTATTTTTATCAATAACATATTTAATTACAAAAATTTTGTGACCTTGCAGACCATAATCGCATAAAAAATGACAGTTCTATGCTAGATTTAGTGAATGACCCTAATAAACTATTGCTTTGCAAATTAACAGAATCAAAATTTCATCTGTTCATTCTCTAAATCTACAATAGAGCCTTATTTTTTCATCCGATTTTAGTCTGCAAGGGCTTAAAATTTTCGTGATAAAATATATTTTTGATAAAAATAATAAAACTTACCATTTTTGTTAATTTTTCGGTCCAGAAAATCCTTTGTGTGTTATTGAGAGGTATCCTTTTTTTAAAGGCTTATAACTCGGAAACTAGAAATCCAATTGAAAAACGGTAAATTATATCTTGTTGATAATGAATTCGGCTGTCTGAATCCATTGACAAAAATTAATTTTACTTGTTGCTGTTTTTATTAAGTAGATGTCAAAACTGTGATTTTTTCACTTTTGAGCAAGGATAACTAAGGATACTGATGTAATAGAAAAAAATCAAGATCAGATTCGTAATTAGGAGATCCTAATCCACCATAAACGGCTATAAAAACAGGGAACAGGAAACCATTGTTGATCTTTAGGGCGATAGGGTTTAAAAAAAATGGACCACTGGAGACATGACACTGTCGCAAAATTAGCCTTGAAGTGTAAATTTGTCATATGCAATATATCTCTCATCAAAACGCTTCAAACCATAATTTTTCCATACTGTGGCTAAAATGTCACAAACGTGGCAGCAAAATTTCTTAATTTAGACCTCAAAGCCGTTAATTCACACTTGTAGTTGATCTACTTTAAAGGTGAGTTTTAAGAGTGCATGAAGAAACTTGCAAAAATCCAAAAAAATTATCTGCCAATTTTACAACTCGAAAAAGCACAGTTATCTAAGAATCACCCATATATCAAAATATGGGTGTCACATGAAAGGTAATTTAATAAGCTACAATAGTAATACAGATTTTTTTTAATTCGGTTCGTAATTTTTGAGACGTTACGACTTTTCTGAAATTTGGACCGATTTTTTTTTTGTTTTTCAAAAAGCAAACTAGGTGTTGGATATATTATAGACCGATCCGCGTGTGTTAGATTTCTAGGAGTTTGAAATCCTGAGCTGCGCCCACAATCCGCCCTCTTTCCACTACTCTTATGTAAAGTTATTGTGGGAAAAAAAATCGGCCCAAATTTCAGAAAAGTTGTAATATCTCGAAAACTACGAGCCAGATTTCAAAAATTTTTGAATCAATATTGTAGCTTATTAAATAACCTTTCCGTTTTTAATTATATAGATTTTTAGAGAAGCTATATCCTCAACTTCCGGTGGCTATGTTTCCGAAAGCAGATCCGAGCGACTCTTTTTTTTTACACAATTTTTTTTTTATTTAAAAAGCACTATATAAACTGTACCTATCTGTTTCAAGTTTTGAAATCATCTTTTAAAAACTTGAGTTTGAAAATTATATTCAAAGAAATTAGGTTAATTTTTTTTTGCAATCATTTTATTTTGATATTTTTACTGGACGCTTTTTTAGCATCAAAATTGTGGACAAACATTTTCCTGTAGAAGTAAGCGTTAACTAAATATTTACAAAAAACTGATTTTTGCGACTTTGATATTTACTATAATAACACCCCAAGAGGTTTGAGAAGTGTTTTTATTGTATTTTAACATATGCTATGTCTGTATAAAACAGTGTTTTTTGAAAAAAGCTAATTAATTGATCTATTAAGGTAGATCTTTAAAGTCTCTTTAACCCGTCTCGCTTCGCATTTCAAAAGTAATTCATATGCATAGCCTTAGGGAGCATTGTCTTAGGGAGCGATAGTCGTTTTTGTAACATCCTGTTTTTCATATTTTGTACTGAGCTTTTAGATTCGCTATAACATCTTCTACTTCAACAATTTGAGGAAACTTTGTAGAGTTGAATTTTATGATTTTTTGTGGGCTTCAATTTTATAAGGTGTTTTTGGCACCTTAGAGCGTTAGAAACTGAGATAATGAGTACAACTAGTCGAAAAAAAATCTGAGATAAATGACTTGTATGAATGAAATGTAGCCCATGTTGAGGCAACGATATACTATACTTGTTGGTCAGACGTCAAATGGCGGAGATATGTATAAGAAAACAAAACCGCATCGAATTTAGAGGCCGAAAAAAAAATGTTTTTTCCTCAAAATTCTTCCAAACAAATAGCTTTCAAACTGGGGGCGGTCATTCGAACTTTTTTTTGTGATACTATTTAGTGAACAGTGTTAATTGAAAGATGCACAGAAATTGAAACAGAAATAGTATTGGATTAATAGTGAACACCACATTAATTCAATGCTAAAAAATTCTCTTGCAATAATAGTATGCTATTATAATTATAATTCATAGATGTAAACATGATGTATCATTGGATCAATATTTAACGACATAACATAACAAAGCAAGTCCAGAGTTAAAATCGATATTTTAGTCAACTAAGTAGAAAATCAATATTAAACACCTAGAGACTTGCAAGGTATTGTTGCAGTTCAACTAGGGGTCATTTCTGAAGAAATTTTTTCCTAGAATTTTGAGATAAGACACAAGCTGTATTCGCTATAACTTATGGATATAACTTATGCGGAAAACATTAAACGATTTTTTTCGATACCTTGTTTTAAGGAAGGTAATGGAACTGAATGATGAATTACTTAGTTAAAAAAAAAAAAAAAAAATAAAAAAATTTTGTGAAGGGTGTATCCAACCTCAGAAATAACAAAAACAGCCATTTTGTGTATATCTCGAAATCCAGCCGTGATGCGAAAATTCTGAGGAGGATTTCGCGGATTCGGATTCTACGCATCAAGTTCTTTCGAAAACGACTCTCAGCTGCACTGCACAGTCACTTCATTTCCAGATCTGTGTAATTTTTCGATTGCATCGAAGTACATAGGCTGAACTCTTAAGAATGTGAATACGATAACTTCTTTTTATTTGTTTTTGAAATGAAAACACAAGAGTTGTAAATTTTTTCAAAATAATTTTTTATTCAGCTTTGTTTTTTTTTTGTGATTTTCATAAGTTTATTTCAATTGGTTTAGTTTCTTTATTTTTAAAATAAATTAATTGTTTTATTTATTTGTTTTTAATTAGTTTAATTAATTCTCCATTAATAATTAATTAATTATCGTCAATGTGACGAAATACTTGTTTGTCTGTCACTAACGCAGATCGACAACAGACTTTTACACCAGTGTAATTTCTTTTTTTATTATTTATTAATATTCATTTACTTTTAGTTTTTAATTTTTGTTTATTCAGATGCAATTTGGTTTTTTAAAATTTTGTTTGTTTTCTTTTTTAAATTCAATTTCAATTATGCAATGCAATTTGTATTTATTTAATTTTGTTGTTATTGGTTTTTTGAATACTTGGAGGGGGAAACTGTGGGTGGGTTTTTCTTTTAAGAGAGGGGAAAAAGTCATGTGCTTGAGTTTGAGCTTTTGTTGTTTTTACATTTCTTTTTATTATTATTTTTTTTTTCATAATAATTAACGATATTGTTTTCTTTTTTTTGGTTTTTTGTATAATGGCTTAGAAATTGATTAATTACTTAACTTGAACTATTTTTTTTTTATTTATTTTAAATGATAACAATTTATTAATGTTTTCTAGTTTCTTTTTTTGTTTAAGTTTTCGTTATTTTTAATTTGTTTAAATTTTTCATGCAAAACAAAACAATGTGGTTTTCCGTTTTTTTTCTTTTTGTTAAGTACTTATTTTTTCGTTTTTTTTAAATAATTTTTTTGGAATTTTATTTAATTTGCTTATTTTTTAAAGTTTTGTCTTTTTTTTGCTTATTGTACAACTTTTGTTTTATTTTCTTGAGTGTTGTTATTACATAATAGTGAACTATCTAATATCTACAGCTGTGTTGGGTGAAAGTATGTGTGTGTAGGTGTGTGTATAATTGTGAGTGTGCGTATCTGTGTATTATATTTTTTTTTTTTAAAAGTTAATTTTGTATTTTTTTTTTAATATGATAACATCGAAGATTTTTTTTTTGCTGTGAAAAATCGATGTCGTTTTACTATTTACTCGTGTATATAAAATGAGGCGAAATTTGCTTAACGGAAAAATTTTCTGGGCGTCAGGTTTGAAGGTATTTATTTTGAATATCTATTTCTGTTTTTTCTATGACGACTTTTTATACATGGGTCAAATTTTGACATATTTACTAAAGAATGGAAGGTGTGGCTTAGAGCCATCATTGAGCTTGCTTAAAATTAATGTTACTATTTTGAAAATAAGTCAACAAAATTAGATTTAACGATCTATTTATAAACTTAGAAAGAAATTACAGTTCCATTACTTGTGATGACTAAGATTTTCTAGCAATTTCTATTTATGTAGTGATAATAAAGATTTATAGCATTCACAACCGTTTTCAATAAATTTTCTTTGCGTTGACACGCGAAATTGAATGCATTTCATTTTTTGGCCCGTGTGTGAGTTGCCTATATTATGCCATTAGCCTTCAATCTATGCTTCAAGGATTATCGTCGTTCATATTCGGCTTGGTTTTTAAGTTCGTTAATTTTTAGCCACAGTGTTACATTCCCTAGCTCCAAACTGATTACCCAAGTGAATCACCTCTATAACAAGCTAAAATTGCTAACTTTGCAGGAGTTCAACCGCCACATAACCTTCAACAAAGCCTCAGTCAAAACCTGTCTTGGAGTAAACGTGTTTGGATTTATACGAGAACTTTTATTGAAAGGAACAACTAAGAAATTTATATTGTTCAAAATGATGGAATTCTGTTCAAAATGTTAAATACTGCATACAGATAATACTTCTAATAGCCAATTCACAATTGCTTGGTTAAGGCGATTTAGTTAGTTTATGCTCAGTTATGCACAAACTATGTTAGTTTTCTATATACGATGGCAGTTTTTTTAGTTCGAGACTTTTTGAAGAGAAGTTCATTTCATTTGCTGATTCAGCATTATTTTTTGCGTTAAAGTCAATACCGAAACCAAAAAATGGCTAGACGAACACTATAAGACTCTGCACCATCAATTTCAATGATCAAGGTGCTTTAATGAGTTTCATCGTGATCGTACATAAGTGACGCCGATCGTTTACCCAAAAGAAGTCGTCACGCCAGAAATCGTCGATTAAAACGTGATATTGGTCATTCGGAGAATGAATGTGTGTGAGGTGTCTGAGGCTATTCGATTCTCAACTGAGCTATCCACACGATGGATGCCCCGATTGCTCACACTCGACCATAAGCGCAACCGCTCGACTATTTCAAATGAGGGTTTTTCGCAATTCGAACGTGTTTTTGGGACATTTCATTACCTTGAACGATTTATAGAATCAAGTGGTTTTGTGGTGTGACCACCTGACACGTGATTTGTAGGTAGCTAGTTAATGTAAATTATTATCTGTTCAAAACAACAAAAAGATTTATAGAAAAGTGGGTATCTTCGGGAGAGCATGCACCAAAGAAAGCCAAGTTTGCCAGCCAACAATGTCATCATTTTCCAGATTGAGCCCCCTGCTACTGTTTCCTGTTTCCAGGCCTAAATAAATGACTTGTTAGTTAGAGATTTGGGTCGAATGAAGACGTCATTACTGAAACAAATGCCTTTTTTAAGGGCATTGAGGAAATCAATTATTTTACTCCCTTAGTCTCGAACTTATCAGATTGCCCTCGCAGTTCCATACAATCTAGACGTGAAAAAGCTAAAATGCATTTTTTAGTATGCAGAACTGGTAAAATATATCCACTGACCTCACGAAGTAGAGTGAAGTGATTTTGGCGGAGGTTTGGTGGGTAACCCCCTTTTGAACAATTAATAAAACGCTATATCTCTGCACCTGTAGCCATTATTATTAAAAAATTATATACACAGGAGTGTAGTCTGTTTAACAAACACCATGCAAAAATTGGAGGAAATTGAACAAAGGGCGTTGCAACGCGTTGTACTCCCATATAAAAAGATACATTAATTGCAATATCTCTGCACCTGAAGCAGTTATTACTACAAAACTTTGAACACAGCAGTATATTGCGTTCACCAAAATCCCTGAAAAAATTAGAGGAAATTGAATAAGGGGCCGTTGTACCCCCATACAAAAAAATACATCAATTGATATATCTCCGCACTAATAGCGTCTATTGTTACAAAATTTGATATTTGAGGGGTATAGAAGCAAAGGCGACAATCTCCATTTTTTTCATTAATGCATCTGAGAATGCTATCTAGTTGCATTTGATCTAAGCTTGTGATCAGTGAAATTTGCAATACCAATTACGCCTCTATCCAATATACTAAGGTTGAAAACTGCCAACCAAAGCAAAAGCAGCCATCTCCATTGGGGTCAAATAAGAGCAATTTGCACCCTTACACAAAAATACTTACTTAAAATGTTCTAACTATGTATTTATATCTAATATATTAAAAAAAAATTTAAATAAATTCTTCAAAAATACGAATAATCAAGTTTGAACAGCGTTTCGATTTAGTTAACAACAAAGTAACTGTCACAGACAAAAATAACCTACTTACATAAAGTGAACGCCGAACTTTGCGTTTTGTTTTTTTTTTATTTGGTTTAGGGAAAACAAGTAATTTATAAATTCATTAAAAAAAATGTATTCATAATTTTTTCCGTTTAGCAAATTTCATATCCATTGTGTCCTTAAGAGTTTTTACTTTTATTTGTTTTAAGTTTAAGTGCATTTTTTCAATTTTTAAATTCGTATTTAACTTCATTTCATTAAATTGTTTTTGTATTATGTTTTTTTCTTTTTTTCATAAATGCATTATAAAATTTTTTACAGTGTAAAATTAGAAAATGTAAAAAAATACAAAAGATTGTTCTAAATTCTCGCTCGGTTGTAAGAGTTTTCCATTTTTTTTGTGGAAGGGCAGGGTCTGAGTACTTAAGTTGCAAGTAAAGTAGGGAGGGAGAATGTCATTGGAGTGAGAGAAATGTAAAAGTTTTTCTCTGGATTGCTTGTTAAGTTATGAGCATTTTTTTTTGGTTTCAAGTCATAGGTAAAAGCCATTTATAAAAAATATACAAAATTTGCATTCTTAATTTATGCAGGTGTACAACAGTTTAGAAAAAATAATAAAAAATTATTGGAGGGACTTTATCTTACTCTTGTAGATGTAAAGAAAATATTTGGAATTTTTTCGAAAAATGCCTGAGCAGAATTGGAGTACAAAATTGAGATGCTCGCAGACCTTGAAACTTTTATTCAAAAAGTCAGACAAACAAATGTTTTCGAAAACCTTTTTTGTATTTATTTTAAATTTTTTTCGAAATTTTTTTATTTTATTCACAAAAGTCTAAAAAATGTCAAAAAAATTTAAATTAAAGTAAAAGTATTAAAAAACCTTTTAAAAATAATTAAAAAATTTCACCCATCAAAATCAACACAAATTTTTATATAAAAAAATTTAAGATTTTTTTAAGTTTTTTTGTATAAAAATTTATTTCAAATATTTTTGACCTTTGGAATGTATTTGTGGGAAAAAATTTTTAACTTTTACTTACTAACAAAAAATTTATACGCTAACTGTTACTGTCATTTCAAAAAATTGGACTCACCCCGATAAACACGCTTCTGCTTAAGATAAGAGCTTGAAAAATCAAGACAATGGGGTCTTCAACGTGAAGCGAAAAAGTTGATGTTTCTGATTTTAGTAAAATTTGATTATGTTATACCTATGTATGTCCTCGATCCAAACACAAAATATTTTTACAGCATAAAGTCTGGTTAACGATGGCTTTAAAAATTGGAATAATCGGCTGGTGTGCGTTACTTTGAACTCCATTATCCAGTTATAAAAAATTAAAATTAAATAAACAAAGCAAACGAATTTAAATTAAATTTAATGAGCTTTTTAAATGCTTTTTTGGATTTTTAAAAAAACTTATGTTTTTGGAAAAATGGTGGATCTAAATTTTTGAAACTTAATTTTAACAAAGTTAGTCCTTTTTAAATTTTTTTCTAAAAATAGCTAATAGTGAACATATAATTCTTGCAAAATTTCATAGTGGGTGTAGAGGTCGTTTAGGAGCTAGACCAGTTAAAATCATTTCGTCAGTGCGGTTTAAAACTATATCTGGTCTAGCTCCTAAACGACTTCACTATGAAACTTGGCAAGAATTATTTATTCACTATTACCTATTTTTAGAAAAAAAAAAAAAAAATTAAAAGGAGCTAACTTTGTTAAAATAAAGTTTCAAAAATTAAGATCCACCTATTTTCCATGAAAATAAATTTTTTTAAAATCCAAAAATGCGTTTAAAAGCTCATTAAATTTAGTTTAAATTTGAGTGCTTTGTTTATTTTATTGTAATTTCTTAAAGCTGGATAGTGGAATTCCAAGTAACGCATACCTACCGATTATTCCAATTTTTAAAGCCATCGTTAACCAGACTTTATACTATAAAAATATTTTGTATCTGGATCGTGAACATATATAGGTATAAACAATCAAATTTTACTAAAATCCGAAATATCAACTTTTTTTAGCTGTTCGCTTCACGTTCACGGCCCCATAGACTTGATTTTTTGAGCCCTTATCTTAGGCAGAGGCGTGTTTATCGAGGTGAGTACAATTTTTTTTGTGATTTTGAACAAATGCGCCTGTTATGGTTATTTTAGGGTTTAAAGTTTTAGTGTCTGATAAAGCTAAAACAAAAGTTTATTTCAAGGTCTGCATGCTAGTAACCCATTAAAGATCAATCTCAGTTCAGTTTTTAATACAAGTTTTCAAAGTATGCTAAGTTTCAAGAGGAAAATCAATTAAAACAATTTGAATATTTTTGGCGTCTCTTATATTAAAAAAAAATAAGTTTTTGTAAAATGTTCAATGATTTTCCGGCGATTTTCTTAACAGGCATTGTCTAAATTAATATTTTATCATCTTAGTTTTTGAAGCTTTTAGTGAAATATACAAATGTGGAAAGTCTTTGAACTTAAAATATAAATTCAAAAAGAAAATAATTTAGTTAACACCTATTTTTTGGCAGTGTTTAAATTTGTCGTTTTTTTATTATTTTTTAAAAGAAATTTTTAATTGTTAATAGTGAGAGGTAGAATACATATACATATATATGTATGTAAGTAAATATATATAGGTAGATGTATATTATTAAAAATTAAAATACTGTAATCATAAAAATACTCAAATGTTTTTAGAGCTATAGGTGGGATCTTTTGGTAAGTATCGTTTTTTCTAAAAAAATTGTTAAAAATTTATATTATGTATATTTCTTTTTAGAATCAAAAACCAAAAATAAATTATTTAAAGAAAATTACTAGCGAAAATGTAATTAAAATAAGTTATATATTCCAGATCAATATACTTATTTGCCATTCTTTAATATATTTTGGAATTCTTGTTCAGAAACGTTAAACAAAAAATTAATTCCCTTTTCCAATAATGATGAGTTAGTTGTACTAGTTGTATTCGAAAAAGTCTTGGATCCAGTCGCCAAAAGTCACCGCAGCTTATTGTTCTAACTCTGATTAGAAAAAAAATATAAGTCAATTCATAGGCGCATGGTAAGTATGTATCTTGCGGGTAAGGGGCCTAGCTTAAAAGTAGAGTGACATAGAATATGTTCTGCGCTTTCTTCTTCTTCATTACAGAATCTATATAATTCATCCTTATAGCCCTTTTAAAGATATGTTTCCTAACTGGGCAATGTCCCATGGAAAATCCATTAAATGTTTTTATAACTTTCCTGTTAAGCATAAGTTACTGCTTTGTTCTTTGTTTGGAAACTCTTGACATGAATGATTTTGCTTGTCTATTGCCTTGAGTTTCGTGCCGACCTTCTTGGATTTTTCTGTCCAGCCAATTGTTCAGGTTACAATTTATAAAACTCCAAGGTGGGCCGCTGAAAGGAATAGGTTCAACAAGTAGTGGTGAGGATCCTTTGTGGTGACCTCATCATTTTTACAAAATTTGGTATGGAGATAAGGTTAGCACTAAGGAACGGTAACATAACCATTATGTTTTTCAGTGGTCGGTGCCACACCCCTAAATGGATAAAACGCCTTCACGGCTAAACCACTGCATTGATTTTTACTAAATTTGATATAGAGATAGGATTCAAGCTAAGGACCATTATGCGCCCCTGAATAGAAAAACCACTACAGACGGATACGGCTAACACTAAGGAATCAGAATATGACCTTTATGCTTTTATGTAAAAGCGCTCACGGCATTGATTTTTGTGAATTTTGGTATGGAGATAGAATGAGCAGGACGAAAAGATATCAAAAACTGTATGCTCTTTAGTGGGAGTAACACGCCTCTTAATGGCAAGCACGCTATTGCAACTAAGCTGCTGCACCGATTTTTATGAATGCAAATAACTCTAAGGAAAAATATCAAAAGCTTTTTGTGTTTTGTTGACCAAGGAAGGTTATAAAAACTTTTTGCTTTATATTCAAATCGAAATGGTCGAATTTTGGGCACAAGGCGAACTCTAGTTTTAGAAAATGTGTCTAAATTTAGAAAACTTATTGCGGTTTCTAATCGGTAGAGTCAAGTGCAATATTAAGTTCCCGTTCGGGAATTATTTTGATTCTATGTTTGTAAGTATCCAATTTTGGCATAGTCTCGCACAAGTATATTTAGAATTCATGTATTAAACAAGTTAAGTAAGATTAATTTTTGCAAATTGCTCTTATCACATTTTATGTTTTAAGTATTTTATAGGTTGAACATTTGCTGGAAAATTTTAGAAAAAAAAGAATTATTAAAAATTATAATTATTGAAAAATATATTGAACTACGTTGCACTTTCAACATTTGTATATTGCAGCTTAAAAGTATGCTTTAAATTTTTGTTTTTAATTTTAAGATGATTTTAGGTATAATTTTTCTCCTGACTGTTTTTACTTTTTCTTTCTATATTTAATTGCCTGGGTGTAGGTGGCGGTTTTTTTGTGGGTGTGAGTTTGTGTATGTATTTTTTAATGTATTTAATTGTTTCTAATTGGTTTTTTTGTATTTACTCTCTCTTACATCTAAGCTACTTATGTATTAAAATTTAATTTTAATTGCATTTAATAAAAATTGGTTTACTTTTTTTGTTTTATATATTTATATATACATATATTGTATTAATGCAGGTATATAAATAAATTTCCATCTCTTTACTATTTCTCTTTAAGTTCAATTTGCCCATTTCTTTACTTAACATAAATTATATTAGCCGTATTCACAATCTTGTTGCGTCGTAGCAAATGCAAAATTATTTGAAATTACAAAAACAAGTTCTATTGATTTTTCAAAAAACTTTTCAAATAATTTTGCATTTGGTGCGATGCAACAAGATTGTGAATACGGCTATTGTATTGTATATATTTTTTAATAAAAAAAAAACTATGTTTTATTTATTTTTAAAGTTTTTACCCAATTATTGTGTCTCGCTTTGTTTCCATTTTGTTACTGCTGCTTTCTGGTTTTGTTATTTGTTTATCATAAGTTGCTTTTACTTCATTTACTTTAACTTTGCACGTTTTTACTGAAGTCGGTTTCATACATTTACTCATAATTTTCGTCATTTTCGAGTAATATAATTGTTTTTCCAAATGGTATATCGTCGGCCTGATTTTAATCTGACAAGTCAAAATTATCTACTGTTCAGGAGGTAATGAAAAACGAAATTCCTTAGAAAACAAAAAATTAATGTTTACTTTTATTTTTAATTACCATGTGTATTACATAAAGTTACGAAGCTTTTTGATGGTGATAGAGCAGGCCTAGACTAACAAAAAATTGTGACAGAGGTTGGGTCTAAAATGTACCCCTGTAGAGTAATAGGGTTAAAACTGATTTTCTGAAATGTTTTACAAAACAAATTTCGTGGGTCATAGTAGCGCCTTAGAAAAACTTTTTTATATAAAACTTTGACTTAATTGCATGAGTTTTTAAAAGGTGTAGTTGGTTTATTGGGTTTAAAAAGATTTTGCAAAGTTCTAAGCCTTTAAAGCTGAAATTTGCAATTTTTTTTTTAACTTTGGCGACCATTTTAGTACGAAAAAGGTCCCATAAACATACCTCTTTTTATTTTTATTTTTTGGAATCCTCGTTAAATTTCCTCTAATTCGGTTATGGATTTGTTATACCGATTTTTTGATTTAAGATCTGAACATAATACTTATGCAACAACTCCCGCGTTACTCCCACGCGTTGCGCTGCATATGTTGCGAACGCTGCACTTTATCTTTCGGAGCTTTCAAACTAATTGTTCTTCAAAAGTGTTTATTTCTGACCTCAAATTCAAAAATTGGTATGACAACTGCACTACAGAGTTATAGAAAATTTAATGAGAATTCTAAAAAAAATTATAAAGGAGTATGTTTAAAGAAGCTTTTTCATACTAAAATGGCCGTTAAAGTCAAAAAGGTAGGAAAAAAAGTTAAAAATATCAAATTTAAAGGTCCACAACCTTGCGAAATCCGTTTAAACCCTTTAAATCAAATACACTTTTAGAAAGCTCATACATTTAACTAAAAGCTTTTTATAAATTGTTTTCTGTAAAACGTTAGGGTGACCAAAGAAATTTTTATTTTTTTCTAAAATAATTCAAAAAAATCAGTTTAAATCCTATAACTCCTCAAAGTCCAATTTTTTGTTATGACTCGCTTATCACCTCCCAGAAGCTTCATAACCTCATGAAATACAAAATATAGGGTGAGTGGGAATCGGTAGAACACCGAAAAACGTACAATTCTTTCCTTAGTTCCATTTTCCGAAATCCGCAAACCAAACGGTGTAATTGGACCCGGCAATTTTGAAAGTGCGGTAAGTAAGCTAAAGTAATTTCAATTGGTCGCCATTTTGTTAGAAATTGATAAAGTTGGTATCTGTTTCCTCGAAAAGTTAACATGATGATATGGCTCTAAATGCGTATGACATTACTTTTGCTCTTTTATAGACATACTCCAATTTCAAAATAAACGATTCTTTTAAATTTTTTTCAATTAATCTCGACTATTTCATATCATCGTGCAAACTTTTCGCGAAAACAGATACAAATGTTTTTAATTTCTAAAAAAATGGCGGCCAATTCATATAATAACATTACTTTTGTCTCGTTACCCCACATTCAAAACTACCCAGTACGATAACTTCGTTGGTTTTGCGAATTTCAAAAAAATGGATATAAGAAAAGTTGTTCAGAATAGTCCAAGAAATCTTTCATTTTCTGGTGTTCTGCCGATTCCCGCCCACCCTGGACATTAAATTCTGAAGAGTTTGAGACTTATTGGAAAAATATCGATAAACCGATTTTATAAAAAAAGGGCAATAAAACCCATAAAAACTTTAAAAACTAAAATAGGATATCGATAGTAACTGCTATTTTGCCGAATTTTGACTGATCTCGTATTCGAACTAGGCCGATGATATACTTTTCTATATTTTTGTACCTTTTTTCTTACAAGGCCTAAGACATTTCACGTTTAATGTTATAAATTAGGAAAGATAAATCTAATGTTAATTTTAAAGAAGCCTTTTGTGGCGTTTAAGCAAAGCAGCCATTGCGAATTTTGAGCCAAACTGTTCAAAAGTAAATAAAAATGCTTCTGATATATATTAATTTTGTTGCATTCTAGCTAAGGTATTGCTGTCGTAAGTGCAAAGCCTTTAATTGGAAAGTAGCGAGAGAAATTTCTTAAATTTTCAAATGAAATTCAATAGAAATCATTAACTTTTTTTAAAAAAACTATTAAAACATTGAGTGCATTGTCAAAAAGATCTATTGGTAGTAAGTTTAGAATTATGTTGAGTGAATCGGCTGATGCTGTTTTAAGCGCTCCTGCAATTCCAATGCACAGCTGGCGTTGTACCTTTTCTAAGTTTTTTAAGTTTCCCTTATTATCAAGAGCTTTCCACCAGATCACCACCCCATATAATAAGATAGGTCTTACAATAGAGGTATAGATCCAGTGTGTCACTCTTGGGTTCAGTCCCCAAGTACAGCCAAACATTTTTTTGCATGCAAAGAAGGCATTATTAGCTTTCTTTAACCATTCTCCTATGTTGGTTTTCCATGTCAATTTCTTATCGAGAATTATTCGCAGAAATTTGGCTTGGTTGAGAACTGGTGACGTAATAT
This sequence comes from Calliopum simillimum, assembly GCA_951812925.1. Lineage (NCBI taxonomy): Eukaryota > Metazoa > Arthropoda > Insecta > Diptera > Lauxaniidae > Calliopum > Calliopum simillimum. The sequence continues at coordinate 100,004,469 of OX638369.1, forward strand.
TATTTAAGTAAGCATACATCCCTAAACGTGGGTATTTCATATTTTCTTGTAAAAAGGACTAGCTCCGTTTTTTGAGTATTAATGTTTAGTCCTTTACTTGAAACCCATCTACACATGATTGTGCATTTTCAAGTAGCTCACTTAATTTATTTAGGAAACGACCCCTTACTAAAATAACTACATCATCTGCGTAGACCACTATTTTGACCCCCCTGCTTTGAAGAGTTTTAAGTATGGGATCTTAAACGAGTATCCATAGTAAAGGAGACAAAACTCCGCCTTGTGGAGTGCCTCTTGTTCACGTTCACGTTCCTGGGGTGGCACATCGTACGAAAACGTACGACACAAAGGGTTGCCACATAATTCACGCAAGATTTGAATTCGCCACAACCAAAACGGAAATCTGTTTTGATAGTAAACGGCTTAAGGTTGGCAAAAATAGAATATTACACGAAGCAGTCTCTTCGTGCAGGAACGTGTCGTTCAAAAATGTACGACATGTAAAAGCAGTTATAAAATCAGAAATACGCAACAGAATGGATCGTGGATGCCTCAGAAATCGTTATGTACCGCTTATATACCACTTTCTAATAAAAAAAAAAAATGCTTGGCATTGGAATGATGTTCTTAAAATCCGCTTTGCACTCAAAGACTAGATTTTAACAGATTTTAATACTTCTCTTCCGCTTTCTTCTGTTATCTTTCTGTTGTTATTAGCTAAGTTTTAAAAACAAAATTAAATAATAATCATTTCTTTACTTTGCTTTGTTTCAACATTTTAGCTGTAGTTTATTTTGCTAATTGAATTTTTATTTTCTGGTAGGTTTTTGTTTGTGGATTTCCCTTTTATGTTTTTTGTGCTTTTTTAGAATTAATTTTTGAACTTTTTATTTTTTTTTAAATTGTTTACTATATTTACTTCTTTTTCTCTTACCATTTCACACAACTATTGTCTTGACTTTTCCGATTTGAAAATAAGTATTTATAAGTTTCAGCAAACAATTTCTCTGAATCTCAAAAAAAAAAAAAAACGAAGATTACATTTTGAAATGTATGTTCTTTAAATAAAAATACTATTTTATTGCAGCCAAATATAAAAAGTGAAATTTATTTTTTTAAATTAGTATTATTTTGCACATTGCGTTTTTCGAGACTGTGAAATTTTTTGCCGTTTTTTCGAAGATGGTTTCACATTTAAGGTCATATCTCAAGTCATAAATGTCAGATTTGGTCGCGCTAGATTTTAAACTAAAGGTACTTAAATATCCGATATTCACTTTTTAATTTTTTTTTTTTTTCAAACGGATTAGCAGTTTAAGCATAATGGGTCAAAATATATGAAAAAAGGCAATTTTTTATCAAAATAATTATCGGAAATTCACTCAATAAATGCACAAAAATTGAAAAAAAATTAATGAAAAATTGTTTCTTATTTGAAACACATAAATCCCAGTTTCGAGCAGATTTTAATATTTATTTAAAAAAAATCTAAGAATAAATAATGTGGAAACGACCAGTTAAGTAAAGCTACTAAAATTCAAATTTTACTCAATTTTTGTATATTTCTTTTGCATAGGTTTTTTTTTGAAAATTTTGTTTGTGATTTTGATTAGTTGGACAGTGATATTTTCGCTCACGCAGTGTTGTCCTATTCGAAAAAAAACTATTTTTCAAGGTTTGATTTAACTTCAACTGATCTATAGCGAGAACGTCTTGTACGATTCTTCATATGAAGAATTTGTTAGGAAGACAAATACTTGTAAATTATTTTTCTTACAGTGGGCTATCTGTTGGTATTGATTAAAAATAGATTTTCAGAAAATTGCTTCAATCCCGTTAACATTTTCTGGACTGAACGTGAAAAATGATATCTGTTTTCTAGATTTTATATAATAATGAGCTTTATGTTCAGCTTGGAAAATTCTTCCTGTGCCAAAATTGATTGCCTGTGTAAAGACGTTATGTCTAAAAATGTTATTAAATAGTGGATCAGCAAGAATAGACAGATCGTATTGAACACTCCACAGTCAAACGGATCTCATAAGAAAAACTCCACCAATAGATCAGTCAAATTAGATACTGGATATATGTGAGTCTTGCATATTGAGAATTTTGCCATGAAAAACATATCAAAACTGGTCCTCACAATTTTTCCGTGAAATTATGTTAATTGGCGTTTTCCCAGTGAAGTACCTACCAGGTAAAAAATGTTGATGTTTCCGATTTTAGTAATAAGTATTTAATTATGTTATACCTTTATAATGTCCCTAATCTAGATACAAAATATTTTTCAAGTATACCTAATGTCTATCTAGCGAGCTAGAGGACTTTAAAAATTTTGTGCGAAGTAACACATTAGTCAAATTTTTTAAAGCACTCTAGTTCGTAAGCCGGACTTCATACTGAAGAAATATTTTGTATCTGAATCGTGGACATTTCTAGGTATACTATAATCAGAAACACCAACATTTTTTACCTGGTACTTTACAGGAAAAACCTCAATTTACATAATTTCCTGGAAAAATTGGGAGGACCCAAAACTCGATCGATTTATATATGTAGGTTTTATGAACTTTGGAATTAGTGCAAGGCTCAAATCAAATTTGACTGGTCTACAAACAATATAAGTAGTAGGACATGCAATGTAGATTTTTTACTTAACCATGAAGACATGGTTGGTTTTTTAAGAGATGTAAATTGATCTTTTCTGCTCTTGACTTATCTACGATTTAGAAAGCCTACATTTTCCGGGGTTAGAGTAGAATTCACAAATATGTGTATTAGAGCGCCCACAAGATATATGAAATGTGCAAAGTTGTGAATTTGTTTGCTTCCCGTCCATTTCCTGAAATTAGTGGTCAAAAAAATAAGGTCTCAATAAAAAATTTGGAATCGGTAGTGGAAAAAACCCAGCCGATTTTTGATCAAAGGTCGAAAAATTGACTAAAAAAAGGCAAGTCGCTTTGACTGCCCGTTACTTCAAAACTATTAAATTTTTCGTAATGTTTTTAAGCCAACTTTTGTAGTGAACGACTAGATCAACATTATCTCCTTAGAAAGTTTTGGTCCAAAAATTAAATTTGTTGCTGAGTTGATGCGAAAATTAAAATTTTTTAAGAAAATTTTCATGACTTTTTCTACTAGGTGTACAAATATGAAACCGGTAATGACATCTAGCGGTCGATAGCCGTATATGTATGAGCTTCCGAACCGTACCAAACGTCTTAATTGTTCATTCTGTCATCTGTCAACAATATTCAGTTCACAATTTGTCAAGTTTCATACAACAACGCATTTTTTCCGCTCGTAAAGATGTCGAATTTTGTGCCTGAAAACTCTCATTTGCGGAAAGCATTGATTTTCTGTTTCCATTTAAAGAAAAACGCTTTTGAATCGCATCGAATGCTTGTCGAAGCTTACGGCGAGCATGTTCTTGGTCGAACACAGTGCAATGAGTGGTTCAATAAATTTAAAAGTGGTGATTTTGATGTGATAAATGAGGAGCGCGGCCGGCCACCGAAAAAGTTCGAAGACACCGAATTGCAAACATTATTGGACGAAGATGATGGTCAAACGCAACAACAGCTTGCTGAACAACTTAATGTGACACAACAAACCGTTTCCTTGCGTTTGAAGGCCATGGTAAAGATTTTAAAGGTCGGTAGATGGGTGCCACATGAACTGACCGACAGGCAGCAAGAAAACCGAAAAACCACTTGTGAATTGCTGCTCGCCAGGCAAAACAGAAAAGGTTTTCTCCATCGAATCATCACTGGCGATGAAAAGTGGATTTATTTGAACAATCCCAAACGAAAAAAATCATATTTGAGCCCCGGCCAACGACCCAAATCAACGCCAATGCTTCCCGCAAATGAGAGTTTTCAGGCACAAAATTCGACATCTTTACGAGCGGAAAAAATGCGTTGTTGTATGAAACTTGACAAATTGTGAACTGAATATTGTTGACAGATGACAGAATAAACAATTAAGACATTTGGTACGGTTCGGAAGCTCATACATATACGGCTATCGACCGCTAGATGTCATTACCGGTTTCATATTTGTACACCTAGTATAAATTAGTTTTTTGGAATTTTGTAAGGAAGGAATGTTTGTTCTGGAATTCTGATATTGCAGGGGATTAAATGTTGATTAATATAACACCAAACAATTATTTAAAAATATTAAGTTTTAAGGTGTGGAGCCGATCTTAATGTTGGAAAAAATAAGTATTTTAATTTTTTTCTTTAAATCGCTTTATTATTGGATGCAAGAAAATGCATTGTTAGTTGTTATTAAATACATCATTTAGAACTGCTTTTTGCCTTCAAAATGAGCTATGAAATGGGTTTGTGCGACTTTTTTTCAAAAAATTATGATTATTTTAAAATGGCATCATGAAAGTTAAAAATCATGTTTGGATTCTCTATAGCAATTGCCATATTGCTATATCTTTTATAATGCTATTTTAAAATGGTCATAACTTCTTAAAGAAAAATTATACAAGACCATTCTGTAACTTATTTTGAAGAAGAAGAACTGTACTAAATGACGCATTTAATAGAAAAGACCAAAACGATTTTGTGCGTGTTCTATACAACCTCAAAAATCGTGCTTTTTGAACATTAGGGGTGAGATATCTCACAAACCATAAATGGAATAGCAATTTTGCATCCAATTTCGAATTCAGCATTAACAAATACATATAAAATTACTATTTTGGTTTTGGTTTGTAGTCGTTTTTTTGAAAATATCGTTTTTCGACCTCATTTTAAAAACAATGCCATGAACCGATTTTGAAAACTTTTTTTTCTTATTCAGTAAATACTCGCGTTCAATTTCGCATCTTTGTGCAGTTCACGACAACTTGATTGAAATTTTTTCCTGGGCTGCGTGCACGAAATTCGAAATTTTCGATTATCTCTGCTGGAACAGTCCAAAAACGCACTAAAATGACAACAAATGCTATTTTCGTGTTCAGCAATCCCAAATTAGTTTAGAAAATATGACTACCAAAATGGTTTCTTACCAAATTGAAAATTAAGAAGAAAAAATAAAAATATAAATTATTTTCCTTAACTTTGAAACGGGCTCCATTTCTTAAAAACTAATATTTTTTTATAATTTTTCTTTTAAATTAATAAACATTTGATTCCCCACAACATAAAGATTTCAGAACAAATATTCCGCTCTTTGGAAATTCCAAAAAGCAATTTATAGAAGAAAAGTCATGAAAATTTTCTTAAAAAATTTAAATTTTTGTACCGAATTAAATTTTTGGACCAAAACTTTCTAAGAAGACAATGTTGACCTAGTCATTTTCTACAAAAATTGGCTTAAAAACATTACGAAAAAATGAATAGTTTTGAAGTAACGGGCAGTCAAAGCGACTTGCCTTTTTTTATCAATTTTTCGACCTTTGATCGAAAACCGGTTGGGTTTTTTTCACTACCGATTCCAAATTTTTTATTGAGATCTTATTTTTTTGACCTCTAGTTTCAGGAAATAGACGGGGAGCAAGCAAAATCAGAATTTTGCACATATGAGCGCTCTAATTATGTTTGAACCTCCTTGATCGTGTTCAATGTTAAGCTTTTAGATTGATTGGAGATCAATCAATTAGCAATCAATTAACATCGCACATACACCGTTGGATGTCTTGCTCGCTGCTTTCATCATAAGTGTTTCGACGAAATATACAGTTGTGTCCCTCTCGTAACTCTATTCAACCGTAACTTTGGGACTGCATAGTTTTGATGCAACTTGGAGAGTTAAATTTTGAGAATTTTTTATTGTTTAAGAATATGCTGCAATAATAATTTTGATTTTTAAATGGCTGCTTGAAATATTCGTAATAATTTTGGTTATTTTCTAGGTACGAATTTTCAAAAGTAAATTTAAGTTTGTATAAAACTGATTTTTTAGACTTTAGCATGGTATTTACTATATACTTATTTTGTTTTTAGTTGTCTTTACTTTACATTTACCCATTCATGAACTTCTTTTGGTGTTATTGCCCTGCAATTTATGTATTCTAACCTTCATAGTTGTATATGATGCCTACTTGGTTGTGTTTTTATGAATTGTTAAAATTTTAGAAATTAAAAGATTGTTAAATAACGAATATTTGCATAAAAAATATGTAATTCTTATATTTCTTTCATAATTTCGCTTCATTCATTCATTCTTCATTACTGTGTTCCTCATGTAGTTCGCACAGTTCTGCTGTTGACGCTTTCTTGCTTATTTTAATTCTAATACTTAAGTAACAAATTTAGTTCTTTTTTTTGGTTGTTAAAAATTTTTACAATAATTTTATTATTTAATTTTTTTTTTTTATTTGTTTTCAGTGTAATAATTTAAATGTGTTTTAATGTTTGTGTGAGTCTATGCATGTTTATACGTGTGTTTCATAGGAACAATCTCTGTCTCTTTTTATCGAAATAAAAAAATAAATAACCCTTATATATTACATAGATACATACATACATCATCTGTATGTTGTTCTTGTAAGTAACAACATGCTCACTTATAAGGTAAAAAAATTGTATGTATGTAAGTACTTAAATTTAAAGTTTTTATAACTTGGTTTTTTGTTTTGTTCAGTGTAGTAATATATATATGTGTGTGTATATATATTAATTTTTATTTTTCAGTTTACGGCAGTTTTTTGCTTTCGCATTTTTCACATTTTTTTAACAAAAAAATTTCTAATTTTTTAATTCCTATACTTACAGAATTAATTAACAATATTAATTTTTTGTCTAATTTAAACAATTTTTTTGTTGATTCAACTAGTTTTTTTTCAATCAATTTTTAATCTGTTTTTTTTGCGATTTTTTTTTGCCTATATTTTCTGTTTCTATCATTATGTCCGTTTCTTACTTTCTTCGTTATAGAAGAAAAATCAAAAATTTATTTTCTTTTATCTATGAAATTAATTAATCAATTTACTTAAGAGCGAAACTTTAATTATGCTAATCGTAAATTTAATTTAATAACTAAACTTAATGTAATTTTGAATCTGGTTTATTGCACGATTATGTGAGGAGCCGAAAGCAACACGGTCACCGTTGCAATAATTGTAAAGAGCGTAAAAACAATTAAACAAAATCTGAAAAGAGAAAGAGAGAGAGAGAGAGAGGGAAACATTGTTAGTATATTTTGTCGAACTGAAAATTACTATAATAATATTGTAAGATTTAGTGTTTCTAATTCGATTTTAAAGATTTTGTCCTTCGAATGGCCTGAAATCAAAAACCTTTATTTATTAAATTTTTTTCAATGCGATCTTAAAAGTTATTTTAAAATCAATGCAAAATTATACATTTTAGTTAAAGTCTATATGTTTCAAGGAGGCTTCAACTGATTCGCTTAATCGTGTGAGCTAGATACGAGTTTTCAAGCTTACATTTACTTGATACAAAGATCTAGCGGGCTTGTCTGTTTTGATCTATATAAACAAAACTGATGTATAAATGCAGTCCTTAAGGAACATTCTGCATAATTCTAGATTCGTTAGCATGTACGTTTTACAAACCAGAGCCAGAGTTAGAACTACTGTTAAATTGATTAATTTATTGGGCGGAAGTCACCTGTATTGTAAAGCTAACAACTCCCACAAAAAAAAAAAAAAATTGTGTCTTTTGGATCAGCAGAATATTTTCTAAATTTTATGGAATGAAATTCTCCAGTAGACACAGCTCCCAATTAAAATTCTTTGACTAAAATCTTTTTTTATCTTTCCTTGAACCATATATGGGAGGGTTTTCAAAAAATGTATCATTCAACGTCCCGGGGCTCAAATCCATGTTTAAGTTTAAAATTTGATATTTTAACTATTTAATACAGACACTTAACCATAAGTTCTATACGAATTGCTTAAAAAAAAAACTTTTTGATATTTTACTACGAAATTATAACTTAAAGTGTTAAAAACTCATTCTCCGTCCAGTCCCTAACCGCTTCTTAGTGCACTTAATTTGCCCGTTTCGCATATTACGTTATTTTCTAAAAAAAACTTATATTGTTTGCATATACACATTTTCAGTTTTTCTGTTTTAAATCATCGAACATTTTTTTTTTTCTATAGAATTGACAACTTCAATTTAAGCTATCTCTGCTCAGTTTTTCTTATTCTTACTGTACAATTTTTAAGCATTGAGTAAATAGAAAACTGAAAATGAAGAGAATATGGAGATCCAGTGTTTTTTCAGCTCAGTTTTGGTTTCTTGACAGTGAGTGTTCGTGTGTTTTTTTTTTTTCAAAAAGTTAAAAATTTTGTAAAGAACGCAAGTGTGCATCATTCTCCGCGTAATTTTTTTTTGTACATTACAAAACATATTATTTTATCTTTATATAAGTAAAACAATTAACAATTACAGGGGCTATCCACCAGTTTCAACTTTTTAAAGAAATTGCTATTTTCATTGTGATATTACTGTTTTTGCAACATTTCGTCATTCTCCGATTCATCATTCTCCGTCTTTTTTTTTGCAACATTTGTCGTTAGTTTTGCTTAAACTATTTATTTAAAAAATCTTAAATCAACTGTTCAAAAATCCAACATAAATTTTTAGGGTTGCCACCTGGTTATTTTCGAAAATCGTGTATGATTCTTACTTTTTTTGACTAAATTGAAATTTTTGGTTTCAGACACGCTCAGAAAAACTTTTTTAAAATTTCACAAAACTTTTAGTGTAGCCACCCGGTTTTTTTTTGTTACTTTTGCTAAAACTATTTTTTAAGAAATAAGAATTTTATTTTAGTCTTAGTCTTAAGACGCTTAAATAAGGTTTTTTAAAAATCCAATATAAATTTTTAGGGTTGCCATCTTATTATTTTCGAAAATCTTAAGCAATTCTTACTTTTTTTGACTAAATTGAAATTTTTGGTTTCAGAACCGCTCAGATAAATTTTTCTGAAATTGTACAAAAAATTTCAGGGTTGCCACCACGTCTTTTTTGTTAGTTTTGTTTGAACCAAAGTTCGATTCGATAAATTTTTAACGATTTAAACTATATTTTTTAGTATGTAATTATAATAGAGAACTTGAAAAAAAGAACGATCTAGCATAAATCTTCGAAAGCGACCCTCTGGCAACTCTAAAAATTTTTGTTAGATTTTTCTTAAGTTTATTTAACCCTTTCGACCCGGCTGGGACAATATATATATGTAAATTGGGATATATTGTCCCAGCCGGGTCGAAAGGGTTAAGAGTTTTGAGACTAAAATTTTATTTTAATTTTTTAAATATATTGTTTAAGCAAAATTAAAAAAAAGAACGTATGGCAACCCTGAAAGTTTATGTTCATTTTTTAAAAATGTTCCAGAGGTTCTGGTCATCATACTCTGTACTTTTAAGTTATAAAAAAATAGGTGGGGACAAAAAAAGGCATGTTTTGGTACATTTTTCGGAGATTCACCCATATCAAAAAATCATAGAAATCCTTTTACGTAATTGCTTTCGCGGTTAATGGGTTAATCCAGTGAACAGAGACACACTTACAATCCAAATGGATATAAAACTTTGCGTTTGAACCAGATAGTATTAAACTAATCAAGAAAAATTAGAAAAAATGGGTTTAATGCTTCATAGGAGATGCCTACTTCCGATACAAAGTGAAAATTCTTTTTCATGCATAAGCTATTACGTTTTAGATCGGTATTCCTAGTTTCCGAAAAATTTGTTTTTATAGTATATCCTGGATATACGGTGTAAAACGCTCGTTAGTTATTTGCATCTTATGAATGCATATTGAAGCAAAAAAAATTTACATATTTAACAAATCATGTTTATTTATTAATGAAAACTTGCATAATTTTGTTAAATGCATACGAATAAAGATTAATCTACTTAATTAAGATTTATATCCTTTTGTGGACAACCTAAAGCAAAACAAATCATTTAATTGTGTTTGCATAAAGATGCATATAAATTAATGAATCATTTCTTGTAAATTTATATGCACGTATATATGTAAGTATGTATAGGCCAGATTAAATAACAACAACAATATCAAAAACTAACATTACCACAATACGTAATATATGACAAATTTGATTATCAATTTAATCTGACTTTTCCACTTAAACGCAAGCAAATATGAGTCAATTACTGACATAAGTACATACATACATATATACACAAACACATACTTACAGTATGCACTTATGCATATTAATTTAAAATTTATTAGTTTATATCACTAATACCGGCTGGCTGGCAATGTGTCCAATCCTAATGACCAGCTGAAAAGTTACTCCACATGGTTTCGCTCATCATAGGCGCAAGTTGAACAAACAACACATATGGATGACACTTAATTTAATGAATCCTTCCCGCACACACACACAAGTAGATACTTATTCCTCGTGTTTGTGTGTGTTGGAACGGTGTGCACTTAAGTGTATATTATAAATGGCATTATTTTGAAATTAATGCGCCTCATTTTAGTCCTCGCCATTGTCAATGATTTTAAGCTTTTTGCATATGGCCAAAAATCTAATTTACAACCCACACCCCACCCGCACTCCCAAAAAATCTACCAACAGCATATAGTTCATTTTTTTTTTTTTTTGTGGGAATCCTTTGAGATGATAGTGTGATTATTATATTTATGCATTATTAAATGTTGGCACTTTTCATATTCACTTTTGCCTCTCCTCCTCCAATGCAATTATGGGTGTGTACCTTTGTTCAATGTTGACCCCTCCTTGGCTGAGTCAAGTGCCTCAAATATTTAAGCAGTTCATTTTAAAATTAATGCAAACAGTCGCAATAAAAAGTTGCTTCATTAAGAAATAGCTATTTAGTAGGACTAAAATTTGGGAGTATATGTTGTGCTAAGGCAGATATGAGAAGCCTTAGAAAAAATGAGGACACACGTGCAATACTTCCATATTTTTGGGAATAAAGAATAAAAACAATAAAAATATTAAAAAAATACTTATGATAAAGTCTTTATACTTTCAAAATAACTCCTATAAATCCAGTTTTCAGAAATATTTAAGAAACTCAACAATTTATTACTCGAAAAAGGGTCGAAGACTATAAAAAACGAAATAATGGCCATAATAATATAAATGAAAATGAGCCTTATTACATGTGACCTGGTCTATGAAAAAGGTGTCAAAAAAAAAATTTTAAAATTTTTTGCCGATTCGCATAAATTAACCTTTAAAAGTTGTTTTCCAGCTGTTTTCACGAAAACATATTTTCGCACGTAAGCCCCTTTTTCATAAACCAGGTCAACATATTGAGTTTGTGGGCGCGATTTTGCTTTTTTAAAAATTAAATAAGTCCCATAAAATCGAAATAACGCCTATACTTTTAACGAAATAAAACCAATGGTTAGGTTAGGTTAGGTTAGGTTCATGTCTATTTCGCCCGATCTTTTACTAAAATGATTGTTTCTATCAATCAAATTCAATACCAATACCGGAAATGAATTTCACACATCAATGGGAAATTGCCTTTGCTATTTGCTTTTTATTGGTATGTTTATAAAATAGTGCCAATGTAATGCTGAAAAAGTCGAGGGTCTTTGCGTCAGAAGTAACTAAATATTATAATCGAAGAAATATGGTTGAAAAGTTTGGAATTTTTAAAATATTTATAGACGAGGAGCCGGCAATACTAAAAGTGCCGTCATCGCGGATTCTGAAATTTTTAATGCAAAATGGTAGTTTACACTAAGACGAATAAAAAAAGCTTGGTCAGCATGGTTGTAGCCTGGCAGAAATATTTTTAAATGGTTTTTGAATTATTAAATTTTCGGAATGTTTTGCTATCATCGCGGATTTTGATCAATCTTAATATTAATCAATGGTAAATTTCATAACCATTCAGAAAAAATCCAGCCGACCAAATTTTTTTTTGCCAAAAATGACCGGCAGACCTATTTTAATGGTGCGACAGTGGGTATTTCCGGCAGTTTCTAAGCTCGCATACCAAGATATTTTTAAATTTGACATTAAAACACGGTAATTAAAAAAAAAAAACAAATTTCCGTGATAACAGAGAAATTGTACCCACCATTAAAATAGGTCTGCCGGTCAATTTCGGCAAAGAAAATTGGTCGCCCGGATTTTTTCTGAATGGTTATGAAATTTACCATCCATTAATATTAAGATTGATCAAAATCCGCGATGACGGCAAAACATTACGAAAATTTAATAATTCAAAAACCGTTTAAAAATATTTCTGCCAGGCTACAACCATGCTGTAATTTTTTGTTGTTGTTTTGAACAGATAATGCTGACCATGCTGACCAAGCTTTTCTTATTCGTCTTAGTGTAAACTACCATTTTGCATTAAAAATTTCAGAATCCGCGATGAAGGCACTTTTAGTATTGCCGGCTCCCGGACGATTAATTATTCGCACAAGTTTGTCCTCGAAATTTAAAATTTTTGACCTTTTTCGTAACCATACATACATTTTCGTAACCATACATTTGAATCCGCCCATTTGACTTCTATACTTTTATTATTTGTTACATCAACATGTAAAGAGTTTTTCAATAGGGACGCTACAAAAGTAGACCGATAGGGACAGCAAACGACGCCATATTTTTTCCCGCTCTCTTGACATTTCTCTTCAGTAAAGTTTGCCATTTCATCATGAAATGATATACGAGCCAACAACGAGTAGAAATTATTAAAATTTACTACCGAAATTCGGAGTCAGTGGCCTCAACTTTAAGAGAGCTACGTCATCTTCAGCGATGAGGCTCATTTCTGGCGGCGTCATTAGGCCGAACTTCTTCCGTGATGATCAAGAACGGCACATTACTGTGAATGGGAATCGCTACCGTTGAATGATAACCGAATATTTTTGGCCCAAATTGGATGATATGGACTTGGAAAATATGTGGTTTCAACAGGACGGCGCCACAAGCCACACAGCGAATGTCACAATCAATTTATTGAAAACCAAGTTTGGTGAACGTGTTATCTCACGAAATGCCCCAGTCGATTGGCCGCCTCGGTCGTGCGATTTGACTCCTTTAGACTATTTCCTGTGGGGCTACGTCAAGTCTATGGTCTATGCCAACAAGCCAGCGACGATTGATGAACTTCGTACGAATATCGATCGTGAAATTGCAGCAGTATCGGCCGATTTATGCTTGAAAACCGTCGTTCAGCGTCTGGACTTCTGCAAGCGTGCCCGTGGTGGCCATGCAAACAAAATAAATCGAGTTCCATACATAATGGCATCGAATGTACTTTCACAGGAATAAAGAATTTCATAGATATCCAAAACCATTTTTGTCTTATTTAAAAAAACTTTTGTAGCGCTCTTATTTAAAATCCCTTTATACTAAGCTCATCCAGTAGAGAAAGAAAATTGGTTAAAACTTTCAGTGCCGACTTGCTTTAAACTCACCTATCCACAACCATTGCAGCGAATTTCCAATCGCTTATTAATTCAGCTTCATCGTCAGCTTTCCGCATACGCGCCGTAATAAATTGCAATTCTTTAAGAATTAAATGCAAATCTTTATGATTGCAGCCTATCGTATTGTGATGTTCTTCCACCGTTGTCGGCCGGCCAAAGCTTCTGTAAAATTTTCAAAGAAAAGTAGAAGTTTTAGCGTATATCCAACATAATTAATTTAAAAAAAATATATAGAAAGAATAATCAAATATTTTTAGCTCCTTACGCCGATGAGCCTATGGCCGTTTGTGAACCAGAGATCGTATGCCGAAAGTCATCATCGATATCGAGTACATTGGCTAGCAAGGATTTCGATGAACGTTCTTTTAGTTCTAATTCCTTCATTCTATTGCTTAGCAATATTGTTTTTCGTGTTATTTTCCTACCGGGTCGGCCCATGCGGAGGATCCATGGTAACCATTGCAGGAAAACGGATTTTATCTGGAAAAAAGTATAATATTATTTACTGAAAGCATGTGATTTTAAAGGGATTTATAAAGTCTCAAAAAAAAAGAATGGATAACGCAAATTGTATTAGCATACAGAAAAGACGAAAACAATTAAATAGTAGATGCATATACGAATAAATGAATAAATAAATTATCGAATAGTTGAGTTAGTGATAAAAAAAATAATTAATAAATAAATGAAAAAATAAAAAATTTTAAAAATAATAATTTTTTGAGTAAATGAATATTCCACTTAAGTGAAATAAGTCGAATAAATGGAATAAGTGGAATAAATGGAATAAATGAATTTTTCGGGTAACTGAATAAGTGGAATAAATGGAATAAATGGAAAAAAAGGAATAAATGGAAAAAATAAAATAAATGGAATAATTGGAATAAGTGGAATAAACGAAATAAATGGAATAAATGGAACAAATGGAATTAGTGGAATAAATTAAATAATTGTAATAATTGGAATAAATGAAATAAACGGAATAAATGGAATAAATGAAATAATTGGAAAAAATGGAATAAATTAAATAAATGGAATAATTGGAATAAATGAAATAAACGGAATAAATGGAAAAAATGGAATAATTGGAATAAATGAAATAAACGGAATAAATGGAAAAAATGGAATAAATTAAATAAATGGAATGAATGGAATAAATTAAATAAATGGAATAATTGGAATAAATAAAATAAACGAAATAAATGGAATAATTGGAATAAATTAAATAAATGGAATAAATGAAAAAAAATGGAAACAATGGAATAAATTTAAGAAATGGAATAAATAGAAAAAATGGATAAATAAATTAAATGGAATAAGTGAAATAAATGGGTAAATGAATAAATGGAACGAATTAATTTATAAAGTCTATGAATTAATAAAAAGAAGTGAGAGGTTTATTTTATTATTAGACATAAAATACTCGATGTTGTCAGTCTTCATGGGCAAACTTTGACGCTTGAGTTACAGTATTTTCTTGACTTACCCACGGTGGCATTTCGTGTATATCCGCCGTACGATGATGATAGTTTAGCACCACTACCGTCAGCACCACTGATGATGCCACCATAAACATGATGCAATTGAAATATGTACCTGGATTAACATCACGTTGTCCAACAAAAAATTGCAAAACAAAAAAATTAAAAAAAAAGAAAATTTATTAGAAAAAATCGATGTTATTTGCTTTGTAAGTTTGTTTTTATTTTGTTAGCAATTAAATATTAAGGAATTAATTCTTCAATTAGTTAATTTTAAAGAAAATTAATTAATAATGAATATTTAAAATAAATTATAAAAGTTGTTTTTATTTTCTATTGAATTGTTTTTGTTAAAATAAATTTTTCAAAATTTAAAATTTTTTTTGAGGCAAAATAAAAAAAAGTAATATTTATGTAAAAAAGTTTATATAGTATAGTTAATTTACAAGTATTACGAGTATATATGGATTATACGCACATAGATATATTACATGTGATAAGTGGTTTTTTTTAAAGTATAAATGTGTGTTATTTGTAGGACGACATTGAATATGTATTATTTATAATAAAAAATGTTTCAGTGAACTTTTGTTTCATGAAAAACATGCTTTGTTTGTTTGCAATTTCTGTCATGCAATTAATTTTTGCGCTACAGTGTAAATATGAAACAGTTAAAGTGTGCTTATGCTTATGCCAATATACTTTTCATGCAATGTGCGCTATTATATTTAAGCCATTCAGTTTTTTTCAGCTTAGGGCTATGAAAAGTTCATAATAAAAAAATGAATGCATGATTAATGATAATGTTTTTGAGTTTTAAAATTAGTTTTTTTTTTATATAAATTATATGCAAGTGTTATGTTTTAAGTGGCTTAAAGTATATCTTGCAGTATAAAACTATTAATGTGTTTTATTTTTACCAATTTATATTGAGTGTTGTAAGTTTATTTATTTATTTTTGGTGCTTCTTTGAAAATTTTTATTAATCTCATCGAAATGTTTATGCTTTTTTTATGTGTAGTCCTTCAATATTTTATTTTTTTTTTTCAATTAGTTCGGCTTATTTTCCAATAACAGACGTTTGCAAGCATTCAAAAGTTTCAGACTCCCTGCTTGTTTGCGCTTTTTTAAGCTCCATACTTTCCTCTTCCTAAAGAACGCCCACAAATTATTAGCCACAAATTATTATCATTGTTTGACCTAAGGACTTCCTCACTTGACTATGGACGCCCTTACTCTTTAAATACTAAGTCACATTTTTTATGCATGAAACCAAGTGGGCATAATTCTGCAAATATTTTTTCCCCAATTTTGACAGTATTCTTCTAGATTAAGTTGCCCATTATATATTAAATCTTAAAATATCAGAACGAATAAAACTTTTTCGCTTTGTTATTTTGATTGCATCATTTGGTTCTGTTCTTTGTCTTCAAAATGAGCTAACGCGTGGGCATCTGTGTGGAGAGTGTTTCTCGGTTTTTTTTTTGAATAGGACTCAGGTGAAAGTTTAAAAATTTTGCATGAGTGTTAAGAAATTGAAAATCCGCAAAGAAAAAAGAAGGTCCAAGCAAGTTCAAACTCTCCACCCATATACCTTGAAATTTGTAATCGCCATTACTTTGTGAGTATTTGAAGTGCAACAATAATATTAGATGTCTTAGATGTTGTTGGTAACTTCTATACGCTTATTAAAAATTAATCGGACAGATCAAAATGACACCCACCCCAAATATAGCAGATTTGATGATAGGATTTTTAAATAAAACAAGCTGGAAAGAAAGTTAGGAGAGACAATTTAAAAAAAAAATTAATCATTTTCTGCCACGGATCTTAAGAGGAATTTTTGTGCAAAAAACCATTTATTTTTACAAATTGTTCGCCAAACTAAATTTTGGAAAATTCGATATAATCCTAGAGGATGCTGCCCAAAAATGCTATGCATTAATGTCAGTCACTAAAATTTTTCTCATAATTTTTTTGATTAGCACCATTACTTTTCGAACTATCATTCATTGAAGTAAAGATATCTCAGGTCTAAATAAATGACATAATGATGTTTGTATATGGTTGTGAGAAATACCTATTAGATAGTTTCACATTTTGAAAGCTTATCGGTTTTGATTTTTAAGGAAAAAAAAAATTTTTTTTTCTCGACCTCTAAATCAAGGGTGTCAGCGTAGAAGAAAAGTGAGCCAATTTTGGCTCGACCCAACAACATCAATATTTCTGTACAACAATCCCAACAACATCAATATTTCTGTACAATATTCACAGAAATAATTTTTGTTGTTTTTTTTTTTTCACGCTCGTCAAAATTTCGCATTTTTGTTGCTTTTTTTGCGTACACACAAAATCGAACTCGAACCAACATAAAACAACAACAAAGACTACGTCGCATCAAAAACAAAAACAACAAACAATATGGGTATTAATGCGTTGATGCGCAGTTGCGAAAATGCAAGTCTTTTACGCACTAACGCCTGAACGATCAATGTGAATATTTTCATCTTGAGAAGTTGCAAAAGTAGTGCGAAATTTTCGGCAATATTTTTCTTATTTTACTAATATCAAACTTTAGCAAATTGCACTTTCGCAACGACGCAAGGGCATTGCGCACCAACGCGTGAGTTCCCCTAATTTTTGTGTGTGTCCTAGTTCTTATAAATTTTGAAAATTGTTGAAGTATTATTGTTGTTGTAAGTGAGGCATGAAAAAACAACAAAAAATTGTTTTTTTGTTTGTTGTTACTTGAATTTAAAGTTGTTGTAAAAGCAACGCTGACTGCGTTGCATGCGTTTGGCTCAGTGATTTGAAAACGCTGACACCCTTGCTCTAAATAATACGCTATTTGCTCCGCTATTTGACTTTCGATCATCAAGTATGGTATATTGTTGTAAATGTCTCGATGTGGGCTATATTTCATTTGTAAAAGTAATTTATCTCAAATGTTTTTTTCGACTAGTTGTATTCATTATCTCAGTTTAGTTAGCAAAAATTAATAAAACTATTTTTTCTTTGATATATGAATATGAAGCAAGGATATTTCAAAAACTACTTAAGTAGTAGATTCAATTCGACCAATCTGATGTTTTCGAGTTCAGTAGTAACGATTTTTCGCAATCGCCGTAAAAGCATTGTATTACTGAATGAATTTTTAATCCAAATCTGTAGTAATACAGTGTATATGAAGTGTTAATGTTAGTGTAAAAATTTCAAAAGCTTGTCGACGGGTTTTATTCAATTCTTCCAACCTTCAATTTTCACGAATATGAGTTTTTGATAGAAAACTGTTCAAATGTCATTATAAAATTAATTATAAATAAAAAAACACTTTCAGAGCTATTTTATTTCCATTTTTATTCTTGCTATATCTACTGATATAATATTTTTTGAGAATGAAAATTTCATATCCGCACAAAGAATTCTTAAAATTCTTTAACAGCAAGTGAATATAGTGTAGATAGATGATATTACATTCACAAAACAACTTCAAAGTAACAGTTTTTTATTATTATTTGTACCATAAGAATCTCGATGTTTGTGGGACAAAATAGACCATTTCAAATAATATTTTTGTTTTTCGATTGATTAATACTAAAAAGAAAGAAACGGTTTTTCTGCTGTACTCAAACATTGTGTTTTTACAGGTAGAGGTTATTGAATACAATCCGTCTTGTATACAAAGTATATATGTTTAGTTTATAACATAAGGATTTGTACTATTTTAAAAAATGAGAAACGAAAGATATCAAATATTTAAAAAAATTATTTTATGTAGATAATGTACAAAATATGCATAAAATTGCAAAAGATTTGTGGTGTCAATACGAATAATACAAAAAAAGAGCGAAAATTGAAGAAAGAAGTATGAAGAGTAGAGGAAGAGATTTGTTAACACAATTACCAATACATTGAGAAGAGGCACATCCATGTTTCATTTATTAGTTTATATAATATATCTATATATAGTTGTATTATTCATTATTATTTGTTTAAGTTTTAAGTTTAATTTGTTTAAGTAGTTTAATTTTTTTTTATTTTTAATACATATGTATATATGAGTAGAGAGGTATATATGTATTATGTGATCCATTTACAAAAACATTGGGAGATTTCGCATTCCACATTCAATACATTCCAATAATGTCAAATGTACATATTTACGAGTATTTGTTATTTACTTATGAGTGTATTAACATATAATACATAGTGTATATATGTGAGTATATGAAATATTATTATATACACAAACATCCTTTTTTATTAAGAAATTAATATAAAAAATAAAATAAAAAAATACATATATTTTACGGTACACTTGTCTGCTGAGTAATTCACAAGCCTAAAAGTATGCTCTAACTGTAGTTGTAGGCTTTAATACAAAGTTATATAGAACGTTTAAAAACATTGTATTGCATACATTTAGGCGTTAATTTTGCTGTGATTATTCAACAGACAAGAAGTGCACAATATGAATTTAATTATTTATGTGTTATTATTTATTTAAAGTCTTTTATTTAATTAACAGTTTCTTTTATTTGTTTTGACAGTTTTTTGTTTAAGCTGCATTTTATTTAGTTTGTTTTTTAGACAAGTATATGCTTCTATTTAATTCAAAATGTTTTACTAAATTAAAGAAAAAGATAGAAAATAGGGAAAAGAAACAAAACTATGTAGTACTTTTAATTTTTTTGTAAGCCACTTGTTAAGTTTTATTTATTGGCGCATATTCATAGTCAAGTCTAAAGTTAGCTGTTTTCAACATATTTTGCATAGGAACATATTCATTAGTGTTTATAACAAAGATTAACTAGATATTTTTGTCAATATTGGGCGTCTAAAAGTGTATCTATGTAATCATGGTTATATCCCTAACCTGTTACTAACTTTAGACTCGGACTTATTATGAAATGCGCAATTATGTTTGATTAAAAAGTATTAAGATTTATTTTTATTAAGGTAAAAGTAAGAGCTTAGCTAAGCACAAGTTTTATGAAAATTTCCATCAACCAAAATAACTGTAAGTTATAGTTCTTTTATGTCACATTTATAAAATTTATTTTACTTTTTTCAAATCAAATAATTATAAATATCAAATGTGCATCGAAATCATCATCATCAACACATTGAGATAATACGTCAGCCCGCTCTTTTTAATAGCAGAACAAATGTTAAATTTCATTCTATTTTATATTTTTTTTAGGGTTTAAAATTTTTGTGGGAGCAGAAGTTTAAATCTTGAAGGACATGCATTTAACTGTCTGAAGAATATATTTTCATTGTTAAGCGTATTGATAAAAAGAAAGAATGATAAATTTTTTAATAAATTCCAAATAATGTTGTGTGAAATATAACAAAAACTGTCCACACAGTACCTACTGTGTGAAAATTTCAACTTCTTTAAATTTTATCCTAAAATGAGAATATCATCGAAGCTTGTGAGTGATGTTCTACACATTGCTGGTGTAATATAATATATTTCTGAGAGAACTTTACACAGTTATGAAAAATACTTTTGCAATGTATTAAATGGCTCCCTTTTAACGCTGCCTGTGTAAAGTTTCGCAAAGTGTAAAATTTTAATTTTGAGGCTTACAGCAATATATGTGAAAGTAGTGAAATGCACCAGACAGACGACAGCTTAAATCCAAATTATAGACGTGATAATGTGCATCTTTTTATTGCATGATTTTAGGAATTTTTTAAAAATACATATTTCATAGACATTGACTAAAAGAAAATTTTCCAATTCAGTGTCCGAAAAATTCTAATTAGCTTTTCTGATGCTTAACTCACTATTAATCTTGTTTTTGTTACTTAAGAATTTTTTGGCCCTGAATTGGGAAATTTTCTTTTAGTCAATGTCTATGAAATATGTATTTTTAAAAATGCCTAAAATCATACAATAAGAAGATTCACATTATCACGTCTATAATCCGAATTTAAGCTGTCGTCTATCTGGGGCATAACCTCATAAAAAATATTGTCGTAGTATGAATTGGCTGTCATTTTGCTAAAAATGAAAAAAGCTAAATCTATTACAGAAAGTTCGTTCGTGGTGATGACATTAAGTTAAAAAAATTATATAGGTCAATTGACCACCTCCTGAGCTAATGAAAATGTACAATATTTTGAATTGTTGCTCGCAAATCATCTCATTTTTAGTTTGTTGGCTTTTTGTCAACTAATTCTCTATCTGTCTATAATAATAATGTTAAAGCATAATGACATTTCACGCCATTTGCTGAAATTATGCCACAATTTGACATTACTTTGTATGAACAAACACCACTTTCACAATAAAGGACTCATTTAATGGATCTTATATTTGCTGTTTGTTGAACGATATACAATTTTAAAATACCAAAATCAATATATTGGAATTTTACAAAATGACTCCGGTTCCTCTAGACCAAAATTTTATCAGCTTTTGAATGCCTCTTTGTTTTTCCCATTATCTTGTTAATATATCAATCGAGTAATTTTGGAAAATACTGAAAACTGTTGGTGATGCTTGACTTCATATGTAAGTATGTATATTATCACTCAGTTGCAATATAAAAAGAAGCTGATCATATACCGTGAAATACAAAAAAAAAAAGCGGCTTAATAAGACATCTGGAAATAAATTATAGTTTTTTTCTCGCATATTTTACACAAAACTGAAATGTTTAATCAAAAAAATTCAAGACCCTAATCTTCACGGTACACTGGTATAATTTTGATACTGAAGTACCATGTTTTGTTTGTCAAAAAAATCTGATTATATCAAATAGTTCAGTGTATTGCATTTTAAACAAACCAATACTTCAAATCAGTGTATAACGTGCGAGTAGAAAAACAACAGTAAAATTTATTTTGCACTTTGCAATGCTTAAGGAGCCCAGAACTGTAAAAGCTTTTATACATTTTCGCGAAAAAGAGAAAAAGAGTAAATAAAAAAGAGGCAAAAGCATACAGCGAAAAACTACCTTTGTCAATAAAATAACATTTTGTAGTGTAAACTACACTGAACTGAACTGAAGCAAATAAACAAGACAGTTCTGTGCAGTATTTGTTTTTTCTGCTTTCATATCCAAGTACTGTCAAGAAACTTGCACGCGACACTGAACTGAAGTATTTGATAAATAAAAAGCGTGACATAACGTAACGAAATGTCTTAAAAATGCAACAAGATGTCCTGTGTTGACCTCTAATATGTAGTATAATACCAATAACAAATGATTTGGTATTCATATGTAGTTATTTTTTTGTTTGTTTTACAAACTGCTCAAACTTTTACCAGAAGTTATAGATCGAAAATAATTTGTTTAGAATGTGAGCGTATCCATTTATAGTTAAAAATTTATATGTTAGTGTTTTTTATTTTTTATGTTAAAGTTTATAAATAAATATTGTTTTTATTTAAAGCTATGCAAGCAGGTTTTTATTATTGCAACTCTAATAATTTGCATACTAATAATATAAAACTACTACAAATAGTATGCAATCAAAATATTTTATAATACATATATACAGGGATAAATAGTAATTAAAAAGTTTTCAAATAATTACAAAAACTAATCCATTGAAAATCTGTTTATAGTTGTTGAGTACCCATCTTCCAGTTCCAAGCAAAAAAGTTTTCTTTTTAAAGTAATAATAAATGCAAATTTCTAACATTTTTACTTCTAATTTTTTTATGGCATTTCAAAATGCTTCTAAAGTGGTCAATCTTAAGCAGCCAAAAGTAAAAAAATTAAATTTTTGCAGAGCATTCATTTTAAATTTCTATTCAAATGCAAAGTATGACATCACATGACGTATGCGTGATTTTATTTTGTAGCATGAGCGAAATGTATCATTTTTGCTCTGATAAGTCTAATCCACGCCCACATAATAATTAGTAAGCAGTACATAAGCGCCTTAATGAGTCCTTAAATAAACATTAAACAGATTTTCAGTTGCAACAAAATTCTAATTATAGCTATAAAACAAGACAAAACAAGGTGCAACTTAAAAAATAATAATATATAAAAATAAAATTGTAAGCATGAATTATGATTTCAAAAGTTACAGGGTGCTTTAATAAAATTTTTATTTAATTACTGAACTTGATTGGGATTTAATATTTAACGAAATTTTGGCAAAAATTTGTATTAATACAAAATAATCTACGTTTTTTTTCTCATTTGTTAATCAAGAAATTATTTAAAATTTTTTTATTTAAAAAAATTTCTACTAAAAAATTTTAATGCAATTGATTTAAGATTAATGAAGTATTTATGTACGTTAATATTTAATTTAATTCTTTTTTTTTTATATATGATAATTTTTTATATTTTTGAGGTCATTTTTGATACTTGGAAAAGAGAGGAATTTTTACGTCGTTATTTTATTGTAGTTTTGTCTGTTAACTTGCGGCGTATTTCATAAAATAATTATCACTTTTTAGTTTTAATCTTAAAAAAATTCAACAAACTGATTTTTTCATTAATATTTGAATTGTATAAAAATATTTTCGAGTTTCTCCAAAAAAATATTGTGTTATACCTGAAAAATTTGCTAAAACATTTATTGCATATTTGTTGCAAAAATGAAATCAGTACTTAAACAAATACCCAGAATTCTCAAGATAAATCGTTGGCGTTAATATGTAGGTAAAACTAATGTAAGCAAAAAATAAAAGCACTCCCCTTCCTATTCTTTATTTTTTAAGTTTCATACCTAAATGTATTATAGATTATAATTTTGAGGAGAATAGATGTTTTAATGATCAAATATCACCTTTACTGCATAGCTTAGGTCATGAGATACATGTTTTCCACTCCAAGTTCAACTTTTTCCACACCAAATTCATCCCTTTAAATTCAAATTCATCTTTTTCCTAATCAAATTCAACTTTTTCCAAATCAAATTCACCTTTGCAAAAAAACACGCTTAAAATGATAAATCTCTGCAGCCATCGTTCTTAAACTTGGTACATAGATTAATACTGTGTCTATAAAATACCTGCCAAAATGTGCAGGGGATTGGAAAGGGGGCGAAACTAAAAGTTTGTAGTCAGCCATTTCATTTTTTTCGTAAAAAGATATGCCACTCCCCTTTCGATTTCGCTGAAATATGCTACATGGTTTCCTTTTATGCACAGTCTGATAGAAATGCCAAAAAACAAAAAATTTTGCGATTTTTTTTTAGCTTGTGGAGGGTTGCAAAGACTAGCAAAATTGGTGAATTGTGATAACTCTCCTCACATTAGTGGTGTGTAACGCAGCGCTGCGCTACGCCATTGCGCTGATTCATTATGTTGCGCCGCTTGTGCTGGCTCACTATCTGAAAGCGCTGAGGTGCAATGATTGCGCTGGTACCTGAATGCGTTTCATTAAACGTATGCGCTGATAGGACTGTGACTCAATCAGTATCATGAAATTTTGCAGTACCAGAAGCATACAAGGGAAAATTCTTACTTTCAACGTAACACAGTATCAAAAAATAATAATCTAGTAGAATTTTAAAAATGAATTGATACAAATCTGAAATGTTTGCTAAAACTTTGCATTTCGCCAGATTTACAAAGCAAATTTTTTCAAAAAAATTTGTGTATGTGACGTATCTACTACTATATCAAAAGAGCTAAAATTGTAAAGATGGTTGCAAAACGATTAATTTATCGATTCAGTAGTCGTATTGCATCCGGCGCATTGCGCTGATTCAGACAAATGCGCTTGCGCCATTGAATCAGCGCAGTAAAATATGTGCCATTACCCACCACTATCTCACATAATTGCCAATAACTTGAAAATTTTTTAACTGATTTTCATGTTTGGATCATTTTAGGAACGATATTGAATTAGGCTACCGTTTTTATTAATCTTGGTTCTAAAAAAGTAGAACAAATAGTACTTTTTACTGATTCAATAACTTTTAAAAAATTATCCAAACATGAAAATCGGTTAAAAATTTTTGTATTTCTATCAGACTCGGCACAAAACGGTACTATGTACCAAATTTCAGCTACATCGGAAGGGGACTGGCATATCTTTTTACACTAAAAATGGAATGGTTAAATACAAACTTTTTAGTGGGTTCTAAGTCCACTTCCAATCCCCTCCATGTTTTGGCAGGTGTTTGCTAGACAAAGCATTAATCTATGTACCAAGTTTCAGAACGTTGGCTGCTGTAGGTGCTGAGATATATCATTTTAAGCGTGTTTTTTTACAAAGGTGAATTTGATTTGGAAAAGGGTGAATTTGATTTTGAAAAACGGGGGTGAATTTGATTTGGAAAAAGTTGATTTTGGTTTGCAAAAAGTTGAATTGGATTTGAAAAAAATTTAATTTGAAGAGTAAACGTAACGGAAGTATTCCAATAAAAATTTTTTATACTTTCTTTATGCATTAAGCTCAAATCTACAATGACATTTGATACATGCTTGATTGACAGGTAATAAAAAGTGTTGTCAGTGGAAGAGGAAAAAACTTGAAGCTATTAAAATTTAATAAATGGGACATTTCGAGCACAGAAATTTAAGATTTGGATGTAAAAACTTTTGTTATTTTAAAATCTTTTGAAAGTCGAGTAATTTTTGAAAAATTTCAATGTGGCGACGTTGTAATACGCACGTACAGTTATATTTTTCAATATTTTGGCGTAAATTTCATCACTCTTGGGTTTTCGGGGTCGCTGATCATGAATCCGAAGTCAGGATTTAAAAACTCTTAAGTCCAACATGGCGGATGCAAAAAATTAGGAAAATTCTAATACTGGTTAAAATTTGGTAAAATTTTTCCAAACTAAACCATAAAATTAAGAAATATTTAGAAAACATGCCTGCCTAGTTTGAGCAGTCTAACGTTATTTTTTCGATTTATAGCCAAAATTAGGATTTTCCTAATTTTTTGCATCCGCCATCTTAGATTTAAGAATTTTCGAATTCTAACTTCAAATTCATAAATCGCCGACCCCGAAAGCCTCCAAGTGTTGAAATTAACTCCAAAATATTGAAAAAAATAATTTTACACCCTCTTTCGAGGCGTGTTACAATGTCACCATATTTTGAATTTTTTTAAACACCACTCGTCTTTCGAAAGTTTTTAAAATAACGCAAATTTTGACATCCAAAACTTTATTTTCCGTCCACACAATTTTTGGCCACAGAGCCTGTCCAATTGACGTCAAAACGTCCCACATATAAATGCCAAAGATTTTTGGTTTTAAAGAAATCAGTTATTTTAACCTAAAACTTAAAAGTGATATTTATTTACTTAAAACATTCAAAAAAATATAGGAAACCTATGAAATTCTCCAAAAAGCAGCAAATTTTACCTATGTATATTAAAAATACATTTTCATTTGTTTAAGATTAGTTTTAAAATTACTTGTAATTAGCAATTAAAATTATCGTTGTCACGTGAAAAAATTGGTGTTATTTATTGTATTTTTTAAATTTTAATATTTAGATTTTTATTTTAGGTTTTTATGTTTATGTTGATTATGCTTATTATCAGTGCAATAGTTCGTTATTTGCTAGCACTAAAAACATTTAAAGCGTCGAAAAAAAAAGCCTTAATTAAAAAAAGTATGTGAGATCATATTACTAGAGGTCAATCTCATTAATAGCTTTTTTAAATAGTTTTTGTTTATGTATACTTGAAACATGTAAGTAGTTATACCTATGGCATTGTAAAAAGTAAACAGCTGAAAATATTATTTTCTCTCAATATACTACATACATTGCGGAACGAAATTTTTACAAATTTTCATACATATGCTTTAAGTTATTTGAGGAATTTCGGATTTACTTAATCTTTATTCATATTCATGATAACGAGGATTTATGCCGATGTGGAGTGTCCTCATATCGGAAAAACTCATAAAAGAGTGTGGCTCGTTAGAAATCATAACTCGTAGCTGTGCGAGATATCTTGTTAAAATTTAGTAAGCAGGGTCCCATCAACAATATCATAAAAGTGAGCTTTATCCAGATAGTAGCACGACTACTTTTAATAAGTTGACTTCATAATAATTTGGACTCAATATGTATCGAACACGGTTTTAGGGACTTTTTTATTAATTTTAGAATTTTCGACACATTAACATTAATTACATATTTCAATACTTATTTCGATGTTTTCCGGTGTTCATGGCACTAAGTCCTTTTTCAATATTTTTTATGATTTTATACTTTTATTTGGAAATTTTTTTTATACTTTCTGAAACATTCATCCTTAGAGCAGTGTCTGAAAGAGTCGAGTATTAATAAAAAGTACTGTAAAAGTGGAAAAGTTCTAATTATTATTGAAAAACATCGAAAAAGTAAATTTATATTGATAAATATTGGTGTAAGAAAAAATTGAGCAGTGTCGACAAATTTTGAGGAAAATTGATAAATATCGGAAGCTAAGCCAATAGAATTTTTAGATTCTATGTATGCTCCAGAAGAAATAAAGAGCGCAAGCAGAAGAAAGCTAATGCTAAAAAAACTAGAAAAATTCAACAATTTTTGAGAAGAGAGCATGCCATCCTCTAGGGATTGCTTTAAAACATTGTTCTGCCATAAAAAGTGCGTTGTATAGTGGCTAAAGTTTTCTTCAATATCTTGTTCAGCGAGTTTAATTAAATTTGGGACAATGATGCAAGCATGGAATAAAGGACAGGCTAGGCTTCAAATTTTGATATTCGTGACAAAGCTGTACACCACCCTCAATTTTGCAGGTTACATCTTGCAAAATATGATATGTACCTTTTGATAACACGCTTTTGAGATATAACTTTTCGATAACAACTGATTAGAGTAGAAAAGATAAGTTCTTTCGAAATTGGCTTTTGGAGCGGCGCTATAACAGTACAAGGTTTAAAAAATTCAGTACATACAAGGAAAACTCTATTTTTTGTAAAAATTCAAATTTTTTATATGCAATATTTATTTTTTGTTAATGATGTCTTATAAATATAACTTCAGCATACACCAATAATTATATTTTTGGATGACTTCAAGAATATTTTGTACAGTTTTGGAAAAAAGTGACAAAAAACCGAAATTTTTATCATTTTCCCTTTTGCGATCAAGGCAAAATTTGGGATTAGCCCTTATATGGCGTTATCGATAGGATTTGATGTATACAGAAGCACAACCAGAGGATTTTGTGACGTTGGGTCGCTAAGCTATACTACGGCTCTACAAACTTTGGATCTTTTAGTGAGGTATTTTTAGATAGAAAAATCATGTTTCTAAACAATATATTTTTTACAGTTTTCCGTAAGTTATTGCAAAACTGTACAAGATATGCTTTTGATATCTGCCGAGAAAATAAATATTTGATTATGTTGAAGTTATGTTTAGAAGACTTCATAAGCAATAAATGATAATATAATGTAAAAAATAAGCATTTTACATAACATAAAAAAAAGGTTTTCCCTAGTACTGCATCTGCAAACTTCGAGGCCATATAGCGCCGCTCAACGACCCTACTTCGAAAAATCCTTCGACTGTCTTTTTCTACTCATCAGAAGTAATCGAAAAAGTTATTTCAGAACCCATCCTAAATTTTGCGTTAAATCGTATAATATATAGCTATATATAGTGTAAACGATAAAATTACGAAGATTCTGGGAAGTGATAGAGAAGGTCAAGACTAATAAGAAAATGCACGTAGGGGTTGGTCTAAAATGTAACCCTGAGGAGTAAAAGAGAAATATGTAATATGATTTTTCGATTTGTTTTACGAAAAAAAATTTTCTTGGGCCACCCTAACGCATTGCAAAAACATTTTTATGGGAAACGTTTAGCTTATTATATGAGAGCTTTCTAAGGTTGTAGTTGGTTTATATCGTCGGGTTAAAACTACAACTAGACATCTACATATACTGACATTTTGAGTAAAGTATACAAAAATATGAAGAAAAAACGGATCTATGCCTCAGTTTAGTCGGTTTTTTGATATGTAGTCCTCATCCAATTTAAAATAAAGAAAAAAAAGTAGAAAACTGCAAAATCCCATACAAAAAACGAAATTCAAAAAACTTAAAACGCTTTTTCCTCAAAACATGAAAAATGTAGATGTCTAGTTGTAGTTTTAACCCGACAATATGGCCTAAAAGGATTTCATAAAGTTCTGGACCTTGAAAATTGATATTTTCAGTTTTATTCCCTACTTTTTGACTTTTGCGGCCATTTTGGTATGAAAAGATCCTATTAATTACATATATGTATGTATGTATTCTCCTTTAACTCTTAAGTGGAGCATAAGGCCAATATGAAACGTCTCCATTTGTCGCGATCCCTTGCGATGACTTTGATCTCTTGCCATGACTTTCCCGATTCTTGTATTTCCTCTTCCAGCGACCTTTTCCAGTTGGTATGTCCTGTACTGCCTTGTGGATTCCACTCAAGAGCCTGGCGACAGATTTTGCTGTATGGTTTCCGGAGAGTATGACCAATACATCTCCACTTGCGCAGCTTGACCTCGTTTGCTATAGCCCTCTGATTGAATTTTTGATGTAGCTCGGCGTTTGATATAGTGCGAGGCTGCCAAACCTTTAGTATACGCCTTAAGCATTTGTTGACGAATACTTGCAGCTTGTTCGTTAGTTGTTCAGTAATAAGCCATGTTTCGCACCCATATAACAAAGCCGATTTCACATTCGAATCAAAAATGCGCACTCTCGTTTTGGTAGATATAAGGGAAGAAGACCATATTTTCTTCAGTTGAGCAAACGCGCCTTTCGCTTTTGCTATTATTGAGTTGATATCCTCTTTTGCTCCACCATCCATGGGGATGTTTCCTATCATTATGCCCTTTTATAATTTTTTTTTGGAATCTTCGTTAAACTTGCATGCGAGTAACGCGTGTGTTGTTACTCAAAACTATTTTTTTTTTCTGATCTCAAATCAAAATATTGGTATGACAAATTTATTACCAAATTATAGGAAATTTAGCAAGGATTGCAAAACAAAAAAATGATAAAAAAGTATGTTAATTAAAACTTTTTTCATAGGCGCCAAAGTCAAAAAGTTGGAAACAAATTAAAAATATCAATTTTAAAGGTCCATAAGCTTGCGAAACTCTTTTAAACCCTATAAACCAAATACACTATTATAAAGCTCAAACAATTAGCTAAAATTTTCAAATAATTCTGTGAAACATTGGGGTGACCCCAAGAACATTTTTTTTGTGAAAGAAGTCATAAATAATTTTTTTTCTATAACTCATCATGGGTACATTTTAGACCCACTCCCAGGTGCAATTTTTTGTTAGTCTAAGCCTCCTCAGCCCCTCCCAGAAGTTTCGCGCCCTTATGCATTACACCCTGTGTCAGTTTTTTCTATAAATTTCAAGACTTTAGAAAGTATTACTGCGTTCTTTGGTTTGGTTTTTTTGCTAATGACCAACATGAGTTATATAAATGTTAACCGGACAACGCCGGTTAAAACTGTAACGTATTTAAAAAAAATTCGTTCTTCTTATGTGAAATGAGAGAAAATACAAAAACAAAATAAATGCTTTAATAACAAACGGCGATTGCTTTTAATACAAACTCAGATTATATTTTTCCATATACCTTTATAAAATTAAAAATTTTAATATATTTACATTTGAAAGTGGAAAGATTTTTTAATGCCAAAAATGGTTTACAATGGCTTTTTAAAAAAAAAAAAAATAACTGCTGCTTACATTTTCTAAGAGGAGCTAACTATGCGAATTGAGAAGTCAACGAACGAAAGCAAAAGAGAGCAGCTAAGTTTTTGGCATGTGGCACCAACTCAAATCGTACACATGCGCACAAGCACGCAAGTTAAGTTATGTCAAAAAAAAAGGACTAAAATCATGGAACTTTACAGCATACTTTCACTACTTTGGTTTGATTTGGTTTTTTTTACTTTCAGTGGTTTTTATTTAGACCTATTCGTTTTATTTAATTTTGTACAGTTTTTTTTTTTAATTAAAAATATTCGCAAGAATTTAAATTTTATTTTTTTTAAATTTTGTTTCTACAAAGATTTGTATGCAATTGGATTGTGAGAGCAGAGTGACAGCGAGAGAGAAAGATTGAGAATTAAAGAGAACAGGAATTGTTACGATTTCACTACGCAGTAATTGAAAGTTTTAAAAAAATTCAACACATTTGTTTGTTTTGGGTTAAAAACGGTGTTGTTTTGTTTATTTTGTAGAAAAGGAAAATTTCTTTATAAATTTAAAGAAAATAGATTTTTTTTTTTGTTTAAAATTTTCTTTTAAAAGCTGAATTATTATTTTTTTAAAAATTTTTGTCTTTTGTAGATTTTTACTACCTAACAAGGGTACCGCTTCGCTCGTCTTTGTGATAACCTTACCAACCAATAGTGAGAATACTGTTTGCGATAGTAGTATGGTAATACCTGAAAAATTTCCAAGATCAAGTAATCAATTTCACAAAAATTTTAATTTTTTTAAAGTTTTATGAATTTATAAGTCAAAATTTTAATTTAAACAGCACAAACTTCACAGTTAAGGCCAAAAATTTCAGAAACGCATTTGAAGAACAGCGAAAGAGAACGCGTTATGGTGTTTTTTTTTTTAATTTCTGCAATGGGTACTATGCTTACACTAAGAATAATATTTTTTTTTTGTTATTATGGGTAGTTAATGTGCGAGTATACATTAATTTCCGAATTTCACACTCGAAGCACTAAACGTTTTGTTGTTTTTTAGATATATGACTCACTGATTTGATTTTATATGCAAAAACTTTGAAAAGGGTTTTCTAATAGGGACTTGACAACTTTTTTTTGAATAAAACGCAAACCATTTGAGATATTTAAAAAAATTTATTATCTTCTTGAAGTACAATCAAAACATTTATGAATGGAACTCGACTTCGTTCATATGCCACCGTGGACACGTGTGCAGCGGTCGATTCGTTGAACCCAATTTTCGATGACTCGGCCACACATTTCGGCCGAAACGGCCGCTATTTCGCGTGCAATGTTGGCTTTAAGCTCTTTCATCGTCGTCGGCTTATTGGCATTGGCACCAATGACTTGACGTAGCTCCAAAGAACGAGGCGGCCAATCGACTGGCCCATTTCTTGAGATAACACGCTAATCAAACTAACTCTTCAATAAATCGATTTTATCGTGTGCTGTATCGCTTGTGGCACCGTCCTGTTAAAACCACATGTCGTCCAAGTCGATACCTTCCAATTCGGGCCAAAAATAATCGGTAATCATGGCACGATAACGATGGCCATTCATAGCAACGTGACGATCGTTATCATCGACGGAAAAATATGGCCCAATGACGGCGCCGGCATGCAAACCGCACCAAACAATTATTTTTTGTGAATGAAGTGGTGCTTCATGAAGCACATGTGGATTTTCACTCGACCAATAACGCATGTTTTGCTTATTGACGAACCTATTGAGCTAAAAATGAGCTTCGTCATTGAAGATGATTTTGCGATGAAATTCATCATCTTGGCGCATCTTGGCGAATCGACCGCTGCACACGTGCCCGCGTCAGCCATATGAACGAAGTCGAGTTCCATTCATAAATGTTTTGATTGTACTTCAAGCCGATAATAAAGTTTTTGAAATATCTCAAATGGTTTGCGTTTTATTCAAAAAAAAAAAAAAAAAGTTGGCAAGTCCCAATTGGAACCCTTTTGTATACCTTTTAAGTATTATAGTTTTATTTTTAAATATTTATTGTAGAAAAAATAAAAATCTTAGATAACATAAGATAAATTTATTTTTATAATTTAAGCTTTAAGTTTATTTGGCTATCCATAGGAATTTATTAGGTCCATCCAAAGTAAAATCATACCAAAAAACTATTTTGTGATATATACAACTAAGTTTATGAACCTCCGACAAAAGGTTTCTGTATTTGTTATTAGCCATGTTGGATTCAAATTGAATATTATTTTGATTTAAAGAATCAGATCAGTTGTCTGGAACCATAGTCTTAAGTAGGGTAAATTGCTCCTTGTGTGCAAATTATAAATAAAGTTTTATTAATATCATTGGCAGAAGATTTTAAAGAAATCTGTTGCAATTCGATGTAAAAATACCATGGCATGATTTTACTTGAAACGACTTAAAAATAAAAAAATAAAAATTAAATATTATTTTCGTAGTGCGTTCAGTTGGTTAAATAAAAAGTGGCTACCACATCCTCCATTTCAAAGATAACATTTTTTTGCAGTGGTATTCTTTTTATCTTGATAAAACATAAGTATATCAAATTTTATTCATGTGAATCAAATTGTTTTAGAGATATAAAGAATTATGTATGTTTTATAGTGGATGTGGTATCGCCCACCTTTAGTTGGGCTGTTGTCCTTCGTTTGTTTGAAATAGTTTCAGAAATATTTTTCCGCTCATTGTTGATCCTGGCTCAAATGCGTGCCGAGACTTCTGAAATATTTTAAAATTTTTTTTTTTTTTTTGTCAAATCGGCCAAAAGTCAAAAAAAAAAAACTTTAATTCCGGGAAATTTCTGCAAGATATTTTGAAAAACAATTGTTCAGGTTGTCATTAACCGAGCAAATATAATAGTTTAGATGTATACTTTACAGCGTACAAACGTCAGAATATAGAAAACTGTTCGATATCGAAAATTGAGATTAAAGTTGTTCCAAGTGACAAGTTTTGTTTACAGTTCTGTTCTTTCGTGAATATTTTGGTGTCTCACTAACTTTCGAAGAATAAAAAATAACGATAAAAGTACCGTATTCCTAAGAGACCAAAAATGTCTATAAAGTATGTTATAAGCTAGAGCGGCAAAAAAATTTCCTCTTGGCCTTGCGATTTTTTAGCATGATTTGATAGCTTGAAGTGTTGCTTATCTTCTTCCTAACTTGCAGCCACAACTTTTGCTCATAACATTAGTTACACTTAATAGTGTTATGAGAAAAACATTTTTTTTCTCATATGAAAATAAATTATTTTTTTGTAAGAATTATTTTGGTGTACATGAGACGACGCCCATTTTTCGTGAAAATCATTACTTATTTTTATACTCTTATTTCACTTAATTTAAACAATATCTGATGATAAATGTAAGAGTTATGATCAAAATTCATTATAAGTTACATGGGAGGTGGACGTACTTGATTTTTGAACACACCCATTTCTGTAAATATTATAAGTTATTTGTATACTCTTATTATACCAAATCTGAACAATTTTTGGTTTAAAATGTAAGAGTTATGATCAAAATTGTTTTTAAGATATTTGGGAATTTTAGGAAGGAATTTTTAAGAACTACGTCCGCATAGTTTGAAAGTATAAGCGTTATTTGTTCGATTTTTAGCCAGAAAATTGGGATTTTGCCGCACTGTGGCGCCCCTTATGTACGTGGGTTGCCTTATAAGTTTCGGAAATATAATTGAAGAGTTAAACCTTTTGTACGATAAGTTTCTTCAGCCGTCATCTTTGAATTCGCAATGGAACATTTTGTTTTTACTTTACTTCACTTAACCCTTTCCGGGTTTTTGTCGAATACAATCGACATTACACTTTCGCCTACTTTGTTAAGAAGGATGTATTTGCTCTTTATTAATATTATCGCAGTAGTCGGTTGACTGTGTTCGTCAGTTGTATAGAGGTTGACCTTAAGATATAATTTAGTCTGTGAGAAACACAAACTTTGAAAATAAAAAAAATATATACAGTTTAGAAAAAAGTAAGTATTGATAAAGTTGTATTGTAGGTTATTTCGAAAAAATTTATTTGGAATTGTTAAATGATAAGTTGTGGAGTCATATTTATGGATGTCGAATATATTCGACATTGACCCCCAAAGAATGTCTTTTTTTGTATTGACATAAGGAAAAAAAAAAATTAAATTTACTAAATATTATAGTGGGGGTTATCGTGAATCAATATTCCCGGGGAATTTTACTCAGACTGCCGTGCATTCTCCATTGCAGAATGAGA
The DNA here is from genome assembly GCA_951812925.1 of Calliopum simillimum. Taxonomy (NCBI): domain Eukaryota; kingdom Metazoa; phylum Arthropoda; class Insecta; order Diptera; family Lauxaniidae; genus Calliopum; species Calliopum simillimum. The sequence continues at coordinate 100,039,250 of OX638369.1, forward strand.
AAAATTCCCCGGGAATATTGATTCACGATAACCCCCAGTATTTTTTCATTGGATTTTCTTCATCTATAAGATTAGATAAAATAAGATCAGATTTTAACCTTACTCAAGGCTGATTCTGACGTTGAAGTTGAATTGGTGGATGAAAACGAAGGTAAACCTGATGTACCACAAGTACAATCAAGAGCTCTTGAGTCAGTCGAACACGTAGCTGCTTCAACGGAAAATTATAACGAACCGAAGAACATTCAACTAGATTTACCGGATATTACCCCTATTCATGTTCTCCCAGGTTGCTTGGACCGTGTTCATTAATTTGACCTGAGCTGTCTTTAGGATAAATATCATCAATGACATGGATGTCCGAAGCAGAAACGCCTATTTTGGTCAAGTCAGCAGGTGTAATATTCGGTTAATCTAATTGAATGTACTACGTTCGTTAAAATTGTTCGATTTGCCCCAGATCTTTTGATTGTACTAATGGCACATTAAATTCTAATTCATTTTCAACGTCAGAAATAGCCTCAAATAAGGATAAAATCTGATCATATTTAATCATATCTTTTGGATGAAGAAATTTTCTGTGAAAATACAAAGAAAAAATGCTATAATATCTAGTAAACTTCATATTTTTTTCTTACGTCCGGACGCGTCCATACAAAAAAAACTTTCTTTGAGGGTCAATGTCGAATATATTTGACATCCTACAAAATACAGATGGGCCATCCTAGATGATAAATATTATTTTTTGCTGCCTTAAGTACTATTATATTAGACTACATGCCAATTTTCAGGTTTTTTGATACGGAGAGGTTTAAAAAAAAATCCGATTTTAACAGATATTTTTTGAGTATCTGTTAATTTGTGTTTATTCCAACAATTATATAGCTTTCGCACTACTAAATGTTCATGCAAGATTGTATGCTGGTCGTAGTAACACCTAGACATGCCTTGATTTCTCGATAAGTCACATGATGATCTTCTTCAATTAGCCTTCAAATAGGACCTTCGCGTGTGTTTTCTGTAAAAGAAGTCTCACCGTACTTGGACTCTTTTGACCAAACATTCATTCTGGTTTTGGATAGTGCTTCGTCACCAAAACCCCTTTTCAGTCGATCGATACACTCTTGTTGATAAATTTTCACGATATAATTGCATTTTTTCAATGAAAAGAATTTTTCAATAGAATTAAACACAATGTTCCATTGCAAAATAAAAGTGACGTTTAAGGAAACTTATCCTAAAAAATATCAAACTTTTTAACTGTCAAACAAATTTGCATCAGATAATACTAGAGTTACTAAGTATACACATATTTTCGAAACTCATAAGACTACCTATGTATGTAGTATGTTTTTTTTTTGTGCCATAAAGTTTGCAAATTAATGCTGGAAAAATGTATAGAAAGATTTGTATATTCTGAGATACATAACTCAAGACATTTGTTTAAATATGACATGGAGTGCACGGCTATGGGAAAACGATTAAAATTCGAAAACAAACAACATGCACGTTTTCTTTTTAATTGGTATCTTGGGACTTTTATTATCCATTTTCCATAAAATCGCATATGGTGACGTTTTTGCGAAATGCCAATTTTATGGTAAATGTGTTATGGTATCTGAACGTCCGCAGACACCAACTCAGAAGAAAACACGCGGGTGGTTTTTTTTTTTCAAATCTAAATCGTTTTTTGCTAGCTCTGAGTGTCCAGTATTTCTTTTCTCATTCTTACCAACGGAACGCACTTGAAACTGAGAACTTAACAACGAAAAAATACTAAAGGAAATATATAGTATAATGCATGCAACAATATTAAATATTTGATTTAATATTTTAGAAACCTTAACACATTTTTAGAATCATATTTTTTGATAAGCACTGGTCGATGATTAAAAATTAAAAACTTTTTCTTGCCATTTGTAAACCTTTTCTTAGACATTCATTTTCGAAATGTTTAATAAGTTAATTATATATTTTACTAGTATTAAAAGTAATCGCATTTAATTAGAGCAAAATAATACAAAAGGGTTATATTATATATCAACGTAATGTGTTTCAATAATTTAAATTACATACATATAAATAAAAACGAATGTTTTTAATAAATTAACAAAGAAAACTGTGCCATTTTTGTATTATTCTTTAGCTATAATATACATTTTTATAAACGATATTTGTATATATACGATATGTTGTATTAATTTTATATAAATAAAGTGTAATTAAAATTTGACTAGCTAGAATTTGTACACTAAATAACTATTAAAAGGTGCTTATATAACTTTAAGTTAAAAATTTTAATAAAAAGCTCCAAATAAGCTTGCAATTGTGTAGAGCTTTTTTGGATAAATTAATTACTCAAGACATTAAAAAACGATTCACAAATGTTTACTGAATATGGACCCATACATTAAATGAAAAGCTTAAATTCAAAGCTTTAGAAATTATAAAAAAAAAAATACATTCTAATTGTATAATATCGTTCATATTACTTTTGAACAAAACTATTATTTGTGAACCGAGTTTTTTTTTTTACTTTAATCACAATAATTTACGATTACAAAGTATTTATTTTTTTGGTTTTCGAAAATTTTTAAAAAGCTTTAATATTTCAAAATTCAAAATAACTATAAAAATGTCATTATTAAAAAAGTTTATTTTTATCAAAAAATATCATTCCAAAAATGGGTCAAAGTTTAGTAAATATTTGTTTTAATAAAAGATTATGTGTATAAGTCATACTAGGTGTGAGCCTTTGAGTGCAGGATAAAATTACAAGAAAAAATTAAAGATTTGAAAAGAGAGTAACTAATAGTTTGGATGAAAAAAAAAAGGATAAGTAAAAATAATAACAAAGCAGTAAGATCGCTGATCGTAGACTATAATTCAGATGTTATAAGCATATACTGCCAGTGTCATTGTTAAATATTACAAGATCGATAAAAAAGGAAACTCAAAATATATGCTTTAATTCCAGTGATACTCGCAGTCAGTATACTAGCACTATACCTTTACATCATCAAAGTAGAGGCATGTTGATTTCTAAATTATTTTTTCCTCATAGGAAGAAGATTGTTTGAGAAATAAATTAACCCTAGAATGCTAATATTAGTTATTTTAACTACCATTGCTTTTTGCTTTGCTCACTTTTTATTTCTCTCTCAGTTGATCGTTCTCAGCTGCATTTAATTCTTACTTAATACGACAAGTGGAGCGGCATTCATGGTGTGTACATTTATTTGTAAGTTCTGTACGTCGAAACGACTAACATTAGTGAGATTTTATTTTTGTATGGAAAACTGTGTTTTATATGTTTTTTTTATAATATACGTTATAGATAACGTTACATATTCGTTTCAACTACCATTTTTGTTTTGCTCTTTGATTTAATAACTTCGGGATTAATATGGCTTATAATGTCTTATTAATTTTAAGAGCTTTGACTGCATTTGATGAAGTACTATTTCATTGCGAATAACTTCAAGTCCACCTGGAAAAGGTCACTGGATAGGGAAATCCAAGAACCGGGACTATTGTCGCAAAAGATAAAATCATCGCAAAGGAGCGTGACAAATAAAGACGTTTCATTTTGGCTCTATCCTAGGAGTTACAGGAGAAAACATACATGCATGTTAGACCGGGTCGCTTTTGTATGAAACAAAATAAAATCATCTAGAGACTTTTGATTCTACTGAAGGTCCATTTTGGCTAAAAAAAACATGTTTTTTGGTCATAACATTTTTTTCACTACAATATGAATTAAGACTATATTCTTACAAAAATTTTGGCGTTTAAAAATTTTAATTTTTTCGGGGATATACATAGATAATATTCGCATCCCAAAATCGATTTTTGTACGTTTTTCAATAACGAGGTCGGAAAAATAATTTTTTACTCAGAAGCAAGGCATCAACGAAAAAAGTGTGAATGCGTTTGAATTTTTTCAGAATTTTTTTAATCAAGTTTTGAAAAATTATAAAATATCTCAAAAAAATTCTGAAAAAATTCACACGTATTTTTTGCCATATACACTTTTTCGTTAGATGCCTTGCTTCTGAGTAAAAAATCGTTCTTCCAACCAAAAAAATAATAATTTTTAAACGCTAAAATTTTTGTAAGAACCTAATCTTTATTTCTAAGGTACTACTGGGTATCCATTTTCTAATGAAAACTAGTAAGAGTGTAACTTTTGGCCTGGCCAAACATTAAATACCCTACACTGAAGTATTTTGAAAATGTTGCTTATATGGGAGGTGCCACGCCCTCTTGTCCGAGTTCCTCCAGTTTTAGCTTAGACCGTGCATTTATAGTCTTAAGTAGTTTAAGTGAAGTTTGGTTGGATTATCTCAAAAAACTCTTTTAGTATAACATTTTGAAACTTTTGCTTATATGGGAGGCGCCACACCCCCTTGTTCGGTTTCACCCAATTTTTGTTGAGAGCTTTCATTTATGATTCTTAGTGTCTGAGTCAAATTTGGTTTAATTATCTCAAAAAACGTTTTCAGTATAGCGTTTTGAAGCTTTTCCTTATATGGGAGGTACCACGCCTTCTTACCCGAATTCGTCCAGTTTTTTATCAGAGCTTGCGCTTATACTTCGTAGTATTTATGTGTATTTTGGTTGCATTATCGTGAAAAATACTCCTAAAATTGCATTTTGAATATATTTTTTGTATGGGCGGTAGGCGTGTCCGTTGACCGATTTTGCGATTTTTCAATCCCACAAGCTAACTTTAACAACGGAGGCAGTGTACGAAATTTTATTGAATTATCTCGCTCAGTTTTCCCAAAAATTGTATTTCCACACACAGCCAGCCAGACAGACGGACATGGCTATATTGATTCAGATGGTGACGCTGATCAAGAATATATATACTTTTCTATATCTGCAACGCCTCCTTCTCTGCGTTACGAACGGAAGGACAAAGTGAATATACCCTGGGTGTAGGGTATGAACAAAAAACATATTTTTTAACCTAATTTAACATTTGCAAATGTTTACACTTGATTAAATATTAATATTGAACTAAATATTCAAAATCAGTAGTCAATCTATTTATGGATATCGATTTAAGTAAAGGAGAAACTTCAATGCTTCTAGAGCAATATTTTTTTTGGAAATTTGCTTGTATCCACATTGATTATAGTCGTAGATCGCTTAAAATAAATAGAAATATTGCAAAAAAAAAAAATAAAAAGTAAGATATTAATTACTAAAATGTGCAATATAGGCAGGCATGGATTGCGGAAAAAACTATCGAAATGAATACGAAAAGTAAAAATTGTACGATTTTTATTTTAATTATATAGCGCATGAATTTTGTGATCTTGATAAATGAACAGCGCATATGAATATTGTAAATGAGCAAAACTTTAAGAGCGCATAAAGAGAAATTTTTTTTTTTCTTCAAAGATTTGTACACATTTTTTATGCGTTTCTTGTGAAGTACTCATATTAAGTTGTAAGTAATCGATGTTTTTGTAACAGCTTGATTTAGTTTTTTATATAATTTATATATTAGGTATTTTTTTCAAGGTTTTCCTCTCGAAAAGTTTTTTTTTTATTTTAAAACACTTGAGGAAACCTTCTTGATTGATAATATTTTAAAATTAACACAGAATTTTAAGTTTAAAAAAACAATCTTAAAAATGTTTTTATTTCTGAATTAAAATTTGCAATTGAAGAATTGGTTAAAATACTATAAATTATATTTATTACTAAACAGCGAATTAATTATGATAAGTAATATCTTCATATTTTTCAATAAATAAGCCACACAAAATTAAGAAACATAGCACTTGGTGTATTAAAATATTCTTACTCTTGTTTAATATAATATAAATGCTAAGATATTCAAACTCTTGTTTATTTCCAAAAAGTTTTCCGGTGGTTGCTGATATTGCTTGCAACTGATTGCCATTGATTTGCAGGACAAGCTTTGAGTAAGGTCTATGTATGTATTCTCCTTTAACTCCTAGGAGGAGCATAGGGCCAAAGGTCTACAGGACGCATATAGTTTTTCTGCTTTGTTCTACTTAATGCATTGTTAAGTGCCTCCCTCAAATCACTCATAAGATTTTCATTGGATTCAAAGGACTGGTAAGATTGTAAATTAAATTTGGATATTGGGACGTGTTTGGTACGCCGAATGGTTCAAACATTTTAATATTGCCTTGGGCTCCTCTAGCGATCATTTAAGATATATTTTTCAGCTGAAAATAAATTTTCGTTATAATTTCAAACGTAACAAGGTCTCTAATTGAACCCATCCACAACTTTTGTCAGTAACTGCCAAGGAAACAAACAGCTGTATTATTTAGGGGCATTCTGAACCCCAAAGACCCCGTAGCAAGCAGGCATCCTTGTTGTAATAAAGGCCTCAGCATTATTTTGAACCCACATAACACTGTCGTCAGTAACTACTAAGGAAACAAGTAGCTGACTTACTTAGAGTCATTTTGAGCTCCTAAGAATTCGTAGCAGGCAAAAAGCATCATTTTCATTATCATGATTGATTTTTCTCTAAACAATAGTGCAGTATTTTTATGTTATTTTCAGATATGATTTTCGTCCTTATCCTGATGAATTGTGCAAGAATTATGCGATTTATGGAACGTCCAAGATTGCATTTTTTGCTTTTTAAAAACTTGCACAACACCCACCAGACTAACGGAATTATGATAAACGTCTTCCACTTAGAATGGATACTGTCCAAATTTTTACTAACCTACAAAAAAGGAGGTGCCAAATTTTTTCAAGAACTTAATTGATTTTTCTAACATCTTGGTAACTTAGTCAACACAAGAGTTCGCAACCTCTTCTTATTCATCAAATAATCCAAGATTTGCATTTAAGAGTAGCGGAGCTGTTCGTTTAAACTTTGTCTAAGCATATGATAAGGGAACCACTTTTGAACTAAATGCTTGCTATACAGCCCGTCTAACCTAAACTAACCTTAGCACCTATCCATACTAATTGTACCATATTCTTTTGGTTGGGCTGGTTGATTTTGACAGCCCAAGGCATAAGAAGTCTAAGGGCTTAAAATATGTATTTTTATATGGACGAAGGTTCGATCTCTATAGTTTTTGTAGGTTTTGGATTTGCATATTTGGTGAACTTCTTTAAATTTTTGCGTGGTTTGCGTATTGAAATCATTAATTCGCTGTGTGGATACGGATAATTTAAATTTCTTTATAAATGTATGGGCGAATCCATGCGAAATTTTTTGACGAAAAATAAAAATTGATTTTTACACCACAAATTTGTTCTTCAAGAGCTTCCGATGAGCCTTTCAAATTCTTACGGCAATCGGTTGCGCCAAACTCGATATATCCACTAAACAGTTTATTGTGTTGACCGATTTTCTCGTTTTTTTATGATTTTCAGGCGTGAACAACTCAAAATGCATTTTCAAGGCATAGTGAGTAGGGAGAACTTGTTTCTTATATTCTGAAAAAATTTTCGTTACGTTGATAGATTTATATGTAAATCGATCTTTGCAAATATATGACTAAAAGTTCAATTAATAATTAATTTTCGTTACGAATAAAAAAATTTTTGCGCATGTGCAATATATTTTTTTTTTCCATTTATATTTGTTTTTCTACTTTTCATATCGTGAGTCCCGAAATTTTTGTCTCACCCAGTCTCAAAATGTCCGTCGAAGTGTCCTTTAGTAGTTACAAAACTTTGAGAGTGGAGACTTCCATATTGCCCTCAGGAGCTCGATATGACTGATGCGCGGAAAAATATTTTATATGTACTAGCGTGCAGATTACATATTTAAAATTTTTCCTCGCATCAGTCATATCGTGCTCCTGAACGTAATATGGAAATATGGAAGTCTCCACCCTGAAAGTTTTGTGACTACCAAAAGACACTTCGACAAACATTTTGAGACTGGGTGAGACAAAAAATTTCAGGGCCCACGACATGAAAAGTAGAAAAACAAATGTAAATAAAAAAAAAAAATCATATTGCGGATGCGCAAAAATTTTTTTATCCGTAAATAATTTATTTTTCAGGATCCAAGAAACAAGTTTTCCCCATTCACCATGCCTTAAAAATGCACTCATTTCGAGTTATTCACGCCTGAAAATCATGAAAAATCGGTCAACACAATAAATTGTTTAGTGGATATATCGGGTTTGGCGCAACCGATTCCAGTAAAAATTTGAATGGGTCATCGAAAGCTCTTGAAGAACACATTTCCGGGGTAAAAATTTTTTATCCAAAATTTTGTATGGATTCCCCCATATTATATTAGATGTGTACTTATATATTGCAATTTCCGAAGAATGTAATCAAAAAGTGTTCGAGTGCTTCTTTAGAGCATTCCATTATGATTCTTAACAAATAAAAAAAAATTGATTTCTTTTCTGAATGTACAAATATGTGGATTAGTTCCTTAAGGCATGAGAGGGCTTAAACTATGAAGTTTAATTTATTTTAAAGACAGCAAGAAAGAGTTAGCGCAGATCACAAGTATTTCCAAGTCAGCTTGCATTGAAATCTGTCTCATAAGTATCTTTTGTATTCTTTTGGAATTTTTTGTTTTTCCTTTGAAGAAGAAGAAATTAGAAATTTAGGAAATTTTTTATTTTTTTTTTTTCGAGAGATAACGATAGTGAAGAGAAATTGAAGCATGGAGTATTATATAGAAGAGAAATGTATGAAATTATGTAGGAAGAAAGATAGAGCGAGAGAGCGTAGCGAAGTTATAAAATTTGAAAGATAGCGGTAGCATTTAAAAGTGAAAGCAGCGTTGGAATTTAGGAGTATAGGATAGAGAAGACTGTAGAGTAGTATTTGGCTTGGATAGGGTATATGAGAGCAAGGAAAAGTTTTTGGGATATTGAATTGAAATGGAATTTTCCATTTTTCTGATTTCTTCTTTAAATGTTTTTTCGCGTTTTACTTTAAAACAAATGAAATAAATACAAAAAGAAAAAAAAAAAAAAAAAAAAACATTTAAAAGCTCAAATAAATTTTTTTTTTAAAGAAAATGATTTTTGGTTTAAACTGGCTGAAAGACACACACACAGACAAAAATGTATAAATATATTTTTATATTTGATTATACGAATATATGAAAGAAAATATAAGTTTAACAACAATTTAACATAACACAACGTAAACATCAAGTAACGTAAAAAATATTTAATACTTATTGAAATGTAACGTAAAACGTACGAGAAACACGTAACAATTAACAAATTGCTGCGTAAAAATTTAGCACTTTTATGTGAAATTTGGATTTTTTTGAAATTTTGTTTAAGAAAATTATTTTATTTAATCAATTTGCAGTAATTAATGATTTAAAATTATGTTAAATAGTAGTAAGTAGTTAGTAGTATTGATAAATAGTAGTAGTTTTTAGTAGTAGCATTAGTAGTAGAATTAGTAGTAGAATAGTAGTATGTAGTAAGTAAGCATTAAAACATTTAAACGTTTTCTTTTTATCACACATTATCAAATCAATTTAAAAAACAAATACTTTTTTTGCTTGCAATAATTTTTGGTTTTTTTTTTTTTAGGTTATAAATAATAGAATAATAATAGTATTTTGTTTTTTTTTTGTAATTTTTTTGAATGTTGCATTTTTAAATGCAATCGCTACCTAACAAGGGGATTGCATCAGATACTTGGGGCAATGTCTCAGCTACAAGGTTGAGAAACACTGTGAGCGATAGAAGAATTGTAACTCCTGAAACAAAAGAATTTATAAAAGAAATCATAGTAGTTTTTTTGCTGTGATTGTAGTTTATTTGTAATTAAGTTTTTTTAATTTGAAATTAAAATTTTTTTCGTTTTTTAAATTGGTTTTTTTTTAGTATTAGTAAAGACACTAAATAAAAGTTGTTTGTTTATTAAAACAGTTTATTTTAAGTGAAATTGTTATATGTAAAATTTCATTTTTTTTTTTGGTTTATTTAAGCTGCTCTTATTTTTAAAGTTTTGAATGTTATATATTCAGGATACATACAAACATACGTATGCATGTAGACGTTCCTGATTTTTTATATATAATATATTTTGATTTTGTTCGCATATGAAATGAAAACAAAATGTATGATTATTGACACATGACAGTGAACTGAATAGGGTGGTTTGAAAGCTTTATAAAAGTTGAATATATTGGTTTTTATATAAAAATTTTAGCTATTTTTGTAAGTGCCAATACTGTGTTGTTTTTCTATGTTTTCTATGTTTATGTTGCTTTTTAGTCTACATAAGTCGTCTATCCATGCTTTTATATGTATATTATTTACATGTATGGTTTTGTGTTCGCAATGTTTTTATTTGTTTCCGATTTTTTCTGTTATCTGCAAATGTTTCGTTGGTTTTTATTCTGTGTTCTATATTTTTCCATGTTATTTTAAGTTTTAATTAAAATGGTTTTTTTTAAGTTTTGTTTACAAGTTTTTTCATTACTTAAGATTATTCCCATGTTTTTCTATAATTTTTGAAACAAGTTTTCTGTGTTTTCTTATGACTTTGACAAAAAATTGGAGAGCAATCTCTCCTACCTCCCAAAATCGATAAAACTATGTAAGGCGGAAATGGTAATTTTTTATGACATTGTGTTGTTTCGACAATTTTATGGGCACAGGTTTTATTAAAGAAATAAAAAAGGCTTGGCTCAAAATTTTTTAAAATTTTGAATCTGGAAACTTGTTCCTTGTCGAAAAACTGGCACTTCATATCTTCTGTGATTTGTTGCAAAAAGTTAAGTTTCAGAAGTCTTTAGGCTCCCAGAAATACAGGCGTTCTTTAGATTTTTTTTTAAATAATTCCAACAACTGCTCTGGCGTTGTTTCCAAAAATGAATGGCTTTATTTCCAAAAGTTATGTGGTTTACAAAAAGTAAATAATGCCATAGGAAATAACGCCAGGAAATTTTGTAGAAATAATGCCAGAAATTTTCAGGCATAAATGGAAATAACCATAAGAATTTTGAATGGAATTTTTTCTGACTTTATTTGGAAAAAAGATATATTGCTGGAAAACCTAAAGTCAATATCGGAACTCAATATGTTAACTAAAGACATGCTCTCAATCTATCGCTTTTAAAAAAACTTTTTTTATTGTACTCCACTTAGATCAAAATGTGAAGAGCAAAAACTATGAGCACTGATCAGTATTTACTGATTTCGTCTGGTAAGCGGATGGATGTAAAATCTTCAAAATATCTGACTCTGGAATCTTTGATGAATCAAACCAAGTGAACATGTCAGTTTACTTGGACCTAGGAAACATTATCTGAGGTGACAGTTTTAATTTTCTTCAGTCTAAATGAACCCCGTTGTTTTTCAGTCTTGTCATGTATGAAGCTTACCAGATATATTTTAGTTATCTTTTATTAAATTCATGCCCACATTGGCTATGAAACTGAATATGCTTCAAGAACTTAGTACGAAATAAAACCTTAGTTAAATCAAATACTGAATTATTTTGGTTATTTGATTAATAATTTGATAAGTTTATTATGTGGCCAAAAATTTCTCACGTGAGCTACCTAAGGATTTAAACGTTAAATTGTCAAAAATGCTTTCAAGAAAAATAATAATAATAATAAAGGCCTTTGAAAAAATTTGTCCTTAAATATTTAACATAGACCAGGAAATAAAATAGTATTTTTTTTTTTTTAATTTTTTTCATTTTGTTGCACTGTGTAAATAAGTTGATATAGAAATTTAAAACTTTAATAATTTGATAAGTTGGCTATAAGTTGGTTGATTTGATAATATCATAGTTTAATAATGTCATAAGTTAATTATATAGGGGAATGTCGTCAGGGTTATGCCGCTGTCAGGGTTGGGCCACTGCTATAGCGTCGAATTATTGTTCTCGATGCCAGAAAACTTTTTTAAGCATTGCTTGTCACCGGGACTATCAGTGATAATTTTATTTTTGTGCCCTCGTGTTGTTTTCGATAGTTCAAAAAATTTTATAATAGCAGTGAAAAACGACTTAAAACTTAGAATAGAACAATACCGCCGAAAAATTAAGTATATATATCCATTAAGGGGTGAACCAACAACAAGTTTCCCAAAGGGAAAATTCGATTCCCTACCCTGTTCGCATGTAGTATTGAGCGATCGAAAAACACGCTTGTCGTCAGGGTTGGGCCACTCGTGTAGTCAGGGTTGCGCCACATTTATTTTTATTTCAAATCAGTAAAATAACATTACTCAATCGGTTTTTCGGAACACATTAAAACATTAAAAACATCATGGGTCCACTCTTTCTACGATATTGTCATTGGTCAGGCCTCTGCAAGTGGCTGTGCCAACAGTGAAATCTAATCGGGGGTGCCGCCCGATGAAAAGCACGGTCTTAACCTCCCCAGAGAACCGCGAAGAGTTACGTAAAAATAAAAAGATGCGCGATGCTTCGAAAACGTCCAAAAAACGTTCGAAATCGGACGCAAAGAAATCGAACGCAAAAACAACAGCTGCTAAACGAAGTCGCCTACCAAAAAAAAGCACAAAAAAATCCTCTTCCTACGAAGATGTGGATCAAGACTTTGGCGTTATATGCTTGAAACCGATGCCCGCGGAATTGAATCGAAACAATTCAATCGCATGCATTGACTGCAAGCGAGACGTGTACTTGAAGTGCGTCAATCTCACAAAAAGTTACTATGTATGCCCAAATTGCGACTCAGATTAATGTTATGGAGATTTTCATCGGAATTTTGTATAATCGAATGAAAAACAATAAAAAATTTCATACAAATTCATTACATACTATTTTTGTATAGTACATATTTCATCGATATTTGGTGGTGGCCCAACCCTGACTACAATGGCCCAACCCTGACAACTTTTTTTTTAGTTTCGTCAATTACTTTTTTTTCCGAAATCGCAGCGAATTGTCCTAAAGGTATGTTACAGTTAAGGGTCCAAACTTTTAAATAAGACAAATAATTTGGTAATTTTCAATTATATAAAAAAGATATAGAGGAAATTTAAAAAGTGGCCCAACCCTGACGACATTCCCTTAGTAATTAAATGCTGAAATAGTTTCTATTTAATAAGTTGATAATTTGATAAGTTGTTTGTTTGATTATTCCATTGTCTGAATAAAAGTGACGAAGCGATGATTTGATAACTTTACACGGCGAGCCTTAACCAAAATAAAGTTTTATATCAACCACGTAAAATTCGGCGTATGCAGGATTATTCTACTTAAAAACACTAATTAATAACTGTAAATAAAAGTTTCGTACCTGATCGTCTGAAGAAGATATTGCATTTTTACTAATTTTTTTTCTTTGAGTGTTTTAAGTTTGAAGAAAAAAATAAAAAACTGAGTATGCAGAAAATTTTCTGCATGTTTTTAAATTTTAAAACTGCAAACCAAAAAACCCTAGCTGATTTCATTCAGGAGATATTGAATTTTAAACTATTTTTTATGCTTTTTTTAAAGAAATCGGTTTTTTCGTATTTAAGACAAACACAAACAAAAACCAGAAACACTAATAGTCATTCCAGATGTAATTTTTGATGCTTAATTCAAATCCGCTCTTAGAATTGCTATATTACGTCTGGGTTTTGAGATATTCTTACATAAAAGTTTAAAGGACACCATTTTTTCCTATTTTTTAAGTTATATAACAAGACAAGGTAATTTTAAGCCGAAAAATCTGGTATGAAAACTAATAGCCCTAGTTTTTTTCTTCAAAACACAATTGGACCAATATCGATATCTTTTTTTTTTGTCGGAGATATCTTAACCTAAAATGCTAAAAAAGTACAAAAACACGATTTTTGGCTATATTGAATGTCATATGCAGGACGCACAAAATTTTTCTGTGAACTTTTACTACCAGAATCATTTGGTACTTTTTTTTGGCTTCAAATCGAGCCATCAAAAGGTTATTTATAATATTTCTCTGCAAAGTTATGATAATTTTAAAATCACATCATGAAACTCAAAGTGAAAAATCTCGGTTTTTGGCTATATTTGAGGTTGTATACAATACGGACGAACTTCGCCTGCCCTTTTTTTCTGAACGAATCATGTAATACCATTCTTTATCTCCAAAATGAGCTACAAAGTGGTCTCTTGTGATTGTTTTCTACAAAGTTATGACCATTTAAAAATTACATTATTGAGTGCAAACTCACAGGGGTGTCACTAAAATATAGTGTACGAGTATTTATTATATTGCTGCAGCATGGCATCTTAAAATAGTCATAACTTTGTAGAAAACAATCACAAGAGACCACTTTGTAGCTCATTTTGGAGATAAAGAATGGTATTACATGATTCGTTCAGAAAAAAAGGGCAGGCGAAGTTCGTCCGTATTGTATACAACCTCAAATATAGCCAAAAACCGAGATTTTTCACTTTGAGTTTCATGATGTGATTTTAAAATTATCATAACTTTGCAGAGAAATATTATAAATAACCTTTTGATGGCTCGATTTGAAGCCAAAAAAAAGTACCAAATGATTCTGGTAGTAAAAGTTCACAGAAAAATTTTGTGCGTCCTGCATATGACATTCAATATAGCCAAAAATCGTGTTTTTGTACTTTTTTAGCATTTTAGGTTAAGATATCTCCGACAAAAAAAAAAGATATCGATATTGGTCCAATTGTGTTTTGAAGAAAAAAACTAGGGCTATTAGTTTTCATACCAGATTTTTCGGCTTAAAATTACCTTGTCTTGTTATATAACTTAAAAAATAGGAAAAAATGGTGTCCTTTAAACTTTTATGTAAGAATATCTCAAAACCCAGACGTAATATAGCAATTCTAAGAGCGGATTTGAATTAAGCATCAAAAATTACATCTGGAATGACTATTAGTGTTTCTGGTTTTTGTTTGTGTTTGTCTTAAATACGAAAAAACCGATTTCTTTAAAAAAAGCATAAACAATAGTTTAAAATTCAATATCTCCTGAATGAAATCAGCTAGGGTTTTTTGGTTTGCAGTTTTAAAATTTAAAAACATGCAGAAAATTTTCTGCATACTCAGTTTTTTATTTTTTTCTTCAAACTTAAAACAATATGAAAATAAATGCACTCAAAGAAAAAAAATTAGTAAAAATGCAATATCTTCTTCAGACGATCAGGTACGAAACTTTTATTTACAGTTATTAATTAGTGTTTTTAAGTAGAATAATCCTGCATACGCCGAATTTTACGTGGTTGATATAAAACTTTATTTTGGTTAAGGCTCGCCGTGTTTAGCCTTAATAAATTGATAAGTTCGTAATATAGCAGTTTAATGCTTTGATAAGGTAAATTTGATCGAATTCTCCATTTCCAGCCAAAAACAAAAATTCGAAATGGGCTCGCTATGATTATGTCATTGTTAAATTGATATTAAAAATGCGACAATTTGATTTGCTTAGTCAGTTGATTGTATTCTAGTTTGATACTTTGATAAGTTGATAATTTGATAATTTTATTATTTCATTGTTTGATTAAAATTGATAATGCATAAATTTGTCAATGTTATACTTTGATAAGTTGATGATTTTGTTATTTAATAATTTGATAAGTTGATTTTTTGTAGTTAAATAATTTGATAATGAATTATCTGATGTTTTGGTAAATTGGTACTTTGTTAATTTTGTGTACGAGTACTTAACCCTATACACCTCCTCAAACTTAAGCTAATCAAACTAAATGGTTTTAATTTTTGTGCTCAAACATAAAAGCACCCTTGATTCTTTTTCCGAATGTGCTTGCACACGTACAACTTAATACCAATAGAGAATTCAAATTTCCAAACCATAAACTTTCACTGGCTTTTCTATGTTTTCCACTGATGCTATTTACATAAAGTTCAAGTTCGTTAATGTGATCAACTGTGCGCAACCTCAACCAAAAACTGAAACCCAAAAAAAAAAAATAAAACAACGTGGTAACTAAGAACACTGAAAACCCTTTTTATTATTCTCAACAAGTGAAAGTCATTTTAATGATATCGAGGGCGATATTACATTATATATATGTATGGATGTTTGTATGTATGTATATGCATTTTTGTTGTAGGTGTATTTAATGAAAAGTAGCTAAAATTAACTTTTCAACTTTTAAAAAGCTTTCGATGCACGACGATGTTTCCTGCAATGCGCCGGAAGTATTTAAAAGCTCTATAGAGAGAAAGACAGAATGTGAGAGTGAGAGACAAAGAGATTGTGGTATTATGGTTCGATTAAAGATAAAACGACGATACTCAGCATAGGAAATGTTAAGTTAAAGAAATTAAACAGCAAAGTCAGCAAAAAAAAAAGTAAAGTACCTACTATATTGAGTTGACCGCAAGGCTATCAATAAGTTTTGTTAAAAAAAAAAAAAAATTTGAAGCGATAACATACCTACAATAATATTACTCCGACCTTCCCCGGAAAATTTCATACACATATTGCAAAGATTGTGGATTATTTAAAAAATTATTGGAAACTTTTGTGGAGAAAGTCATCGAATAAAAATTTCGGCCAAATTCATTGTAAACTAATTTTCAATTCCCATCATATAAAAAATCTCCTAAAGGTAATCTCTTTCCATAAATCACTTTTTTCAATATCAGTTGATTTTTGACTCATATCTTTATTTTTTTATATACACAGATATATCTATACATCAATACGCGAGACAAAAATTTGTCCTACCTTTTTTACTATGTTAGAGATGGAGCTCGACTTTGAAGTATAAACCATTAGAAAGGTATTTGTATGTAAATGTGCACAAAGTTAAATTTATTTTAACATTTTGACATCAAGCCAGGTAAAATAAAGTGCAAATTTTTCAATATTAACAACGACAAAGTACGCGGTCACACAAAGCTGAAAAGAAGATACAGCACAAAGAGAAAGACAAAAAACTGGCTGACACTGATTTCATGTTTTTTGTTTTCTTTTTGTTTCACATTTGTCATTGTACCAGGGAGCATAAATAAGCTTTTCTATTTTGTACCAAATAGCAAAACAACTACTAAAACATTTGTGATTAAATTTTGTCCATTAACTGATTCACACAAAGCTGAAAAGAAGATACAGCACAAAGAGAAAGACAAAAAACTGGCTGACACTGATTTCATGTTTTTTGTTTTCTTTTTGTTTCACATTTGTCATTGTACCAGGGAGCATAAATAAGCTTTTCTATTTTTTACCAAATAGCAAAACAACTACTAAAACATTTGTGATTAAATTTTGTCCATTAACTGATTCTAGTTTATATAAATTTTTGGGATTTTTATTTCAAAATTGTCCGCGAATTGTCCTCACAAAAGTGTAGTGTATATTAGTTTAGTGGGAATATGGTCTACTTAGTGGACCGCATAAAATTTAACTTAAATTCAATTGTCGAAAAATAAATAGTGGAGGGAGCTTATAGATGTTTTCATTCTTAGTAAGATAATTAAAAATAAATTGTATATATGGGGTGTTCTTTATAAAATCGCCTAACTCTTTTATCGAATACTTAACGGACTCATCGCATTGTAGTGGGGCACTAATTTTGGCTTTATGTATGGTGTCTTCTTTTTTTAAAGCGTGGTTGTTTGATATACAGATATAGGTATTCGAGTCCGAAAGTATAATTTTTTAAATTTAAAAAATTTGCTGTTTTTTATTTATTTGCGATGTTGGGAGCTTATACCTTATTGTGAAAAACACTTTTTTCTTAACAAGGGAATGCAACTTCATGCTTTCAAGTATGCTTTTTCAAAATTTTTTATACGTTTTGGCCCATCTTTTTATAATTTTTGAGTTACCCAGTAATATTTCAAGTCAAAAACTAAAAACTGGGACTTCAGAAAATCGCATATACGGGAAAATATTACTAAGCCGATACACATGCATAAGTGTTATCACCTTCTTCATAAAAAGTAAGCTAATTTCTTTAAAATGGTGAAAAAACGGTTAAGTTTTCAAAATATTTGATAATAAGTACATATATCCGTAGAATACCGGCAAAGCTACCAAGAGTTTTTCCTTTTTAAGAGAACTTGGACAGAAAGACCACTTGCCAAATCACACATGGCTTTGAGAAGAAGCCAAAAAAAGTGGCATATTTTTAGTGTAGTTTGGAGAAAGAGGTCTACAGAAAGTGGTATCTACTCACACCTCTCCTGAACGAGCTTTTAGGTTTCCGAAAATGCCGACGAAATCTACCAATGGGGTACTTTTCTTTCATGCTGACACATCAAAACTAGGTAAGAATGAAAATCGGATCAGCTAGTATTCGTGAAATATCGCAAAAATACATGTCCCATATAAAATTAAAAAAATGAAGAAAAAAAAAACAGAACAAACAAATATAAAAGTAGTTACATTTAATGTATTTTGCAATGCTGAATCCGAATCCAGCCTCAAAATTGCTGTATCTCATACGGTTTTTGAGATATGTTAGCCTAAACAAGGCAAAAATACCGTTTTTGCTATATTTTGAAGCCATATAACTAGAATATAGAACATTCATACATATAATCCGATACAGTTTCTAAAAGTTATAATTTTCTTTAAAACCTCAATTAAATTGTGTCGATATCTTTATTTTTCTCGGAGATATCCTACCCTAAAAATTTAAAAAAGTGCAAAAAACATGTTTTTTCATTATTTCAGTGTACGATATTTCGGAGAAACATAAAGTTATTGACATAATTTAAATGAGGTTTTAAAGAAAAAATTATAACTTTTAAAAACTGTATCGGATTATATGTATGAATGTTCTATATTCTAGTTATATAGCTTCAAAATATAGCAAAAACGGTATTTTTTCCTTGTTTAGGCTAACATATCTCAAAAACCGTATGAGATACAGCAATTTTAAGGCCGGATTCGGATTCAGCATTGCAAAATACATTAAATGTAACTACTTTTATATTTGTTTGTTCTGTTTTTTTTTCATCATTTTTTTAATTTTATATGGGATATGTATTTTTGCGATATTTGACGAATACTAGCTGATCCGATTTTCATTCTTACCTAGTTTTGATATATCAGCATGAAAGAAAAGTACCTAATTGGTAGATTTCGTCGGCATTTTCGGAAACCTAAAAGCTCGTTCAGGAGAGGTGTGTACTTAGAATAGATATTTAATCGCATAAAAAAAATCGGTCGAATTAGCGGTGCTTTATCTGGAGCACTCTACCCTATGGATCTGAACGCTACAAAATCTGACGAAGAACACAATCCCAACGAAAGGTTCAAGTTCGCCCAGTTTTAAATAGCACTGAAGAAACCAAACAGAACGTGTGCATAAATTTGCATATTTCCGAATACCAAGCTCAAATTAATTGTTAATCGTTGTTTCTTTAAAGCTAAGTAACTCTACCGAGGATTAAAGCTATTGATGTTGTTTCAAAGTTATGCCGCAGGTGATGCAAAAATGCAAATATCAAAAAATTCTTCACTAAATAAAATTTTACCACATTTGAGCTCTACCATACTATTGCCTTTGGTCATAAAAACGGATGCAGTTTCCGTTGAAACGCAATGCAGTTGTAAAATTCCAAAAGAAAAAAAGTCAAAATAAACTTGAAAAATCATTTGGCAACGGAATTCACGATTTTCATGCATCCGCAATAGTGACAGTACTGGCGGCGATAGCAAAACTATGCAGGAAAGTAATAGATGGGTGGATACGACAACGGAAAGTACAAACAATCGAAAACAGGCAACCGTAGATATTGTGCACGTAGACTGCATTTTACTTAGCTATTTAAATTTGTACGTGGTTTTTGCTTGCACATGAAAAGGCATCGATACTTGTGAAAAACTGAGCGGCCATCAATAAAATTTGAAGAAATGGCAATGGAGACAAAAGCAAAGAAAATAATGTACATTTCTATGTTTTAAATAATATCGGTGTTGAAATATAGTAAAAAATACAGCTGCACAAGTTTTTTGCTTTGATTGGAAAACACGACGTATGAGTGTTCTTTAAAATTTGTGAAATGAAACAAGTGTTACTCAAACGCCGTGCTATGTATTTCTTTATGAGCTTAAGATTTCAATAGCAATGAAGCGAAGACACTCATGTTACCTTAAAATTGCAGTTATTTTTGTGTACTTCAAGAATTTATAAATTCTATTAAAGGCCGCTTAAGTAAAATTCTTCAAATCGACAAAAATATTTAAGTCTTTGAAATTATCAATATATTGCCTTGCATCGATATAATGCAAATAATTGCAGCAGTTCAAGTGCGCCATAATTACACAATTCTCATATTGTACGCTCGCTTTACGAAATTTGTGCTTATAACTTAAGTTGGCAACACTGACTGAACTTTATGCACCATCGCAACATTAGCAATGCAATGAAATGAAGTGAGTGAAACGCGCAACCTTCGTAAGTAATTTTCCTAAAATGCGAAACTTTATTTAGTGCAAGGCAAATAGATGCCATGCACTACATTCATACTTTACAGTTTTAACACCCCCCACACACACACACATGCACACAATCAAACACATATTGGCACTCGCACACACTACACAAATACAAATCTCACTTTTACGTTAAAGCCTTTGCTTGAGCTCTCATTCAAAGTTAAATTACAAAAGTTTATTTTTCGCGCCAAACTTTGGCAAGGTTGCTGCCACAGTACCAATGTTGCACTGCGATTTATTTGCGTAGCGCGTGAAGTATGTGCATATGCAGATTGGTAGGAAATTTCGTAATAATGACACTAAAAGTTCGCGGCCAAATATTAAATTTGTAACTTTTCTTAAGAATATTAATGAATTCAAAATTAAGCACAGAAATTTGTGCTAAATTATATCGGCTTAAGGTAAGCGCTCATCTAAAATGCAAATGATTATGCTGAAATTCCTCATGACTGTACACAAATTTGGTTGTTTAAAGATTTTGGTTGAAAACCGCATTCAACTACAAACAGCATCAAATGTAAAACGATGCCAATGGCAGCATTCAATGTTTCCATCAATTTTGTTGACACAACAACTGTTGATCATTCCGAAAGTTTGGTGAAAAACCATGCGCTTACAGAAAGGGAATTTTTTCGGCAACATTTTCGGCATGTTTTCGCAGCATAAACTGTAGTTAAGTAGGATTACGAAAACTTGGCGAATATCTTTTAGCAAAATGAAAGTTAATTCAATAGGGGTGTTAATTGGGTATTTATATTTTAATTGCATGAACACTTTTAGCATACGCATTCAAATGATATTAGAGGCCTGTAATAAAATTTATAAGATTCAATTGAGCACATTTAAGCTAATGTAAATTATATCAAGCTTCGAGCTTTAGTAACATCGGAGAGAAGCATTTGAATAAAAAATATCGATTTTATATATATCGTGGCTCAAAAATTACTAAATTTAGTTTACTTAATATGGGACGTTTTTAAGTCCGCGGAAAAGCGAATATGAAGTCGAAATAAAAATACAAATTTATGTTTCCTGTTTAATATATTCTTCTGTTACCCCAATACATCATTCTGATCTATACTTAACTTATCTACAAAAAAACATGTTTTGTATTGGTCTGAAATCATTCACTTCTTCATCAATGAAAATTTCTTCCCACGAAGATTTCTTTTTTTGCACGTTTGGGAATGGGTAATAATCGGTTGTAGTCAAATCAGGACTGTAAAGTGGATGAACCAAAATTTTGAAGCCCACCTACTGCAAGGCGGCCATCGCAATATGACTCTTGTGAACAGGCGTACAGAAGAATAACTTTTTTGGATAATTTTTCCCTGCTTTTTCCTCTGACAGCTTCCTATAACCTTTCTAAGGTTGATGCGTAGTATTATCCGGTCATGGAGCCGCCTTTATCTTTCTTGCCGATCAACTGAATCCCTTCAGAGTCCCAAAAGAAAGCCGTCAAGATTTTCCCAGCCAACTGTGACGATTTAAGCTTCTTTGGTGGTAGTGTAGGTTTTTGTACTACTGCACTGACTCCTGTTTGAACTCATGTTCACAATGATGGATCCAGGTTTTGTCGCCAATAAAACTTCAAGCCAATACTTCGCTATTTTTTTTTTGGCTTCGTGAGCATTCTTGGCATCCATCTTGTGCTGACTTTAGTCATGCTAAATTTATCGTAAAGAATTTTATATATTGCTGTATTTCTGTTACTCCAACCATTTCTGCGAGCTGTGTCTTCTTTAGTTGGACATCTTCTAATATTAGTTTTTGAACTTTTTGAATGATTTCCGGAGCGGTCATCTTGATCAGCTGTTCTGGGCGTGGATCGTCTTCATGTGAATATCTGCCTAGTTTAAGGAGGCTATACCTCTAGCTTACCATAGTTTTACTTAGCAAGCGACCCTCGCACAATACTCGATTATTTTCTTATTTGAGATTTTGTTCGGATGTGACTAGTTTGGTCGACGGTATTTAAAAGAGTAATGGCTCGAAAAATTCATTAAGGTAGCAGGAAAATACATATATTGAATACGGATAGTAAATTTGTACTCCTAACGCCTATTCCGCGGACTTAAAAATGTTCCCTTGTATGTTATTTGATTTTTAAAACATACCGATTTTGGTAGACCTTTTAACAGCCAATCAAATACCCTGAGTTAATTGAATCATCAAAATATCGTTTTGTGGATATCAGCACGGTTCTCTGGAACGGGGAATAATTGGGGTCCATAAAGTGAGCCACACAAGAGTGACGAATTTCGATGTTTTTGGGTTGGGAATTTCGAGCTATTTTCGAGCACCCAATTTTCGCGAAAAAACCCAAAAAATTTTTACATGGCTTAGTTTATTTTTTCATCAAGACGAACCCATGGGAAAATTTCCGACAAAATCTTTTGGCGCACGAGTTTTGAGCTAGTTTCGAGCTGATCTAAAGCGTAAAGCGTTTTTCGGAAAACCCTAAACCCTCTTTTTGTGGGTAACTTTATTTTTTGCAGCCATACGAATCCTCGGGAGTAGTTGACGAAAATATCTGTTGTCATAGGAATTTCGAGCTAGTTTCGAGCTGATTTTGAGTGAAAAACGTTTTCTGGTAAACCATACATTATTCCAAATACCTCTTTTTATGGACTCATGTGAAGTTGGCTCCGGAATTTTTGTAAAGCAAACATTGCGAGTGGCGTGCTGCACTTCAACTTGTCTTCGTAGACTATAGCACTGCCTTCGACAGTGTCTCCCGAGAAAACATTTGGGTCTCACTGCAACGAAGAGGTATTGCCTCAGAGGCCATAACCTTAGTACGTGCACAATATGAAGGCTTTAAATGCAGTGTGTTACACAATGGGTTGTTGTCACCGACATTCACCACTAATTCAGGCGTACGGCAGGGGTGCTTACTATCACCATCATTCTTCCTTATCGTTCTTGATGCTATCCTAGATAAAGCTCTTAATAAGGCCAAAAGGGGTATCCAATGGAACTTTACCGAACATCTGGAAGATCTCGACTACGCTGACGACATCTGCCTATTATCGTCCAAACATTCAGATATGCAAAGCAAAATTGAAGACCTTGTCTTGGAATCACAAAAGGCCTGCCTAAAAATCAACGTATCCAAGACTAAAAGCATGAAGCTAAACGCAAGCAATGACATCACGTTTAGAGCTGGCAGTGATGACATCGGAAACGTCGATAGCTTCACGTATTTAGGCAGCATTATCTCCATGGATGGTAGAGCAAAAGAGGATATGAACTCAAGAATAGCAAAAGCAAAAGGCGCGTTTGCTCAACTGAACAAAATATGGTCTTCATCCGTTATATCCACCAAAACGAGAGTGCACATTTTTGATTCGAATGTGAAATCGGTTTTGTTATATGGGTGCGAAGCGTGGCTTATTACTGAACAACTAACGAACAAGCTGCAAGTATTCTTCAAATGCTTAAGGCGAATACTAAGGGTTTGATGGCCTCGCACTATATCAAATGCCGAGCTACATCAAAAATGCAATCAGAGGGCTATAGCAATCAAGGTCAAGCTGCGCAAATGGAGATGGATTGGTCACACTCTCCGGAAACCACACAGCGCAGTTTGTCGCCAGGCTCTTGAGTGGAATCCACAAGGTAGTAGAGAATGTGGTAGACCCAAAACCAACTGGAAGTGGTCGCTGGAAAAGGAAATCCAAGAATCGGGAAAGTCGTGGCAAGAGATTAAAGTCATCGCAAGGGATCGTGACAAATGGAAACGTTTCATATTGGCCCTATGCTCCTCCTACAGTTTTGGAGTTCTTTATATTTTTTATTTTTTTTTGGTAAAAAAAATATTCATTTTAATCGAAAACTCAGAAAAATCGGTTTTTTCTAGGTTGAGCTCGAAGAGTTCTAAACAAATCATTTTGAAATATTCGTAC
Organism: Calliopum simillimum; assembly: GCA_951812925.1. Classification (NCBI taxonomy): domain Eukaryota; kingdom Metazoa; phylum Arthropoda; class Insecta; order Diptera; family Lauxaniidae; genus Calliopum; species Calliopum simillimum. The sequence goes on from OX638369.1 coordinate 100,063,517, forward strand.
TTTTCATTTTGATTGAAAAATCAGAACAAGTTTTCTGTCTTCAACTAAGTATCCGAAAAGGAATATCCATAAAAGAGTTCTGATTGGAGTTCCCGATAGGGCTCAAAAAGTTCTAAAGAAAATCCAACTAACATTTTTCTGAAATATTCGTACTTTTTATTTTGATCGAAAAATCAGAAAAAATTTGCGGTCTTTTACTAGGTATCCGAAAAGGAATATTCTTATAGGAGTTATGGTTGGAGCTCAAAGAGTTTTAAAGATAATCCTGAATAATTGATATTTCGCATCGAAATTTTCACGAAATATGGAGTTCCATTTTTTCTATGAATTTAATTTATCAAATGTTAAAATGCGATTCAAAAGATGAGATCTGAAGAAACTTACCCTGAAAATGTCAAACATTACAAGTGTCATAAAAATTTGCATTGGCGTAAGATACTAGGTGTATTATATTCTAGAAACTTAAAAAGCATGGCTTAAGGCCAATAATGCAAATGTAATTTTTCGCTTCATAGTGGACATATGAGCCGTTTATTTTGAAAGTGGCTTAAGTCCATTTCGGGGCAAAAGTAATTTCATTCACATTATTTGCCGTAATAATCGTTTTTTGCCCGATACTATTTTTTAAACATAACGCCATTAATTTCACACAATGTGGTAAACTTTCTGTAAAGACAGAATTCAATTTTGTTCGTTCTGAACAAAATGCCAGATAATTCATATTATGACATTAATTTTGCTCCGAAATGGACTTGGGCCACTTTCAAAATAAACGGCTCATATGTATATTTTTCAAGTGAAATTCCTTTGGTGTAAAATTTCAAGGCCGCGACATATCTGCGCAAAACAAAAAAGCTATTTGGTTGAAATTTTGTGGGTAGGCGTATAACGTGAATACCATTGATTGGTAGTTTCCTGGGAAAGGTTTCCGAAGGTCACCCGAAGGCTTCATAGCCAAAACGAACAAACAAACTTTAATGTATTTATTCCTTAGGGCACCCGAACTGTTTATAGTCAAAACGAACAATATCTAGATATACATGGTGGCTGATGAAAGCTGCTACCAAAAAAAAAAAATGTTATAACTTTTTTTTTAACCAATTAATCTTTTCCATTTTTATTTTACAGATCAATCTTTAGATTTAACGAAAATGGAGGAATGGGACACTGAGACAAGGATTTGGATTGTCCGCCGTTATCTCGCATTGGAGTCCGTAGTTTCAGTACAAAGAGAATATAGGCGCACGTTTGGGGGCACTCCCCGAGCAGATGGACTATAATGAGGCTCGTAAACAATTTTGCCGAGCACGGGACAATTGCAAGAAGGCCTTATTATCGAAACGCTTCAGTTTGGACGCAGGAAAGTATCGCTGCTGTAGCTGCTGCCATACAAGCCAATCCCAGAATTTCGACAAGGATCTTATCGGCCCAAATGAGTATCAGCAGACAGTCACTGCAGGCAATTATGCACAAAGATTTTAACTTGTTTCCATACAAAATTCAAATGTCTAATAAACTGAATGCAGCAGACTTGCCGATTAGCTTGGAATTTTGCCAGACGATCCTTCAAATGGCGGAAGAGGACGAAAACGTCTTAAACTGTATTTTTATGTCTCACGAGGCTCATTTTGTCCTAAATGGCAATGTTAACAAACAAAATTGTCGAATATGGAGTGATTATAATCCCCATATACTCCATGAGACGGAATTGAATCCACTACGTGTCACAGTGTGGTGTGCAGTTTCATCAAAATGCAATGTCGGTCCATACTTCTTTGAAGAGAACCCAGAACTCCTCACATTGCCCGGCCTGTTATGACAGAATTACAGCGAAAATTTTCAAATAAGCTGATTTCCAGAAACTCCCCATTCCGTTGGCCTCCCAGGTCTCCTGACCTTACTGCACCTAATTTTTTCTTAGGGGGTTATTGCAAACAGGAAGTTTATAAAACAAAACCAGCAAATTTGAACGACTTAAAGCAATCCATTCGAACAATAATTGCAGCGATTCCTGCTGCAACTCTTCGCACAGTTATGAACAACTTTTTACTAAGATGCCGCTCATGCATCACCGAGCGTGGAGGCTATTTAAACTCTATAATTTTTAAAACTTCTTAATTAAACTAAATAAAAATGTATTATCTTTCAAATAAAACATTAACTAAATGAATTTAAAAAAAAGTTATTTAACTTTCGTTATATAGCAGCTTTCATCATCCACTCTGTACTATAGAGAAACCATCTATGACATACTATCAACAAGCATTAATTGATTTATTTCTTGTGACACCCGAAGGTGACTCGAAGGCTTCATAATCCAAATGAACAATATCTAAATACACAAGAGGGAAAAAAATCTATGGCGGACTACCAACAAGCTTTAAGTGATTTATTTCTTGAGATCTCCGAAGGCTTTGTAGTCAAAACGAAGAATATATATATACACAAGAGCGAAAACATCTATGGCGGAGTATGAACAAGCTTTAAGTGATTTATTTCTTGAGATCCCCGAAGGTCACCCGAAGGCTTCGTAGTCAAGACAAGCTTTAATTGATTTATTTCTTCAGATACCCGAGGGTGACTCGAAGGCTTCATAATCAAAACGAACAATATCTAGACATTCTAGACACAAGTTTTAATTGAATCTATGGCAAACTATCTACAAGGTTCTCGAAGATCATCCGAAGGCTTCATGGTCAAAACGAAGAATATCTAAATATTCACTTGATGTCATCCCTACTTTTCAAACATTAGTTTCACTTAGTTCAAGTGTACACTTGTTTCATTAACTAACAAAAATCATTAAGTTACTTTCTTACTAACAACATGTGACCTGGTTTTTTAAAACATACCTAACGTGTGATAAAATCGATTTTAAAACTTTCACTATTTTAACTCAATTTTAAGATGATCTTTCTAGTGATGACCTTGAAAATCTCTATTGAAATCAAATTAAAAACTTCTTTAAAACTTAAAAAAAAGAACCTTAACCGAATTTTTCTCGAAAACTTATTTTCAGACATTAGGTATGTTTTCACAAAATAAGTCACATATGGTAGTTGGAGCATTATAACTATTTGTTTTAGTTTGAGCCTTAATATCTCAGCACCGATAGAATTAAACTGACTAATGTTTTGTGAATTTGATGCACTTTTGAATGCAGTACATTAATTTATACATTAAGTTTTTGGCCGCAAATTATATAGCGTTGCGTTCGATGTTAAAGGATTGATCTTATTATTTATCTTATTATTCAATACGGATGAGTCCTAAAATTGCAAAACAGCATTTAAACACATACAGCTTTCACACAAATGCAAACATACAAATGACAAAGTTTATGATGCTTACTTTAAATTAAAAATTATTTTATAAAACAAAAAAAAAAAAAAAAAAAAAAAAAAAAATTTTCTTTCTTTTTTACTAAACTTTTTTGCTTGACTTTGCTGTGTAATAAATTGAGATTTATGCGCAAGTAAAGAATGGAATTGAAATTGAAAACGTAATATAAAACTTTATGATTTTACTACGTTTGCTTGAGTTATGAATAAAGTTTATTTTTTTTTTTTGCATCATCGATATGGAGATATATGTCGTCATGAGCGCATATAGATATTTATATTAGAAAAAGAAGAGAATATGACAAAGTTACGTATACTAGAAAGAGAAGGGAAAAGCGTAAGGTGACAAAAGTATAGCACGAAGTTAACTTAGACTTCAGTTGAAGTTACATACATATGGCATGATACGTATAGTACTGTGATTGAATTTTCCAGGGTTGATATTTTTTCTTGGTTGTTTTATTTAGATTTTGTAAATGTGACATAATATTTCTCGCATATTATGTGGAGTTGCAACTCTACCATCTTGAAATGATCTTGAAAGCAAAATTCAATTTTAAATGAATGATTTTTCTTTTTTTTTTTATTAAATTTTTTCTAAGGGTATGGATGAGTTGTTTATTTTACGGAATTTAAAATATGCACAATTGTATTTAAACGGGTTTTTTGTTGTTGTTTTCATTATTTTGCAATGGTTTTTAATGGTTTAGTTGAGGTGCTTTTAACATGGTTGGGTTTGTTGGGCATGGTTTATTTGTTATGGAGCTTTTTAGTAGAAGTTTACTGTTTTTAAATTGAGTTTTAAAGGCATTTAATGGTTTTATTTTTAAATAACATTTTATTATATTATTTATTTTTTTTTTAATATGGTAGGTGCATAATGGATTTATTGTTCTATACGTTTAATTAGAGAATTTTGAATTTAAATGTTTGATGAAATTTTTGCAAAAATAAATTTACAAAAATATGAAATTTTTCGATTTTTTTTTAAGACATTTGTAGAAATGTAGATGATAGTGATGGTCGAGTGGTTTTTAGTGGTGGTGGCTGGTGAAAAATTCATTAGTGTTCTCTTTACTGAATATTTACTGTATGAATATAAGTAGTTATATATGCATTGCATGCTTTGCTTTGTTTAAGTAGTTATAGTCTAAGTAGTTGTTTTAGAAAGATTTAGTTTTTAGTATATAGTATATAAAAGTATCATTGAAGTGGCTAGCATTTAAAAGTGTTTTCTTTTTTAGTGTGTATTTTTTGTATAAATTTATCATCTTGCATAGAAAGAGATACTTACGTTGTGTAAATTTTTATATTTTTTTTGGTTTTGAAAATTATTGTGTGCAATTTATTAAGTATTTACAGATTTGTTAATTTTTGTTTTTAAATGTTCAGCTTATTGTTGTATCAACAAACTTAGTTTTTGAGAGAAGTTAGCTAATACAATGGCAGCAAGTATTCTTAAATATAGTAAGAAAGACTAGTACCATGTATTAATATTTCATTGAAACATTCAACATATCACTTGAAATGTTTCAATCAACAAAAGTATTATTTCTATATAAAAATGCTTCGAAAGATTTATTTATAAATGGGTTTATAGCAGGAATCGGCAAACAATAATTGTAATTTTTTTTATATAATTCGATTGCTCAAAAATCAGGTATACGCCCGTTTCTCCGACTTCCGAACGACAAAAATTCCGATCGCCAAAATTTCCGACTACATTTTTCCGATGACCAATCTTCTGTGCCCGTTTTTCCGATTCCATTTTTTCCAACCGGACATTTTTCCGATTCCATTTTTTCTTACCGGACATTTTTCCGATTTCATTTTTTCCGACCGGACATTTTTCCGATTCCTTTTTTCCCAGATCATAGTTAAATTATAATTATTAATTCTTAAAAGCAGCACCCAAACAAAAGTGGATCGACCTTCGCAATAGACTGCAAAAAATTGCAGAGGATTATGAAATGTACAAACGAAGAGGAGAGGAAATTCAGTATTTGCGTTCCATTGCTGCGAATCTGTCCATATAACATGTCACACAACTATTTCGACGACCAATAAAAACTCAGACATTAACACGTGTACCATAATTTATTGAAATTATTAGCGGAAGTTGTCCTTTCGGAAAATTGGCAGTCGGAAAAATGGATTCGGATATGTGTTTTTCGGAATCTTTTTTTTTAAGTTATTCAAAAATCCATTAGCTCAATAAGCGGGTACACTAAAAAAAACTCATGAAAAATTTGATATTTTAAGTGATGCGTTAAACAAAAGAAAAAATTTTATATTTATATATGACGTGATCTGATAAAAGCATACTTAACTTCCCAGAGTTCGAAATTGAGTTTTTGATCTTACTGAACAAATGCCAAAATTCTGCAGCGATAGACATCAGAATCAATTTAAGTACATACAAATCGGTTTTAAGTTCGAAAATGTTTTATTATATTTAGCGAGTAATATGTCAATTCAAACAAGCTTGAGGTTCATGTTGAGATATGTATTTACATAGGTAGAGTTTGAGGCAAAAAGCCAAATCTAAACTGTTGACTGAAAGTCATGTTTTTAACTTTGGCAAGTTATGCATGGTTTTTGTCAGATGTTTTTCGTAATCTTAGTACTAAAAAAGAACTTACAATAGTAATTTTTCCCAAAGTACAATTTTATTCCATAATTTATTAGGAACAGAAGGCAAATGAAGGTTGGAAATTATCAGAGTAGACTTACGTTGACCTTATCTGAGAAAAAATCTCCATTGTGCGTCAACAAAGCACAGGAATTGGATTATGAAAGTCACAAAGATCAAAAATTGTCTTTGAGTAATTTTATTGAACAAAGCTACAAGTTAAAAGTGTGTTTTCGACGATATAAAGAAATACTTTAGTTGAAAGAAAGTTTTAGAAGTTGTGAGTTGACTGATGGTTTAGTCAACTCACAACAAAGTGTAGAAAGACCACCCTTACCACTCTGGAGGTGTTTTGGTGCATTTTTGAAAATATATTTTTATTTAAGCAGTCTTTTGCCTCAAACGAAATAGATCGAGTCCCGCAGTTATTTTTTGTAGTGGTGGGCATAGTCGCATGTACTCGTATTGTTTGCTTGAGCTAGCTGTGTTCACAAACATAAAACTCCAGAAGAGAATAGGAAAAAATCCATTTTTCCAAACCTCTATCCAAGAAACAAAATTGGCTTAACTGGCCAATATAAATCCTATATATGTATCTTCTATTATATCTCGCAAACCAAAGAAGCTATTTTGACGAAATTTCATAATTAGGTGAAGACGACCTAATGAAGAATATTTAGATATACAAGAGGAAAAACATCTATGACAAACTATAAACAACCTTTAATTGATTATTTTTCTGAGAAGGTTTCCGAAGATCACCCAAAGGCTTTATAGCTAAAACGAAAAATATTTGGGTATATTAGAAGAAAAACATCTATGGCGGGCTATCAAGAAGCCTAATTAATAGTTTTTTGGGAAACCCAATTCTGCCATAGAAGTTTTTCTTCTGGTATAACTATACTTTTCGGGAGGATTTAGTGGGGAGGAATCATATACATTTTTAAAAATGTTGGTGTCTTAGGGTAAGCAAAATTTAAAGAAAGTTTAAACCCAAAAATGCGCTCTGGCAGTGTTTTAATGACAAAAAAAAAAAAAAGTAAAAGATATTGCCTAACTTTACATTTAATTATTTCAAAATTTTAATGTTTGAACTATAAACTTCAAAACACCATAACTACGGCAATTTAAGACATTTTTAAGCGATTTATTCTGCCTCCTTTCCAAAGGTATAAAAAACTCAAAATTCGACCTCTGGCAACATTAGGTCCCTTTTCTTGCGACGCATCATATATCAACCTACGCTCTTGTTCATACAACTTGGACTATGTGCAATATGGTGTCCGTTACGTACCAAGTTCATTGTTTTCAAGAAGGGACCCATCGAAATGACGGGCGTAATGGCCAGTAATAAGGTTAAAAAAAATAACAATTTCAAAAGCTTCCAGAATAGCGTGCCGCTATTTTTCAAACAAAAATGTATTGGGAAAAGTCTTTACTCGGAAGCTTTTAAATATTTTTTTTTTATCCGATTACACATTTAATAACCGATAAGACAGGACCACAAAAAAAAAAAAAAGTCCTGTAGCAGAAAGTTGAGGTATCATACGGTATTGTTTTCAATGTGCTTAAAACGAATCCGAAGTCAGAATTTAGCCATCACCCTCAGATTTTGAGATATCCTTGCTTAAAGTTGCAGAAAACGTTGTTTTCAGACTTATGGTGCAGTTCCAGGAAATGTGGTAGTTCCATTTTTTCAATGACATCGAATAGCCACAATCTTCCTTATAAAACTATGCCTTCAAATCTTAACGATTGAACTCTTACTTTCAGAGTTATCTAACTTTGAAGTAAAGGGTAATCATTTTTATATGTTAAATGAATTTTATGCTACAAATATAATGTAGTGCTTTGTATGGGGGTTGAGATACGTTTACTTCAAACGGTGATATCTCGGAAAGTAAAAGTGTAATCGAAAAAATATGGAACTACATCGTTTCCTGGAACTGCACCATAAGCCTAAAAACAGAGCTTCCTGCAACTTCAAGCAAGGATATCTCAAAATCTGAGGGAGATGGCTAAATTCTGACCTCGGATTCGTTTTAAGCACATTAAAAACCATACCGTGTGGTACCTCAACTTTCTGCTACAGGACTTTTTTTTTTGTGGTCCTGTGTTATCGATTATAAAATCGTCCCTTCTGGAAAACAATGAACTTGGTGAATAACGGACACCTCAATGAGCAATCATATTAATTGAGAAGTGTCGTTTGGGGATTTAGTTTGTGAAGGTTCGCTTGCAATACCAACGTTTACGGGTATAAGAGTAAAAAAATGTGTAACCAATGTTCCTGAGATATTTTTGAAGTGTTGCACAGAATGGAAAACAACAAAAAGGAGCAACAAAAACGCGACTGGAGAGCCCTAAGTGGTAAATAGCGTATCTTTATAATAAACTTATATAACCAAATTTCAATCCACGTCCATTTACTTTTTGAGAGTAAGGAACATTTTCTATCAAAACAAATTTTTGTTGTCAAAACAAACCAAGCCATTTCTTAATAAGACTGTTTTCTATAGAATGTCATAAAAGGAACAAAATTTAATCAATAATTTTTCACAAAATGCCGACTAACACAGCGCTTTGCAGAATTTACTTAAAAGAGTATGGGACATTTTTTTGATTTTAATTTTCTTTTTTATTTCAGTGTCATTCAAAACTCCAAATTTTGATTTTTTTTTTTTTTTTGCAAACACTATAATTCATTTAATGTATTTTTAAATTAAGCGATACTAATAGATTTTGAATATTAGCTGTCTAACAATTTTAACACAATTTTTAGTTTATTCGGATGCTGATTTTTGGCCAACTGGATATCATATATTTTTGAATTTCGCAACTTTTGAAAATATTGCCAAGAAAAATAATAATTATTGTTTTGCCGATTCCTTGTGAACCCTTCGATACCTACCAACGCAGCTTACATTATATCATTGAAAATATATAAATATTCCATGTTATATATAATTAAAATATTTATTGCTAAAAGAATGATTGAATAAAAAGCAATATATATGCATATTGCTTTTCCGAAAATTAATTTGTATCATAAAAAAAAAAAATAAAAAAAATTCCATTTTATGTTAAAAAATATTCAGTAATGGATTTTCCTCAAACATACCAAGTATCAAATGACATATGTGACGCGCGTTTTTTAATCAAAATAGCGATAATTTCAATTTATTGTACAACGTTAACGTAGAACGAAACGATCTTAAGGGTATATATAATATATATACTATATATGCGATATATTGTTACGATTTTATGTCATATAGTACAAATGCATGTGGCGAGTTATTGCATGAGCGAAACAGACAGATTAAAGGGTTGTTGGTAATGAAAATGTAAGAGCGCTTTTTATTAAAAAAAACATAAATCAATACAAAACACTACAAGTATCGTAAATGAGGTTTTTGTGGATATTGGCTGTATTTTTTCTATTTTTTTTACTACACTGTAAGGACTGGGCGACTGCGTTTTGTATGAATTTGTTTTCATATATAGTTTCGTTTCTTGAGTTTTTTTAACTTTTGTATTTTAACATTTGTACTAAAAAAACTTTTTTTTTAATGTTTTTGTACTATATATGTTTTTGTTTGGCATTTTTGTTGTAGTTAGTTGTAGTTGTACGATCGTTTTTTATCATTTGGTAGCGAAATAAAGGCTTTTTGGATGGATACTCTTTTTTTTCTCATATTTAAATAGTTTTTAATTTTTAATGTTTTTTGTTTGATTTTTGTTTTTAGGGATGCCATATTTTTGATTTTTGGTTTTTCTTTTGTACACTGTGCGAAATTTTGGTAGGTATGTTAAGCTTTTGTTCTAATACTAAACGATTTTATATACATTCAAAGATAGATGCATTTTTTTTTTGGTTTTTCTTCTTGAAAGTGAAGTAGGCGATGCGTGGCGATACAAAATTAAAATTTTTCAAATAATAAACGAAATAAATAATAATTTTTAAAAGAAATATATAAAAGTAAGTTAATAACTGACAACTGATTAGCTTTCTGCAGAATATTGAAATATTTATAGTTCAATTTTAATGTAGTATGTCAATTTTACATTTTTTCATATTAATGAGAATGACGGAATGGCATTTTTCAAGAATCTGAATAGTTTGAATAGATCTACAGTGAGTCACAAAAGTATTCGTTGCAGGGTAGAAATTGCAATCAAAAGTTTTTTTCAGTGCTTAAATAATTTTGTGCCGACTTCTTATGTAGAAATTCATGTAGATTGATGCTTATGAAAGAAATCTCAGAAGAAAGATCATCAAAATGTTGTCCCGTTATCAAAATATTGGAGGCAAACTATATAAAGACGCATATTTATGCTCACAAAAGTATTCGTCGCGTCCACTTTATTTTCCGTAACCCATTTTGTTTGTTTTGTGCATTTGATTTTTCAGTCATAGATGATGACATTGACTAATTTTGTTTCAAATAATTTTATTTGAGTTCCAAAGTTAACGCGAGCAGTTCAAATGCCAAAAGGCAAAGAGTTAAGTATTGCAGAGAAAAAAATCATCTTATGCCTTTACAATGAAGGTAAATCTACTAAATACATTTGCGACATGTTTGAAAGAAGTCCTACAACAATTCAAAGTTTTGTAAACCGTGCAAAAAACCGCAATTCATTGGAAAATTTGCCGCGTTCAGGCTGTCCAAAGTCATTGTCAGTTCGAGAAGAAAGAAGAATACTGCAGGAAAACAGAAAAGATCCACATATTTCTGCACCAAAAATTAACGATGTGCTAAAGACCACCCTTGGTACAAACGTGTCTGATGAAACAGTTCGTAGAGTTCTCAGATCCAACGATATTCATGGTCGTGTGGCTAGAAAAAAGCCATACATTTCAACAGTAAACGTTTCAAAAAGATTTACCTTTGCAAATTCTTATATAATGAAGAAATTTGATTTCTGGGAGACTGTTATCTTTAGTGATAAGAGTAAGTACAATATTTTTGGATCTGATGGCCGGCGAATGGTGTGGCGAAAGCCTACAGAAGCTCTGAAACTGCGCAACGTAACAGCAATAGTTAAGCATGGTAAAGGTTCAGTTATGGTCTGGGGGTGTATGTCGGCTCGTGGCGTGGGAAATTTGGTTTTTATAGACGGAATTATAAACGCTGACATGTACCTTGACATTCTAAAGGAAAATTTGATATCCAGTGCAGCCAGTATGGGTTTTGGACGTGACGAATTTCTCTTTCAGCATGATAACGACCCAAAACACACAGCTTGGAAGGTGAAAATGTGGCTTCTTTTTATTACCAAGCACTTTCCCACCCCTCCCCAGAGTCCCGACACCAATCCAATTGAAAATTTGTGGGCTCATCTGGAAAATAAAATCAAAAAGCACCATATTTCTTCAAAAGAAGCACTTAAGCAAGTTTTGAAAGATGAGTGGGGCAAAATTACACCCGAATATTGTCGCAAACTTGTTGAGTCTATGCCTAGACAATTGGAGGGTATTCGAGATCATAAGGGACATCACACAAAATATTAATATTGTTGTAATTCCTATTTTAAATATTAACTAAATAAATTTGTTTATATGAATACGAATACTTTTGTGAGCTTAAATATGCGTCTCTATATAGTTTGCCTCCAGTATTTTGATAACGGGACAACATTTTGATGATCTTTCTTCTGAGATTTCTTTCAAAAGCATCAATATACATGAATTTCTACATAAGAAGTCGGCACAAAATTATTTAAGCACTGAAAAAGACTTTTCATTGCAATTTCTACCCTGCAACGAATACTTTTGTGACTCACTGTATATACTTAGATGTTGGGCATTATTTCATCCCTCTAGAATTTGTCATTTTTTTATACAAAGGTCTGTTTTTGAACAAAGTGGCATATTTCGGAATTCCATATAGAGCAAACATGTATGAAATTGTTCAAAGAGAACCATCTGAGTTGAATAAAAATTGATACTTTGTACTTTTTTGTCTTATGACGATAAGATTAAGTAACTAATATACAATTTTTTTTTTTTTATTAAATCCAATCGATGAGGAAATTGAACTTGTTTTTGAAAAATATAGTAACATTTTACTAATTCAGATGAATTTTGGATATTATGCGAGCCACTTTGTGTATATTTTTCATTTGATTACTTTCATATTTTTATTTTCGTCTGTTTTTGCTTTGTTCTATTTTAATTGAAAATGTTGTCTGTTTTCCATTTGAGCAAGTGTTGTCTATTCTTTGTCTGTAAGCCCCCTCTTCAAGTTTGACTTCGAGGTATCCGTTATTATCAGTGTTTAAACCTTCAATAGCCAGCGGAATAAAACAATTCACTTATTGTGGAAAAAGGAACAATTGTCCAAAAAAACCACATTTATTCACGGTAAGCACAATAACACAAAATTACATCAGAATGGCACAACGGCTCAATGATAACTGACTATACAAATAAATATAAAAATACTTTTCGGTTGACTCTCAGGGAGGAAAAAACTCGTATACGTATATACCAATCTTATATTTTGTTTTCTGTTTGCATCTTGAGTAATACGGTATGGGCAATCTCAGTCATCTTGTACATATATGGGCCTTTTTCAGCTTGGTACTCAAAACAAAAAAAAAAAAAAAATTTTCTTCTGCAAATTTTAGTAACATCGAAAAGTACAGTTTTTGACCCATTTTTGGTTTGGTGCGGCTGTGGTCTTCGAAAAAACTTGTAAGACTTCGATGTGAAATAGTGCTAAAGCTTTTAAATTGAGTTGTTGGCATATTTTCGGAATTTTGATGTTTGTGCGAATTGGCAGGGCATCTTTCAAAATAGGAATAAATCATTTCGGGCTGAATTTCAGAAAATGCTACGAGTGTTTCGTACGCTTAGTAAAATAGGAATATTCGAAAGATTGAACCATTTGGGAGTCAGTATGAGAAAATAAATGCAATCGAATCCAATCGCTGGGGAAAGTCTGAAAACTTGGACTGCCAACTTTATTAAGTGTGTTTCATGCCAAGGAAAGCCTCACCTCAGAATAATCTGCTTCAATCATATTTCTATTTGAGCTTTTCGGGCTGGTTCATAATCGTTTTGTGTTCGATTCTTTCTATTTCCGTTATTTTCTCTCGCTGTTCTATACACCTCCGAAAATTCGGTGATTAGCTAGAGCCTTAATTTCTTTTAAAATCTTTCCCCAACTTATAAATATCTTGCTTCTCAACGATTGGTGTTAAAACCCGATGGTCTAAATGGGAATTTTATCAGCTCTGAGACCGGTTCAGTCAATGATCTTTCACGAATTAGAACGTGCCATACAAACATGCAAAATCATTGAGCTCGTACAGTGTAAAGTACTGATAAGCACTTCGAAATATCATACCGAATGCCTGAAAGATTCTCTTTTAGGAAACGGATAACACTTATTTATTCTTTATTTTCACATTTGAAATACTTTCAAGAGAATTTCGGTGATGACGAACTTGAGATTTTAGTTCAAATTTATTTAAAAAGAATTTGTTTCTGAGTATTGTTTCAATTTAAGTATGTACCTTCAATTTTATGATTGTAGTATGTATAACCAGATTAATTTTAAAGTAGATAATCAAATTTTAAACAAGTATATTGAGTTCGGAATGTTTCAAATATTTCAGTATTGAAAAAAGTCAACCAGTTGCTAAATACTTTTTGAAAGTATTCACACTCTAAATAAAAATCTCATCAATTAAACTATTAAAATATAATTTTAAATTAAAAGCACAAAATTCATATGCAATTGAAGACAAAACATAAAATTTATACAGTAAAAAATAAAATTAATTTGCTATTCAGCTAATCCTTTTATTATGTATATTTTGCAGAAACATGTCACATGACACAAACAAACGAACAGAAATATGTAGAAAAACTAATGCAACTAAAGTTGAAATTTAAAAAAAAATTATCAGATTTTCCATTGTTTTTTCTTTCAGTGTAAACATTTAAACAATAAAGTTGAATAGCACGATTTCTATTTTTTTATTTTTTTTAGCAGTGTATAGTTTGTGAGTTTTTGAACTAAAATTTGTTGATTTATGAAAGTATACAAGTTATATGAGAAATACCAATTTTACACATTTTTAGCAGAGTAATGAACCAATCAATGTTGTTGTTAATCTTTTTCGTTATAACAAAAAGAACAAACAAAAAAAAAAAAAAAAAAAAAAAATTAGGAAGTTAACCGTAGTATTATTTTATATGGCACAATTCGAATTCTTGTATTTTGTTTCAATTTTAGTTTGAATTTAGTTTATTTTCAAAAATGCATTGCAAAAAAATTAATAGCGTAAATAAGAAATCTTTAAGAAAAAAAGTTCTAAATATATTTATTAAAAAAAAAAAATCGTTAAGGCTTAAGGTTATCGCTGAAGAATTGAACATTCGTGTCAGTAAGTTTTCATTTTATATTTTGTTTATAAGCTGCATTAGTTTAATAAACATTTTTTCCAAATTTAATATAATTTTGTATCATTAATAAAGTATAGCAACTGTTTTATAAAGATTAACCTAAATTAAAGGATCGTATATTGTAATTTTATTATTATTATGGTTTGGCGTACATACCACTTAAAATAGTTCAATATAATAAAATAAATGTAGCCTTGATTTTAGCAATTGTGCTCCTATCAAAAAGGCAATATATTTAGCTTTCAAATGATATATTAATGTTAAAAATCAAATAAATAGTTTAAACAATAAGTTACAGAGTGTACCATATACAACTGAATAATCATCAAAACTATACAACTGATTCGCAGTATAATACGAGGACTACTAGATTTAAAGTAGTAGTGTCAAATGCAATTGAAAGCTAATTTATAAACCTTTTCAATTAAATAAAAATATTAAAAATTAAATTTGTAGTTTAGGAGATGTAATCTGATGAACAAACATAAAAATATGTGAATTAAAAAGAAGGGATATTTAAAATCTGAGATCTGGAAAAAGTTTGTACTGATTTCAACTAGCAGGGCTTGGGTTCTCTTGGTGTCTGAAATACGCCTTCTCTTGTTTCATTAAGTGTGAACAGTAGTTTCACGTTGGGCTGGTGAAAGGGTGATGGAATTTTTCTAACACGCATAATAGTTGATGGGGTGCTGCAGGACTTTTGGTCAATATAGTGCATGGACGCATTCAGTGGCGGATCCAGCATTGTCAAGAGGGGGGGCCGATTGACTACATTTCTAGATAATAACAGAATGTTTTCAAAATCTTTACATATAATTTAGGATTGACAGAGGGGGCGATCGCCCCATCGCCCCCCTCTGGATCCGCCACTGGACGCATTGGGGTTTTGAAAGGCTTGCCCCATCCTCACATCACCCATTTATTAGAGGGGGAGACCTGTTTTCCATCAGAAATCCAAAATATGAGGAGTGAATTGTTGATTTGGACATAAATTACGGACACTTGCGCGTTAGCGAAATGTTGACATTATTTTCATATCTCCGGAGCGACCCCTTGTAATGGTACTTGAAATAGCTAATGCAGGAAGGCGAGTGATTTTGGAGAGAATGGGAACTTGTTTCTTATGATCTGTAATTATTGCGTTACACATATGTATGTTATATTGGCTAAAGTTATCCAAGACTGGATTTCAAGGGATTTGGTGAAAAATACGATTTCAGCAATGCATTTCCATGATCTATAATGAGCCATTTCGCATATGGTTAAGTGGCTAAGCAATCCAAGACAAAATTTCGGGAGTTTTGCTGAGTACATGGTAACGCCGTCAAAATAATCGTGGATAGGCCTATCTCTGCCAAGAAAGTGTGAGCTTTCTTGAAGAGAGAATAGCACCAAGTAACTTGTTTCCACAATCCAGGACATTTCGACATAAGTAAATAGTACCAGGCTGTTTAAAGCTTTACCGGTAGTAGCTTTGCGCCTACGAAATCTGACTGGAGAATCCAGTTTGCTGGATCTTCCAACTGATTATTGGCGACCTTTTGAGGAGAATTAGTGATGACTGTAGTTAAGACCTAAGTTCGCGGAAGAAATGAAACAAGCTTGATATGCAGTTGCACTGCAACCGGGTGCCTTGACACAAAGAATGTCAGAGGTTTAGTTAGTCTCCACCTCCCCACTTTTAGAATAAATGCGTGCCTCACTAAATGATTCTAAAAATGGGGACCATCATCGGCCTATGAGCAAAGTTCATCAACAACTATTCCATTCATAATATCACCTTAAATACGCAAAGTCTACCATATACTGAGTTGACAAAAGACAAAGCTTTTTAAGGGTTGTTACAGAGCATTTCACGCTAAATGTTGAAATTATAATTTCTAGTGTAATATATCAAATGGTTTTTCTTTATAAAAATCGGCTCTCCAAGGAAAAAACTACTTTATTTTAAGGAGCTCAGATGTCACTAGAAAATGTGTTTTGTTTTTTTTTTCTAGCAATATAAATATACTAATGAAAATAAATGGTGAAATCTATATATTAATACGTAAAACAAAAACTTGTGACTCTTTTATCTAAGTTAGAAATTAACAACGACTTTGAATTATACACCATTAGAAAGGTATTTGCGTATAGATGTGCATAAAGTAAAAATATATTGCCTACAAGCCATGTGACATTTATTACAAATTTTTCAATATTAGCAACAACAAAATACTTGTATGAGGGAATATAAATGAGCATTTCTATTTTGTACCACATAAAAAAAAAAAAAGTACTAAAAGTGTCCAAAAGGTATCAAAATTATTTAATTATTTTTTTGTCGAATTTTGACAACTGGGCGATACAAGTAGAAAATAAAATCATCATTTATATATAATTAATTTAAAATAAGGCAACAAAAGGTTTGTAATAATCAAAAAATCAAAAGGACTATACCGGTAATTAATCTATTGCTGAAACGACGAATCATTTGCCTTTCTAACGATACTAGAATCGCCTAATGGTCAAAATTTGACCACAAATTTATTAATTAATTTTGGTACTTATTGGAAAGATGAAGTACTTTTTTTTGATATTTGGTACAAAATAGAAAAGCTCATTTATCATCCCTGGTACAATGACAAATGTGGAACGAAAAGAAAACAAAAAACATAAAGTCTGTGTCAATCAGCTTTTTGTCTTTCTCTTTGTGCTGTATTCTCTTTTCAGCTTTGTTACCTGGCTTAATGGCAAAATATTAAAATAATTTAAACTTTGTGCACATTTACATGCAATTATCTTTCTAATGGTGTATAACTTAAAGTCGTGCTCCATTCCTAACATAGTAAAAAAAGTAGGACAAATTTTTGTCTTGCGTATTAATATAGTATATATATATCGATATAAATGTTGAAAATATACTACTAAATTATAGGGTTATAATAATAATGATAAAAAATATTATAAAATATACATACAATAAAATATATTATATTGAATTATTTAATTTGATAATCTACATTTTTCAAAAAATCAAGGAAGGATATTCACACTTTTCAACGATAACCAAAAACCTTTTCTGAGGAAGAGTTAGTTTCACTATTTAATGCACATCATACTTTGATTTTATATGAAAAAAAAGAAGAAAAACCTTGCAGTTACTTAGAAAAACTATTGAGTATTGTTGCAGTTGCTGCTAAACTATAGATGAAACGACATTTGTTTCTGGCAATTAATTTTCATTTGTTTGGTTGGTTTGCTTTTGTTGAAAATTGGTATTGTTTTGTTGATGTTGTTGTTAATAGAAGTTATTATCATTTTTGTTTTGTTTTCTTGCATTTTGTACACAAAATATAAATTGTGGTCACTGGGTTTCACTTGATATTTATAATAAAACAATCACAAATATAAAACAAAGATTTTGAAGAAAATAAATAACAAGTTTTGCATTACCAAAACTTAAAGAAACATTTAAAAAACATATAACAAAAAAATTAAACAAAATAATAAAAATCTATTCCTGTAAACTGTGACTCATATTATTCGAGTTATTTCTTTCAGTGTAATTTTCTGTTTTTTTTTTCTTTTTTCAAATTTTGTACCTATAAGAGGAACAGCATCCGACGTTGTCGGCATGGATTCAGCAACGAGATTAAGAAATACTGTTAATGAAAGTAGTATAGTAACGCCTGCAATAAAGAAGAGACACAAAAAAGTAGAAAAGTATAGAAAAAAAACCGAAAACTGAAAAAGCATAATAGTGAAATTTTGTAAGTGAACTGAAATGGAACTAAGAAATCATTTGAAATTATAAATTTCACTAAGTAAAACCAACGTAGAACCAGAAAAAGCCATACTCTAGATAAAAGTGCTGCTGCGGGGGAATTTGGTGTGAAATTGGTCTATTTTTAACTCAATTTTTTTTTTTAAATATTTATTTTATGTTTGTTTTTTTTTTTTAAATTTTAAAGCATAATTTTTTGATAGAATTTATTTTTTTTTTTTTTTAGTTTTAGTTGTAACATCTTAAAAATGTAGCCAGCCAAAGTCGACAAAGTTCAATTGGGAGTTTGCCTGATTTTCGTTAGGAGTTCAATTTTAGTCATATCAGAATTATAGCATGGGAACTACACTTAATTGTTTGCTTTAAATTGCAAAATTAATGACAAGAATCCTTTGATGAAGGGATTCAAATATACTTTTCTAAGATATTAATCGTCGGGATCGAAAATATGTTTGGTTTTAAGTATTTAAAAACACATGGATCTATAATTATAAATCTAGTTAATATTTTTCAAAATGAAAATGATTTTTTCGATTCTGTGTGAGATTTAACGACCCTGCAGGGCCACGGAATATTCCAAAACTATTTTGTAAACTATTGCATGAGTGCGAACGACTAGTTCAAATTCTGGTCCCATCACATATAAAGTTATATTTACGTTTTGTAGTGTTTGTCATTGGACGTAACTAATTGCCTCCTTATGCATTACGTTGATACTAGAAAAAGGTCAATTGTCTCCTTATGCATTACATTCGAACCGGAAAAAGGCCATTTTTTTTTTTTTATTTATAAATTTAAAAAAATTTAGTTTAATAAACAAATTTTAAGCAAAAACCTCAAAAGGTTTCATGGACAAATGTGCTTAAGACTTTGTTATATATTTCTGAGCATTGTATTCCGGGTTCAAATCTCAGTGCGAATGAAATTTTTTTATCAATTTTTTTATTATTTTAAATGTGGACACATATTTCATTTTCTGCTCCGAAGAGTTTTTAGACAAATTGCGTACAAATTAATGAAAATTTTAAAATTGAAATTGAAAATCAACGAGTGGAAAATTTGAACCTTAACTTTTCCATGCAGCGCAAGTCAATAGACCGATACACAGTCGACGAACTTCTAAACAGTAGGGGAATAGTGTCGCTTGCGGGCATGGGTCGGCAGTTGGTAACCCCCTGTAACTTTTGACAGAAAACAAATATGGCTGCTCTGACAAATGTTAAGCGCGTGTTATGACAGCACAAAGTTTTTGTGCATATACTGGAGCAAACAGACCCATATGCTTTGTGCTGATTGGAAAACAATTTTTGAATAAGTGAAAGTCAACACAAAAGTTTTTTTCAATCGAAGTGAATTAATCGAAAAGCTGAATGCAGTCTGTATTTATGCAATAAGTTTATTATATTTTTTGATTCAAAACCAAATTCAACAAAATGTTCACACAACACAATTTGCTTATTGCTTTTCAAAGTGGCTGTCAAAGTCGGTTGTGGGCACCCTTCTTTTTTTATTTAAAGCGTGTTTTTTACTGAAATATAGTCGTTGATGTCAACATTACTAATTTAAATGGTGTTTTTATGACTTTTAAAATTTTTTTTTGGTGGAAAGAAAAGAACCAATAGACCCTTAAAAGAAATCGTAGAAAAAATTTTATTTTCATTAAGTGTTGTTAAGGTAGCATACCACTTTGCAAAAAATGTCTGTATTGAGTTTCCAGACAAGTGGACCGAGGAGCAGATGGAGGGCATGGATTGGTACAAAAAATTCATGCTTGGTAAAAACGCAATGTCAAAAAGGGCTAGAAATTACGTCACCAAGCCGGCTTAGTCTGCAAAACAATTTATTTGGCATTGACGTCGAAGACAATCAAGTCTGGTTTCAGGCATGATGCCATCTGATCCAGACGTTTTCAGTATCGCTGATTTTGTTAAAGCCGTTGAGCATAATTTGTGTGAGTCAATGTTTCCAAAATAAATTTATGTTGCTATTTTCGCCATTTGATTGCGTTTAATTTCATATTTTCTCATTTTTAGCCGATTTTCTAAGGGTGCCCACAACCGACCCAAAATTTTTTTTTTTGTCAAAAATGATCACTTCACTATTTTTTTGATATAATAAATTCCAACTGAAGAAATTTACTTTCTTCACCAGTAGATAGGTAAGGTCTCTACCCTTCAGTTCACGGAACTAGTACAGAACTAGCGAAATCGCTAGCAACCGGTAACCAGCACTAGTTCCTCCCAGATCTACTTTATTCGTTCTCAACTGGCGAATTTAACGTGTGCATGTCATAGGCAGGGGTCAATTGCCACCCTTTGCTCTACTGCTCACTAGCTATTTCACTAGTGAGAAGTAGCTTGCTTGTAAGGCGTTCTCTTAGTAAAGAAAAAAAAAAAAAAAAAAAAAAATCGAACAACCCACACTGAGATTCGAACCTGGGGTTCAAAGTTTTTCACCTGTGTATGTAGATAAATTACGAAGTCTTTAGCTCATTCGTCTGTAAAGCTTATTGACGTAGTTATGTGAAATTCGTATTTAAACAATTGAAAAAATTTTTGTTTTATTTCTGAATTTTGTTCTCTTTCTTTTTTTTTGTTTTTTTTTTATAAATAAAATTACTCAAGTTTTGAGACAAAAAAGTCTCTCCAAAGAAAATTTGAAATTCAAACGTTTTTATCGCTCACGTTTTATATTTTGTAATTGAACTGACGACTGCTTGCATTACCTGGGGTCAAAAAAGGAACTAGTGTGTGTTTTGCTAGCTACTTCGATAGTGATACTGGGCGAATTGTCTACTTGAGAACTGCTGGGTAGCTTTCCAATAATACGAGTCGAAAGCAAAAGGGTGCCCAAAACCGACACTATTCCCCTACATATATGTATATACGTATAAGTAGTCAGTAAGGTTATAATTTCACTGACACAATCAGTACACAATTGGACCACTTTTGGTACTAATGACGGATTATGCATTATATTTGAAGCATTTTTTTTTTTTTATTCGTTACCATATCTTTTATGATTTTTAGCTTTTTCGATTATTTTAGTTCATTTGCTCATTACGCCTTGGTGGTTATTCGTTTTTTTGAGTTTTTTCGAAATTATCTCTAATTGGTTTTCGATAAACATAATTTATTTTTTGATATTTTTCGAAATATTTTAGCACTTATAGATTCTGTAGTTTCAGTCTTTGCAAAAAATTGAGAGAAACAATTTTGAATAACATCTCGATGTTTATTTTTTTTAGATAATTTATAGTCGATTCAGCTGATTCAGAATCTGTCAACCGTTTTTCTCTATCAAGTCAGTGATACGAGTTGTCCTCGCTTTGAAGTCCAAAAAAACGAGTACTTTTGCTAACGAAATCTGATAGACACAATCTTCCTCATTAAATCTTATCTGTTAAGTTTTCACATCGGCTAAATAACTTTCGAGATATCAGCTATGGAAGAAAAGGTATCTCCGCTCTATACAAAGTTTATTTAGTACATGGAGTTGTGATACCTTTACTTCAGTGGATTATGTCATGGAAAGTAATGATACAATTTGAGGAAAGTAAGGCTATGGTTTAATAAAAAAGATTCAGACTATTTGATGCCGCCTCAATAATGCTATTGTAGCAGGCCGGAGGACTTTTCTGATTAATTTTAATAAAAAAATATTTCAAAACCAAAGGAAATCAAAATCGAGTATCCATTCTGGCGGAAAACTTTCTCAAAAAATTATTATATCGCGACAGAAATGTGGCTAGGGAAGAAATTTTTTGATAACAAAATGCCGGATCGAAAAGGACTGAAAATTATCTTAAAAAATCATTATATCACAACAAAATTGTGGCTAAAGGGGCTTTTGAGGCCGTTGATTCCAAAATTTGGCAAGAACTTTTTTGAAAATAAAATGGTGGATCGAAAATGGCGTACAATTTTCTCAAAAAATGATAATATCACGACAGAATTGAATGAAATTTGCTGATACTACATTTTAAGATGTTACATGATTTATAGTTTAGAAACTACTGGTGCAAAAACTAATATTTTAAGATATCAGAAATTTATTTAATTTGTTTTCTTGCATTTTTGACGAACAAAAAAAAAAAAAAATAACCGAAAAATAATAAATTTTTTGTATTTAATCCAGCATTTTCCTCATTTCGCTACCGGACGGCGCTGGTTGTATCATATATTATCAGTATTTGTACTTTTTGATATTTCTTTAGGGCTTTAAAATGGAGATATATAGATTTATGAAGAAACATATTACTTGAGAGCAATTTGAAAATGAATATCTTAAAAACGTAACACGCTGATATTAACCCTAAAACATATGTTTAGTTACTTGGCCCGTAACTATTCAATCACTTTTATACTTGATACATTAGTGTCATTAAACAGAAATCAACCTGAAAATGTTACTACAAAAAATGTTAATGTTATGAGTACTTAAAAAGATTTATATATATTTATATGCATTATATTTTGTTAAATATAATAATGTGTGAAAAAAAAGTAGTTTGCATACATACCTAATGTTAGTTTTTCCCCCGAATCGGGAGGCAGTGTAAATCCTAATAAAGCCATTGAAGATATCAGGACGCAGGGCACGATGAGATTAAAAAAGTAGTAAAGCGTTCGCCTTCGTATTTGTATCGTGAATGTTACATCTACGTAGGGTTCCGGGCAGCAGGCGTAGACGATGGTATTCTTTTTGCCAGGCATTGCTGATGTAGTTGCAGGATTTTAACATTTATATGTTTTTGCGGGATTGGGTTATAGTTTTTTTAGTTTTTTTCGGATACATAAAATTTGTAAGACGAAAATTTTGTTTTTTTTAGAATTGATATTTTTAAATAAAACAAAAAAAATAGAAAAAGAGAAATTAGTGAAAATAATAGCAATAGAGAGAGAGAGAGAGAGACAGATAGAGTTTGAAAACTTAGATAGACAGTTAAAGCGAACACGGGGACAATAATAAAGCTTTGACAACACTAGCATGCTAAATTTAAAAGAAAAAGATATTTAACTTTTTGAAAAAAATAATTTTAGGCAACTATTGTATAAAAAAAACATACTAGTTTTTATTTATAAAAAAAGCTTTAGTCATATATTTCTTTTGGATCTTTTTTACCCAAAGCACTTGCTAAATCATAACCTAAAATATAGCCCAAAATATTGTAATACTGCGGGCCAATGAAAAATCAAGTTATATTATATTATATCATATTATCGATTCTTGGTGAAAAGCCTATCTAAATGCTGAATTTCATATAAACCGATGCAGTGGTTTAGCTTTAAGAGCGTTTCTTCAATTCAGGGACTTTGTCTTGAAATCACATTCACCATTTTCTTAAATTCAATAAATCCAAGATTTAAAGTATGATGCTGAACCCATTCAGACAAGACATCACCTTTAAAGGCTGGTAATAACGATACTAAAATTGTGATCAACTTTACTTTTCTACACAGTAAAAATTTTTGTTTTATTTCAAAACCAAAAAGTATTTATGTAGAACAATGATAAAAAAGTATTGATTTCAAACTATTTTGGAATAAGTTTTACACTTTTTTGGAATAAATTTCAAAATTCGGAATTTAATACCGAAAAAGTTTAAAATCAATACTAAAGGCAATCAAAAGTAAGAAAAGTCAACTATAATTTTTAAGTGTGTAGGAAAATTTACCTTCATAGAGGTGGGGCTGAATCCGACATTACTCTTAGAATTTTAATAGATAAAGGTGGGTTTGCTAAAAACATGGAAAACTTTGCATACCTCCTCCAAAACAATAAGCCGTCTTTTGAGCACAAACTATATTGTTGTGTCAGTGCAAAACATGGCTTGCTACTGAGCAGTTAATGCAAGTATTTGTCAAAAAAAAGCTTTTTGAAGATAATTTGTGACTTCCGTTAATTTCGCAGGATATTTTTGCAAATTTTAGAACCTTCCCTTCACATAGAAGAAATTGAAACAAAAAACCATCCTCCGGAAGATCTTACGCTATTCTAGAACGGCCCCATGCACTTACAACAACCTTAAATGCCAGCGGATGCTTATAGCAAACATAGGATCAATAGAATGCAGGGGGGACAGGAGCTTACTTATAGAAGGTGCTCAGAAAATTTCTAATAGTATTGCAAAAAAGACGTATGAAAACGATTATTTTTTTGATTTTGAACAAAACAGCTCGACGAGCTACCACCGAAATAAAATCATATCTTCGCCAATGAGAGGGATGAATTTGATATTAATAATGACGTGGATGGTCTTTATTCTGTGGACTTAAATGACGGTGACTTTTTTCCTGTAGCAGTTTGGTTTGGTTTTTTCTCTGACTAGTGCTGTTACTCGCATTTGAAAACTAGTGAAACATCTAAAGCTCTAGAGATTACGCGGCTGCGGTCGAAACGCATACTGAAGTTTTGAAACTAAAGGAAGAACCAGAACTGTCCTCTTGGGCTCACTTCCAAGGTGATATTGCACAGCATTGCAACAATTTGGCAGAAAGTGATCTGACATACAATATTTCTTTAAGTTCATGTAGATTTTCATAATCTGATCTTGAAAGAGTGTTTTCATTTTAAGTCTAGCATCGCTTTCAAAATGTGCGTTCTTATTGGGGCTGATATACTTTTATACTTATTTGAAATAGTATGTTCTACAATTTATTTAAAGCTAGCGCATTTGAGCTTTTAACAGCAACATGCCGAATAAGCCACAAAATTAGGGGTTCGTGATCTACTCCCTTTGTGATGCAAATACAACGTTTCCATCGGAGATTAATAGCCTGTTACCACTGGAGATTTATGAAGTAATTTAGCTGTAACTCACCTCATTCATCATATATTAAGCTTCAAATCTGAAAAAAGCCGTAAATCTCGAAATTAATCTCCGGTGGAAGGATGGGTAGGATTTAATAACGAGATTAATATATCTCGGCATAACTGTGAACAAGTAGCACTAGGATTATTCTTACAATTTTGAAGCATTCAATGCCACCATTGTAGAGGGAACACCTTCTATTTTGGGATGAGCTTCATGGTGCCGTGACATAGTCCCCACGGACATAATCCCCATTTCGTGAAAACGGACATAGTGCCCATTTCTAAAATGGGGATTATGTCCACAAGTGTTTCGAACATAATCCCCAGGAAAAAACGGACATAGTCCCCATAACGATATTTTGTTGTTGACAACAGAAGCAGCTCAGGATTTACAACTCCCAAAAATTCCAGTACCGTTTCCACGGTGGCCTTCAGCCGCTGTTCAGTCTATAATATATCCAACACCTAGTTTGCTAGCCACAGTAACTTTACATTAGAGTAGGGGTAAGTGGGCGGCCTGTGGCCGCAGCTCAGGACTTAAAACTCCCAAAAATCCAACACTGTCTTCGCGGCGGCCTTCGGCCGCGAATCAGTCTATAACATCCAACACTATATAAATTTTTTAAATGGATTATTGCAAAAATTTTGTTCAATCTTAATTAAATTATTCGGTCATAACCCCCATTGGGATTATGTCCGAAAAATTTTGCGGACATAACCCCCATGACCAAAATGGGGATTATGTCCGTTGGGATTAAGCCCGGTAACCGTGCTTCATATTTATATTGTTGTTCGTCTATCTTGCTTCATAGCAAATTTTCAGAACCACAAAGAAGGCTTGAATAAAGTCACATGTCACATTAGTCATATAGGCTATGATTTCATAGCCATGTTTCGAATTATATTGTTACCTCAATACTACAACTAGGTAACTCCAATTTTCTAGTTTTGAGATACTTCAATTTTAAAATTTTTGAAAATTTGAATTTACACTGAATTTCGACCTTTCATGTTTTTTTTTTTTTTTTTCTAATAAAATTGCAACGGTGCCACATAAGAGAATTCTGGTTTGACAGGATTATGCACCAAACCATGAAAAATATCCTAGACAACTTGTCCCAAAAATGATCATTTAGGACTTATGATTATGTAAAGCTTTTCTTATAAATATAATATTGAATAAACAAACACAAGTGCAGCTACACTACAAAAAAACTAATTTAACTAGTTGACTACCAATAACAGCAAATATTTGAAAGACATGTCCACAGAAAAAAAAAAAAAATAGTTCCAAAAGTATTAAAATTATAATAGAATACATATAAGCACGTAACAAAATATGTAAGAAAAATAACAAAAATAAAAACAAGAGAGAAAACAAAAAAACTCAAATTTAAAAAAAATACATTGAGAAAAGTACAACATTAATAGGAAGAAAAACATATAATACATAGACAAATAGAAAGATAGAGAGTTGATTTTGACTACTAACCAATCAAATACCACTCGCCATTTGTTATGAAATCGGAAAGATCCCCTCCATCTTCGGAATTCAAAACCAAATCCAACTTTTTTTTTTATGTATTTGTTTGTTATTGTTTATTTTGTAAGGTTTTTTTTTTTTTTTTTTTTTCGTTTTTTCATTCAGTCAGTTAAAGTGTTGTATGAAAAATCATTTTTTATTTTTTTGTTTGTTTGTATTTTTTTTTTTTTTTGTTAAATGGTGCAAAGGAATCGAAAAGAAATACGAAATACGTTAATATTTTGAAGAAAAGTGAAAATTGTATTATTCATTGTTAAAAAAAAAACATTTTTACAAACATTTAGAAAATGACAACATTTATATAGGCGAAAAAAGTGTTATAGTATGTATGAATTTTTAATAAGTTTGTGTGCTGTGCAGCATAAAAAAAAGTTATGTTTATTTCTAGATTGCTGTGTTTATTATCTTTTTAGTAACTGCTGAAGAAGAAAAAAAAAAAAATATGTTGACTTATTTTTCTAACTCTAAAATATTGTTCATTTACATAATTAATTATTTTTCTGAGAATTATTGAATACTTCAGTTTGTTGTTTGAATTTTTTTCTATATAAATGTATATATACGTCTTAATTATATGCGGCCAATGTTGAAAATGTGAATTCTTATAAAGTGTGTCTCAATTGAAGTAACTGCTTAGAAACAATGCACAAAAGCAATATCCGGGCGAAAATATGAACATTTAATTTAAGGAAATGTTTTTTTGCTGTGACGTATGAGTAACATTTAAGCATCAGGTACATAATTCGCTTAGAAATATTTTGACGTGGTTCTTGCATATTTTACTAAAATAATGCAAGATTTTGTCTGCATTTTTAGATAAATTAAACATCAAATTTAATTAAGTTGTAAGAGACTATTGTTATACATTTTTGGAAATAGCCAACTTAAATCGTATGCTTTTTCGTCAGTGCGGAAGTTGAAAGAAGTTTTTCGGTGAATAGCAACATATGAACACAGAATAGAAGGTCATTTTATTTGAAAAATTTTATTTATTGGAACGGAAATTAATAAAATTTTGTATTAAAAAAGACTTTAAAAATATGCCCTTTTTTATTTTCTTAGTGCATTATTTTATTATTAATAGGGCATTTTTTAGGGTTTTTAAGAGCATTCTGTTATTAATTTTTGGTAATTTTTCGATGTTTTTAAGGGCATGAAAGTCCAAGCCCTGGTAATAAAAATGCAATAAATATGAATTTTTCGTAGAATATTTTTGTGGAGCACTTTAT
This sequence comes from Calliopum simillimum, assembly GCA_951812925.1. NCBI lineage: Eukaryota > Metazoa > Arthropoda > Insecta > Diptera > Lauxaniidae > Calliopum > Calliopum simillimum. The sequence continues at coordinate 100,091,263 of OX638369.1, forward strand.
TTTAACCCATTTTAACAAAGTATTTTTCATAAGTGGGTCAAAAGACCCATTAAAATCGTTGATTTAAGGTTCAAAATTTTATTTTTCATAAATACCTTAATTCAAGACTAAAATTTGTTATATCGTTCGATTCATTACGACTATTTTTGAGATCATAATAACATAAAAACTGCATCAATCCGATATTTTGCATATATTGACGTTGCGCCACCTTTAAATGACCCTTAAAAGAATTTTAAAAAATCGCAGCTCACTTTTTTGACACCCTCTGTCAGATTTTTGGGCGTAATCGTGGAAATTGCAAAAAAAGTTTTTTTTTTAATCAGTCTAATGGCCATGGACACATATGGTGCAACAGTTTCATTGCTGAGGCATTAAGTTTTCCAAATTTACACACTATAAATTAAAGTTTACTTTTGTGACTTTTGATTCCTTTTAGTATTAATTTTAAACTAAGTATTTCGGTATTTAATTCAAAATTTTTTATAAAAGAGTTTGAAATTTATTCCAAAAAAGTATAAAATTTATTCCAAAATAGTTCAAAATTAATACATATTTTTTTTTAGCATTGTTTTATACTTTTTGGTATTAAAATTAAACTATAATTTTTACTGTGTTTATTAGGCTTGACGTCTGAGTAGCAATTACTATAAATGGTGTTATTTTAGATGTATAGAATTTCCTAGAGGGATAGTTGCTAAACCAGTTGTCAAATTAAAAACATGTGTTTAGCATTTATGTTCAGTATACTTTGGCAAAGACTGGCACCGGAACAACTTACGGAGCACTTTAACCGTTCAAACATCTATAGCCTTAACGCATATTTCTGGTATAACGAGTACATAACTAAGCTAAATTGCAATATTTGAAGTAAGAATAATCTTAAGACACTCTCTGGGCTCGCATTCATCCGGAAAAAGTTGCTGTTTGGTGTGGTTTGCATGTCAAAAACATCAGTGGCCCATACTTTTTCAAAACTGAAGTTAGACCTAAAGTTACTGTCCAGGATGAGCGTTAGAGGCAAAAGATTCGCGACTTATTGATTCGTCACATCAATATTAATCGTCTAAATGTTAATTGGCTCCAACAAGCAAATGAAATCATCACTTTATTAAGATGATCTTTTGGTGACCTTATCATGTCAACAAATATGCCAGTCAATTGGCCACCTAGGACATGTTATTTGATTCCGTTAGGCTATTTTTTTGTGAAGGTAAGTCAAGTCACTGCTCTTAGCAAAAAAAACCAGCTCTGTTTGACTGGTAACCAACATTCGGCACGTTATTGGAGAGAAAAAGCCGGCTGTGCTGGTGAGTGGTGCAAAATTGAACCGATAGAACAGTCTTCAGAAGACACTGTCATGGTGCCATATGCTATAATCTTGTTCAAAATATAAGCCATTTTCTTAACTATTGTTTTTTATTTTTTGGAAATAAATGAGTATTATTGAATTTTTTTAACTATTTAGATTACGTATTTCTGCGTCGTTATTTTTTTCGGATATGGCACGTTTTTTTTTCACCCAAGGGGGATGTCAGAATTAAAAATTAAAAAAAAAAAGTTTTTAGGTTTTTTTCGTGTGTTCTACGCGTTTAATGACTATTAACGACATTTCAGTGGAAAAATATTTTTTCACCGAAGGGTCCCCTCTTGGATGTCGGAACCAAAAACTTAAAAAGATTTTTTTTTTTTCGGTTTTTCGTGTTTTCAACGCGTTTCATGACTTATCACGACATTTTAGTGAGGGTCCCCAATAAGATGTCGCATCCCAAAATTTAATTTTTTTTTTTTAGTTTTTTTTTTTTTGTGTTTTCTAAGTGTTTTATGACTTTTTACGACATTTTACTGGCAAAAAAAAATGTTTCATCCCAGGTTTCTCCCTTGTCAAAGCATTTTTGGGGCCATTAATAAAACTAAACAAAGATTCTGAGGAATACAAGGCTTAGTAGCATAGGGCATATTGAATTTATTCAGTATTTTCTGCTTAATGTTTTGAATGGTCGGCCTCTCAAATAGTAGTTCAGATATATTTTCGGACCAAATATTTAGTTTTCATAGGTGGCTGCTTAATGAGTAGCCTTAAAATTTTGCTTCTGTGCGAAAAATGTAATAAAAATTCAAATAACAAAGCTTAATAAAAAATACATAAATGAACAATATTCCTACTTTATACACAGCAATCAGCATTATAACTCATATACTAAATGAGACACAAAAAAAAAAAACTGCTCTATATATTATAAGTAAATGTACCTATATGTTATATTATTGTCTAAAGTTTATGTTTTTGTTGTTGTCTTTCATTAAGAGTTTTTACAAAAACGTTCAAATTTTTTTTTCACTTCATTGTGGTATTTTTTTTTTGGAGTAGAAGAAGAAGAAAAAATTTGTTTGACGTGGTTTAGTTCTGCTATCCATGCAAAATAGTTGAAATTTTTATAATTTTTTCAACCATTTTGAAAAAAAACTTTTATTTCACACATGATTCCAATTAGGACAATCGTCGTCGTCGTCGGGGTTCTTTAATAATAAATATATTTTTTGTCATTTTTTTTCGGTTTTTTTTCTCGCAGTGTATGTGTAAAATTTTCAATATTTTGAAATTTTTACACAACGCTGTTTTATTAGTTTTTGTAGTCTTAGTTTTTTTGTATTTTCTGGTTTTGCAATTCACAAAAACGCAGTGAATTGAGAAAGAAATAAAAAAAAAAAAAAAAAAATAAATAAATAATTCGTATACTTTAGGGGCATACATAGAGCGAGAAAAATGTTAAGTTTTTCTTTTCTTTTTTCGATGAATTTTTAAGAAATGCTTTAGAATTTCTAGAAGTTATGATGTCAAATAATAAATAAATCAAGTCTCTACTTTGGTGAAAAATTATATTTTCTTGTAGTTATGTAAAGTGTACTGTGTTGCTGGGATTTAAATTACAAAATTTATTCAAATTGCTTAGTTTTTATTTTCCTAAAGAGTACTGGATAAGCACTGCTTTTTTTTGGAAGTTAAAAGTTTTTTTTTTTTTTTGAATTTTTTCATTGAAATTTTTAATAAAAATGATCATTTATTTTATCAATGTGGAGTAGAATTTTTTAAATTTAAAATTATTTTTGCATTTTTTTTCGGAAAAAGCCCTTTTAATTTTTTTTTAAAAGTACTGTAAATCAAAGGCCTATTTAAAACCTTTAACATGATATATGACTCAAGATAAGATTCGGTCGTCAAATGAAAGTTTTTGGCTTTTGAGCGCACGTGATATCCAAAACGTTTTTTTACTCAGGAGAAAGCATCTTACGAAGAAGTGTTCAAGGCATAAAATGATTGGAATCGTCTAAGAAACACGTGTGCATTTTGTTGTAATTTTTGAAATTTTATTTTTTCAAAAAAAATTTTTTCAAAACTTGGTAAAAAAAAATTTGAAACTTTTCAAAAAATTCCAAAAAAATTCACACATATTCCGTAGACGATTTTTAGCTTTTTATGCCTTGTACACTTTTTTCGTAAGGTGCCTTTCTCTTGAGTAGAAAAAGCGTTTTGCCTTTCGCTGGCATTTAATAGCCAAAAACTCTCATTTAACGAAAGAATACCACCTTGAGTCACATTATATTTTAAAGCTTTTAAATTGGCCTCTAATTTAAATTACTTAAAAAAAAAAATTATAGGGAAAATTGCGTTTTGACTTATAACATTTATAGCATTTTCAAAAAATTTAATTGAATATTTTGGTTTGAAAGCTTAGCCTTATCAGTACTTCCAGATCTGTAAAAATTTATACAATATTATCACTTCATTTAGTAAATATCTAATCAATACTTTGATTTTAAAATATTGGGGGACTCTTCTCCCACATATTCTACATTTGCACGCTGGGCAGAACATCCACTGAAGAGTAACATCGCGAAGAACCCCCATCCGCATTTCATAGGTGTCTCATATGGCAGCGTTCAAAAAATCCTTGTAACCGAATTGCATATAAAAAAAGGTCTCTGCGCGTTGGGTACTGAGAATGTCAACCGTTAAGCATAAGAAAAAGCTCACAAAGCCGCAGATGCAATGGCTGCCATTAAAAAAAACGGAATTCGAGCTACCCGAACATCCACTCTATTTGAAAGATCTAGCTTCCAGTAACTTCCACCTCTTTGCTCATCTCATCGAACACCTCCGAGGAAAGAAATTTGAAGAAAATAGTGAAGTGATGGCCGCTGTTGATAAGTTTTGGGAGGCTCAGGTGAGGTTAGATTAGAGTGATAGCTGCCGTTGGCTGGCTGGTAGGAGGGATTGCCAGGGAACGCATAAGATGCTTTTTAAAGGAAACTGGATTTTTATATCAAATTTGTTCTATAGATGTAGTTGAGCTGGGGGTCAATATCAATGTCAAGCTCTAGCTTGAGAGATTCTTTTTTATTAGCATCCATGCGACTTTGATAAAAGGAATGAAAGGAGATACCCAGTATTTTAGCATACTTGCTGATGGCCGAGTGTCCAGTGCAAACTGCAGTGGTTCTTGTAATATCAGTGCGGTTCCTGAATAGCTGATCTAATTTTTTCGAATTACTAAATTAAGGCCAGATTGATCTGGAATTCCTGCAAGTTTCCAAAGCTTTCCATTTGGCATTCGCCTCGTTGAAAAAATCACTAGTCCCATTCACTTAGAGAGGAGTCATATCTTGCTAGTGCATTTTATTTTATCTCAAGTAATTAAAACTAGAATCGCCCAGAGTAGTCAAAATTCGAACACAAATGTATTAAATAATTTTGGTACTTTTTGGACACTTTGTGCTATTTGGTACGAAATAGAAAAGCTCATTTATCATCCCTAACAAATGTGAAACGATAAGAAAACATAAAACATGAAGTGAGTGTGAGTCAGCTTTTTGTCTTTCTCTCTTTTTAGCTCTGTATGACCGCGTATTTTGTCGTTGTTAATATTAAAAAATTTGAATTTCATTTTACCTGGCTTAGTGCCAAAATATGAAAATACTTTAAGCTTTGTGCACATCTACACAGAAATACCTTTCTAATGGTGTATAAATCAAAGTCGTACTCCATTTCCAACACAGTAAAAAAAGATGGACAAATTTTTGTCTTGCGTATTAATATATAGACATTAGACTGACCCAAAAAAACTAAAGGTGTTCCGATTTTAGGTGCTCAACACTCAAAATGTTCGGTATGGTCTAGAAACTACGTATGTAAATTTTGGTAAAAAAATATTGAGATTTAGCACTCGCGTAAGCTCGATAAGTAGCGCTGCCTTGACCGTACGAGAATTGGGTTCTTTCAGCCCGTGGAAATTGATAAAAAAGGATTGGAACAATTTTTTTTTCTATCCTACTTTATGTTTTCGAAGTCGCTGAAGACAATAACATTGCCAGTTTTTGGAAAAGATTCCAAGATTTCAAGATATTTAAGATATCTCTCGAAAAAAAAAAAAAAAATTGAGATTTTTGTTAGATTAAATTGCCATTAATCGTAGGAACATTTTTAATTTTTGTTTCTCGGAATGTAGTCTTGTAGCCTAAATTGTGACGAACAAAATGAGTGGTCGCACAATATTTTTTGACAAAATCTTCTCGAGATATCGGCCACAGACTGAACCGCCGTCCTGCCGTATTGCCGGTCACTGGGGATATCTGCCGATTTTACGCTGTTTTCATTGATTTTGAGATCCTACCTTGTACTTTCGACGTCGCTGGAGATGCGGAAACATTTATTTTCACGATAAAATGCAAGTGTTTCAAAACATTCATGATATTCCTATGATAAATTTCCCTAGTGCGATTTCCAATGAAAAGCAGAACTAGCTCTAAAACCTCGACATAATTTTTCCGCGCATGATTCATCTGGAGCCAGTGATTGATGTTCATCGCGGTTTTCTGCTGGAAAGGTGCCAATGTCTCCCAAATTTTTCAGTGGAAGATAGAAAAATTTGGGAGACATTGGCACCTTTCCAGAAGAAAACCGCGATGGTCATCAATCACTAGCTCCAGATGAATCATGCGCGGAAAAATTATGTCGAGGTTTTAGAGCTAGTTCTGCTTTTCGTTGGAAATCCCACTAGGGAATGTTTTGAAACACTTGCATTTTATCGTGAAAATAAATGTTTCCGCATCTCCAGCGACGTCGAAAGTACAAGGTAGGATCTCAAAATCAATGAAAACAGCGTAAAATCGGCAGATATCCCCAGTGACCGGCAATACGGCAGGACGGCGGTTCAGTCTGTGGCCGATATCTCGAGAAGATTTTGTCAAAAAATATTGTGCGACCACTCATTTTGTTCGTCACAATTTAGGCTAAAAGACTACATTCCGAGAAACAAAAATTAAAAATGTTCCTACGATTAATGGCAATTTAATCTAACAAAAATCTCAATTTTTTTTTTTTTTTTTCGAGAGATATCTTAAATATCTTGAAATCTTGGAATCTTTTCCAAAAACTGGCAATGCCATTGTCTTCAGCGACCTCGAAAACATAAAGAAGGATAGAAAAAAAAATTGTTCCAATCCTTTTTTATCAATTTCCACGGGCTGAAAGAACCCCATTCTCGTACGATCAAGGCAGCGCTACTTATCGAGCTTGCGCGAGTGCTAAATCTCAATATTTTTTTACCAAAATTTACATACGTAGTTTCTAGACCCTACCGAACATTTTGAGTGCTGAGCACCTAAAATCGGAACACCTTTAGTTTTTTTGGGTCAGCCTAATAGACATGTTCGAAAAATACTGAAATATTCCCTAAACAGAGGAATATATTTTAGTGGAATATATTTCGATTTCCGTGCGATAAAAGTTCTTCAAGATTGTCGTTTACTAGAAAATATGAAAATCAGTACATTTTCTGAATAATAATGAAGGTTGTTTAAAACTCTTACAGCTCTGTTAAGGTCAGCTAAGCAATTTTTTTCAAAATTTGTTATCTCAAATAAAAGCATGTTTTTTTATGTTTTATTTTTTTAATTGTAAGTATGTATTGTATGTTCTTGGGTGGTAATGGTGAAAAATTGTAATTGGAGACGTAGCTTTTTTTGTTTTTTCTTTAACTTTTACTTTTAGCATTTTCTCTTTTGCTTTACCTGATTTCCATCGTAAGTCCAACTACCGAATTTCATTTCGCAGTGTTGGTCGTCAAATGGGAACCACGTGATGTCTATCTTGCATGTGCTCTTGAAGATACCAGGGGGCACGTACAGACAACTGCCGTTATGTTTGACCACAATGTTGGTGTGATACGTGCCATCGAATCCCTCATCCGCGCTAAATTACACGAAGTTATATAACACAATTGTTTTTTTCGGTTTTTTTTGTGATTTTTTATTTTGATTTTTCTAATTATTTTTGAGTTTGTTTTTGTAATTATATTATCTACTTATATACATACTTTATACTTATCATATACTTAAATACCGTTTTTGTTTTTTTTTTGTGCACTATTGCATATGTTAATTTTAATTTTCTTATTCATAAGCTTTACATAGTACCATCCACCCATACATATGCATGTTGTTTTTTGCATATGTGTGAGTGGTTCGTGGTGTCCGTTATAATACCCAAGCATGAGACTTAATCATACACTAATAATGTTGCTCTATTTTATTGTTTGTATGTGTTGTGTACCATAAAATACGTGAGCGCTTAAATAAACCCATGTTGTGCTGTTGTTTTTGTAGAAACAGTCCATTTTAGCACTAATTGCATACTTAAAGGCGTAAAACGTGAGATACTTAATTCAACAATTTGTTAAGATCAAAAGGAAGTTGCTGCATAGAAAATGAAGCAAATTTTTATTCACAGAAAGTTTTCTCGACATTTTCTTATTTTATTTGATGAATTTAGTTTTTAGATGATTAGTGCAAGACTTGTAAAGAGTAAGCACTTATCAATTGATTTAAATAATTCAAACGTAGATTTTAAATACTTATGCTCACTTATCAATGGCTTAGAAATATCAAAAATCTATCAGCAAAAGCTACACCAAAATTGTGCAAGGAATAAAACTAACTTATCAAAAAACTGTAAGTGATATTTTTATTTACTTTTAAGTTTTTATAGTTTTTAGGAAATAAAATTACTTATCAAATCACCACAAAAATTTATGAAAACAATTCACAAAGCTGAAATTCAACAAAAAGTCACAAACCCTATTTCCGATTTTCTGAGTACTCTGGTGATTTAATAACTAATATATTATGCCTATTAGAATATCGAAAAACATTAAGTTGATAACTTATCGAAAAATTTAACTTTTGTTAATTTGAAACAATTTCGTGCCTTACAATTTTTTTTTGGAAGGAGTAAATTGTCAGCGCTCAGTAAAACACTTCAACGACATATATTTTTATCATGAGTTATGCTTATCGAATGCATCAATGAACTTAAATCTTTGTATGGCGATGAAGCACCATCCTATAGCACTGTGAAAAACTGGTTTAATGAATTCAATCGTGGCCGATGCTCGCTCAAAGACGAATTCCGTGAAGGTCGTCCAAAAACGGCCGTTGTGCCAGAGAACATTGATGCTGTGCGTGAACTGATAATGCAAGATCGTCATGTGACATACCGTGAGATAGAGGCATCCTTGAGCATTAGTTTCACTCCAATATATTCGATTTTGCATGAACATTTATTTGTAAAAAACGTTTGTTCTCATTGAAAACCCCATAATTTATCAATCGCTTAAATTATCAATGGAAAAATTAATTTTCTTAACTCACTGTAAACAAAACAAATAGCACATGTACATCAAAACGTTGTGAGTACGTTTATGCTAAAAAATGTCAAACTTTATTATGGTGTTGCCAGATTTTAGCTATTGACATTAGTGTTGCCTAGGCCAGAAATATATAGCAGCCCACGTAGCAAAAAGTTTTCTATGAACATGAAACACTTTTCACTTATCAATTTAAATAGTTTGATAAGAGTTAAAAATTCACACAACTGAAGAGGTTTAACCTACTTAGCTTAAGTGTAAGCCGTTCTATTCTAAATTTTCTTTTTTTTTATTTATTTATATATCAGTTAATGTTCTTGCCATGTGCTAATAACAAATATATTTCGAAAAAAAATTTAGCAACTAAGCAAAATAATTGTAACAAGGGAAATTTCTCTGAAACTTAGACTTTATTGAAATCAGCACTTTTTGAAATTAGATTTAGTGTGAAACTTGGGGAAAATATTAATATTTATCATCCATTTCTCCATTTTCTGCCGCTGTTCAAGTTTTCGTACAGCAAATTTTGTAATTTTTATACGATTTTTTCTATGTCGGGATTTAATTGAAGCTTGATGTTACATACTATGTATATTGTAGTTAGTTTTATTAGGTTTCAAGAAAATAAAATATCGGTCAACCCCCTTCTCTTCCTTGGCCTACAGCTAGTTGTTAAAAGATACCTTATGGGAAGACTTATGTTTAATGGGTTAAATGACACATAATTACAAATAATTCTTATCCAAAGGTACTTTTATACTCACAAAAGAATATTTTTGAAAACTCATTTTCTCAAAGACCGCTTAAGTGACTTACATGCAATTTACACCACATCATCTTTAAATTAAAAGGCGCTACAAAATCTCTATAGGTTTTATTTAGGGTGGCATTCATACAAAAATAATATTAAATAGCATTATCTCGCAGTCTGCTTAAACGATTCACACGGAATTTACACCAAGGGACGTCTATAGGTAAAAAAAGCAGCGTAAAAATGGAAAAATGTTGATGGGGAAAATGCTGGTTAGTCCGACATTTTTCTCCACCAGGGGCACTCTGGAAGCCTTGGAAGCGGGTAAAAAATTTCATAAAAATATTATTTTTTTTGGGGAAAAATAATGGTTGTTGATTAGACCTATCATTAGTTGTATGGGAAAAATAAGAAACGAAAAAAACCTTGCTCCCAGGGTCTAGAAAGTTTCCTATTGGTGTAAGTATGAAGCATAAAAATTTTGGTTCCGATCGGAAAATATTTGTCCGTGCCGCAATGCCGTTGAAGGTCGGAAAAACGCTATTTATATGGAAAAATGGGACCTTAATCGCAAGAATCTTTGAAACTATTTGAGATAAGTGAATGAGATTTGGTATGTGTATGAACAATGCTTAAGTTATTTGCATCCAGTAAAGTGAACAGGATATGGCACTGTAAAAATGTTAAAGCAATTTAAGATACTTAGTTGATATAGAAGCAGTAATTTTTTCTGTTCTTATTTTGGTCTCCTAAGTATAAACACTATGCAAAAAAAATTTGGTCCTGATCGGAATATATTTGACCGTGCCACCAGGCCGTTAAAGGTCGGAAAAACGTTATTTATATGAAAATATGGAAACAATCAATCCCATCTTTAGTACATATATGAACAATACTTGATTTAATGGTATCCAATAAAAAAATGGGCAGTGCCACGCCCCCTCCAACCGAAATGTATCGTATCTCTGAAAATATTTGACTCGGGTAAATGAGGTTTTGTACATATCTAATTGGCACTGGGAAAAAAACTTAGGAGACCAAAATAAGAACAAAAAAAATTACTGCTTCTGTATCAACTAAGTACCTTAAATTGCTTTAACATTTTTACAGTGCCATATCCTGTTCACTTCACATTACCTGAAATCAAATCTTATTCATATGTGTCAAATAGTTTCAGAGATATGACAACTTTGATTTTTTTAGAAGGAGGAGGCGTGACCCCGCCCATTTTTATTAAAAATTTTTTTCCCAGTGCCAATTACATATGTACCGAGACTCATTCCCCTGAGTCCAATATTTCCAGAGATACGATACATTTCGGTTGGAGGGGGCGTGGCACTGCCCATTTTTTTATTGGATACCATTAAATCAAGTATTGTTCATACACATACCAAATCTCATTCACTTGTCTCAAATAGCTTCAAAGATAGGACTGGTTCTTGCGATTAAGGTCCTATTTTTCCATATAAATAGCGTTTTTCCGACCTTCAATGGCCTTGCGGCACGGTCAAATATTTTCCGATCAGAACCAAAATTTTTATGCTTGATACTTACATCGATAGGAAACTTTCTAGCCCCTGGGAGCAAGGTTATTTTCATTTTCAATTTTAACGATAGGTCTATTGTTGATATCACATTTTATTTCCCTAAGGGCGACACCTGGGCAGCTATGGGGCTATTTGTCGATCATCCTCACATTTTCTTGAACTTTGACCTCGATAAGACGCCACTTAACATCATCCAATCTGCCCCATTTTTTGGCCTATGCATTATTTGATCGAAACTCGCAAAGTAAAGGGTTGTAGCGTATCCAAATCGAGAAATCGTCCACATAATCATGTCTAATATGCATTTCCAATATGTTGTAAGCTGAATTGTGCAAAACCGCCATTGTTTGATTTTTCGAACAGTTCCCCATTGCATAACTATAACGGGAAAAAAAATTTGGACAACGGATTTGAGGTTTTTGGATCATAATTACTTTAGAAAGATTGCTTTGAATTCTAGATACGAACTTTTATTTGGCGCGGCGGAAAATGGGTTATGGATATATTTTATCATGATTTCAATATTGCAGTTATTTTAATGGTCATCATTAGTTACTGCAAAACTTATTAAGCAAATGCGCGTTTTTACTTCAAATAACTTATCATTTCAAAAATTATTATCTATTTAAGTTATTTTACTTAGAAATTCAAAATGCTTATTAAAAACATTAAAAAGTTGCTCTTTTCCAAAATTTATCAAATGAAACTTTGCACTTAGCACAAAATTTTACTTTTAAGAAAATGCTAAAATTGAGTTATATTCACAATGCGATTTTTGCAAAACTTATCAGACAAAATTTTGCACTTATCAATTTAAGTATTTACTCAGTTTAATCAATCAAATATTAAAAAAAAGTATATTTCCTTTTAAGTTAACGATCATTGTGATATATCTATGTTTTTATTTATTTCTTAAATATATATACTCAATTTCGACGGAAATAAATATTTTCACTAAGATATGATAACTTATCAAAAGACAAGTTAAGTCCACTCCAATAGCTTATTGCATACATAACTATGTAAGCATTCGAATTATTAAGAAATCAAAAACGATTTATCAAAAAAATTAGCCACTTTCGACATTACTAAGCGCACGCATAATTGCTACTTATCAATAAATGATATAAATCATATCAATGCCATATTTTTCGCTTATTTGCTTTCGTGTTTTCCCCTTTGGTTTCCAATGCATTTTCTTTATGTTTTAATTTTTTTTTTCTTTTTTCATGATGGACATTTTGACTTTTAAAGCTGCCAATTAATGTAAACTGCACATACGCACACACATGAATGCACACACACACATAGCATACCAGCATGCATAAACACATATACATACATATATTGGCTGTCATTTTTCTCTGATTTTTATTGAAGTATTGAGAAGAAAAATCGGTTTTCTTCTGCTTCATGAATTCATAAAAAGATTTCTTTTTGCTTTGTATTTTCTGCTTTGAACTGAAAAGTCTCATTTGTTGTGATTTCTTTTTGATTTATAAACCGATAAAACAGCAAACGAGTTTCAGTAGATAATAGATATGAGGAGTGGGAAAACTGAAAATATTGTAGAGAATATTAGAAAAGAATTTGCTTGAATATTTTGAGTATATTTGTTTAAAAAATGTTGAAGCATATTTATTTACTGAGGCCTGAAACATAAAATGAATATAAAATTGAAATAAAAATATAATGCTTGAAGTCGTTTAGGTTTTTTCTGCAAAATTTTTCTACATAAGAATTAGTTTAAAGCATTAAGATAGTTTTGAAATCTACTATGCTCAATGCCGAAAAGTACTTTTTGAATATCGCAAATATTTGTTTTAAAAAATCACAATATAAACTAAAATAAGCTGAAAAAATAACCCCCTTGGGCTTTCTATAACTGCTACATATGACTAATTCTACATAAAAATTAACCAACCGAGATCGATGTGAAATTTTTTGGTATGATACCTTGACCGATTTGATTAGACAAACAAACTTTTCTACCTAAAGCTTAGTGAAAAAAGCGAAACAAAAACACGTGTGCAATCTTTTTAAGAGAGTCGTCATACCCCGTGGGGGGCAGTGGTGCGGTGGAAAGTTCAAATTTTCAGTGAGTTGACGGTGGTATTGGATCGTTGAAAAGCTCTCTCACGATTTTTGTTTTGTTTCTTGACTAAGAATTTTTATCACAAAGTTTTAGGTACCAAAAAATTGGTATTCCTATCTAAAATTTTGAAGTTGCTCCACTCCACCTCCACCTCCGTATTGGTATCGTTGAATAGATCTCTTAAAATTTTGAACATGTGTTTTTTTTATTAAACGTTCAGTTTTCAAAATATTTGACAGTTCTTTCCTAACACATTATATAAAAAAATGTTGACTTTATGTGGGAGGTAGGCTTGTCTGTTGGTTTATCATGCCGATTTTTTTTTCAACTTAATTTATGTAATCTCCCTATGTGCCTTGTTGACCAAAACGAACCGCAGAAGGTCGTTGGGAAAAAAAATTCAAGAGTCTCGTAGAGATTGCATTAAATGAAAAAGATTCATGTTCAAAAACCTTGTATATCTCGAAAAGGTGCACAGTGAAAATTTTAGTTTAATTTTAAAACCAAAAAGTATTTATATAGAACAATGTCAAATGAAGTATTAATTTCAAAATATTTTGAAATAAATTTCATACTTTTCTGGAATAAATTTTCATTTTCATTTTTTTGAAAAAAATTGGAATTTATTTAATACCAAAATAATACTAAAGGGAATCAAAGGTAAGAAAAGTAAACCATAATTTTTTAATGTGCGGTAAGACATATCATGTCCATATTTGTAATTTTTTCAGTTGAAATATTTAATTTTAATTTGATGGTAAAAATCATACAAAATCTGTCAGGTCATATACTGACATGTCTTTTATCTCGGCAACTATAATTCATAGAGATACAGTGTTCCAATAATGTCTTCGTGCAGCAGCTGTTTGAAACTTAGGTGATAAAAAACAATAAAGTTGGGCAATAAATTTGAAAAGGTTTTAATGCAGATTTATTTTTTAAATATTTATGTTCAATTTAGATACTAAAACTTAGTCACTTTGATTATTTTTTTTTTTATATAATGACTAAAAATAAAACAAAGTCGCAAATTTAACTCCAATAATGTTTCCGTACACTTCAACTTTTGCTTGCATTTTTGTTCTTGAGTGGAATCCAAAACCCAGTAGAAGACGTGGCAGACCGAGAATCAACTAGAAAAGGTCGCGGGATAAGAAAATTCCAGAATCGGGAAAGTCGTGGCTAGAGCAAAAGATCGTGACAAAGGGAGACGTTTCATTTTGGCCTATGCTACTTGTAGGGGTTACAGGAGAATACATACAAATTAAATCATAGAAAGAGTTAATCAATAAATTTGGGGTTTTATGCTAAAGAATTTTTCTATCAAAAAAAGGTTTCGTGTTCTTTATTTCTTATAAAAGTAGCAGCCATAAGAAACAAAATATCACTGTTTTGCCATCATATCACAGATTTTAAAATAAAAGTAAACGGCATCAAATAGGGAATTGTCCGCCAGTAAGCCAACAAATTTAAAGTCAGATGTTCTGTTTGCAATACTGCAGAATATCGTAAAACGATCAAAAATGTCTATCCACTAAGGAGGCCAATGTTATTTTTTGAACTAAATTCTAACTACATATAAAACACTTTGAAATCAACTTTTCTTAAAAACATGGCATAAGTTTTCTAATATCTGATAAATTGGCACTTAATTTATATTATGACTATATTTATGTATCAGCTCAAACAAGACAGAGCATTGCAGTTCATATTAGAATGAACTTCATTAGTCTGAATATTTCGAAACAAATGCAGTTGACAACGAAAGAGACAAAATTAATTTGACTGAAATTCAACATCTTGAAATTAAGTCTGCAAGTGCTGGCACAAACATTTAAAAAAAATTTGATATATTAAATTGATTTTTGCTGTACCTAAATTTATATTTTCAGCAAGGAACCAAATCGATAGTAATATAAATTAAAAGACTTTTCACAATTTTGCAAATTTGGCAATTTTTCATTTTATTATTAACGTTAAATTGAGTTGCCTTGCTGCTGAGCTGACTCAAGTCAAGCTGAGTTAAATGATGTAATTGATGAAAAGACACATTGTGCTGCTGACAATTTGTTGCATCAACAACAGCTGCAATAAAGTCATTTGTCTGCAAATTTGTTGCCAACATGGAAATTTTTCTGCTGTTTTTTAATCTGCTTATCGAATTAATACTTTAAGCATTTTTTATTTTTAAAATTTGTGCAACTTTTGCTCTCTTTGATAAGTCGGAAAATACACATTTCAACAGAAAATGGAAACGACAAATCAGAAGTAAAAGTCAATATTTAAAAAAAGAAAATACGCTCTGTTTTGCTTAATGCATAATATATTTAATATTTATAGAGCAGCTTTAAGTTTAATTTAATAAAAATGATTTTGCAACTGTTAACTAATCCAATTAAAATAACATAAATGTCAACAAATCGTATTAAAACTTATGTCCTTATATCCTTAAATCTGCCTTGAAATATTGAAGCTCATTTTAATGCAATTAAATGCAAGGATTTACTGAATAGACATGTTTAATTGTCTTTTTACTATTATTGTCTTAATGTTGCAAAATTAAACATTTTGCATGTAATTTACTTACAAATTTAAGCAATTAAATTGAAAAGTTGCACTGTAAAATTTATTAAGTAAAGAAAGAAACTTTTGTGCAATCTCTTGTAAAAATCTTAGAGCCTTTGATTTTGGAAACACTTTCAAAGCGACATTAAATTGAATGTTATTTTTCGATAACAACTAACAGGACACGAAGAAAATTCCAGTAGGAATAGAAAGTATAATTGAATTGAATTGAATTGTCTTTCCAGACATAAATCTTTACAAAATTAGTATATTGTGAAGTAATCAAAATCATTATAATCTCTTTGAAATGTTATTTTTTTAATAAATTGATTTTAATATCACAAATACTGATATAATAATAGTCATTTACAATATAAGCACGCTCTGTCAATAAGATTACCTCATTACAACCATAAAAAACTTATAAATTAAATGATTGCTCTATTGAAATCTTTATAAAGTATTCTTAAGCTATCATATAACAAATCCAGTTACTTTATTTGTAGAATTTTCTCCATGATTCTAGCAATCAGATGCTTTGGTCACGCACATGCTAAGTGATAAATCGCTCTAGTAATGACATAAACCATTTCCTAATAATTTTGGTAACATGAGTTTGCATTAGTTTTTGCAATTGACAGCCTCTTGATGATTCAGTAAGTTAGAATACAAGATATTTATTTTCACCCTGCACCAAACGTAAGTATGGCAGGTTTGGAAAACTACATACATTTTTGATCAGCGTAATTGTTATTTGTTGATATTGCCACGTCTGTCTGTCTATTGAAATCATTTTTACGGAAAAATTTACGATGATTGTTTGATAAAATTTTGGGCATTGATTTAGATAAAAATATGATTTCCTTTCCTGGAAAATAGGATCTTTTATCAAAATTTTGTATGGGAGTACCCTTAATAGGTGATAAAGGACTGGAATCGAACAAACGACAGAAATGTTGAAGAAAGAAAATAGTGCTGTTCGGTGAACATTTTTTCCCTTGCATCGGCAGCTAGGAATATTTTTTATCTAAATTTTATAGGGAAGCGAAATAAACATTATGGTGAGCACCTGATTTAGCGTTTTGTGCCTGTCAACTGACCACCTAGATCGTGTTAGGTCACACTTCTGGATTTTTTTCTTTGGGGTATCGGTAGCAATACTGGCAAGGGTGATCGAAAATTTGACCTTCCGAGTGCAACATATACGTAGAGAAGAAAGCATGGGAGCTACATTAATAGGTGGAAAAAGAGAGAAATTTAGGGGAACGAAATCATTTTTCTCTGACAGGGGATACATCCGGACGTAAGCATTTTTTTATCTTAGTATGTATGGGTATCCAATACATGCATTGCCCATTCTCAAACTAATCTTAAAGTTTTTAACAAAATTAAAAAAAAAAAAATAATAAAAATCGGAAATGTGATTGGTATGAAATTCCTTATACAAGTTCTACACTGTATTTCTAAATATTGTTTGTAAGCACAATCACTAATGATTTTTATAAAACATTGTTAAGAAATATAGCTCCTATTTATCGTTTCTTGGCATTGTTTTTACATATTTATGGTACCAAAACATTTTTGTAAACCTTAATTAAGCGAAACATTGTTCCTAAAAATTGCTGATGAATGTGAATTGTATTTACATAATCTCTCAAAGCCAGTATATAGCAAATAATTCTTTAGCATTATTGCTTAATATTGTTGCTAAATATTGTTGCTAAATATTGTTGCTAAGCATTATTGCTAAACATTGTTGCTAAACATTGTTGCTAAACATTGTTGCTAAACATTGTTGCTAAGCATTGTTGCTAAACATTGTTGCTAAACATTGTTGCTAAACATTGTTGCTGAACATTGTTCCTAAACATTGTTGCTAAACATCGTTACGAAGCATTGTTGTTAAACATTGCAGCGAAACCTTGTTGCTAAACATTGTTGCTAAGTATTGTTGCTAAACATTGTTGCTAAACATTGTTGCTAAACATTGTTGCTAAGCATTGTTTCTAAACATTGTTGCTAAACATTGTTGCTAAACATTGTTGCTAAACATTGTTGCTAAACATTGTTGCTAATCATTGTTGCTAATCATTGTTGCTAAACATTGTTGCTAAGCATTGTTGCTAATCATTGTTGCTAAGCATTGTTGCTGAACATTGTTCCTAAACATTGTTGCTAAACATCGTTACTAGCATTGTTGTTAAACATTGCTGCGAAACCTTGTTGCTAAGCATTGTTGCTAAACATAATTTTGTAATATCTTTTTCTAGCAATGTTGAAATACTATACACAAATAGTGTTGCTTTATCTTTTTCTACAGGGTAATTTCTTTTTATGGCCTCATATAGCATATCTGCATGTAATTGCATTTTCATTAGATTGCATGTGTATATAGTTGTGTGTGTGCATATGCATGTTGCACAGTCTTTCGTCTTCTTCTTTTCTAATTCAAAAGCGCCGTTGTTGTCGCAAAGCACAAAATTTATTGTAATGCAACTTTATTGCAAATTTTACAACCGGATTATTATAATGTTGCAACAACAATTACAACAATGACAATGGAGCATCATGACAGCTCACATTACATTATTACTCTTTGGCAGACATATAGCAAATACACATACATATACATATATGCATACTATAATACATATGAATAAAACACATGCTTGTATACAGTTGACATAAATGTACGAATATGTTTTATGTACACACACATACAAGTGTAAAATGTTGCATACATTCAGAAAATTCATTTTCATTTTACTAACAAGTTGCGAAAGAAAATTTTCTTCTTTGGTTGCGGATTGATACCGCCTACAGTTTGTATACTTGAATTACAGTGCGCGAAATGGCAATGAGATCAAACTGAGCGAAAGAAGATAATGATGCAAACAAGTACTCAAAGGAATGGTGTCAGCAAAAGAAGGGTCTGTGCGAGGATAAATCTGGCTTAAATAATGGTTATAATTTTTTTTATTTTTTATTTTTCTTTTATATAATGTTGGTATTTACTTTGATTAGCTTATTACTCTAAAAAGTTATGTAAGCTGGTATCTCTATTGGGCCAAAATCAATCTCAGTTCTATTGAACAGTGCAAAAGTAGAAAACATGAAAAAACTTTAAATAAACTTCTTAAACTTCAAGTTTTCGTGCATTGTACGGCAGTTGGTATTTTTGTAATTGTCATGTTGCTCTTTCCTGATGTCGCAACTTTTGTCATTTGATTTTTAACTTTTTTTTTGTTGGTTGGTACAGTTTCATGGTATTGCAGTTGCTGTTGCCGTTGCCGCCGCAAACTTTGTACACATTGTACTTTATGTAAATGATCACAATAAGAGCAACTGCAACAACAACGACGCAATCTTTATTTGCTCTTCTTAGGTTGCAGAAAAAAGAGCAAACTTTTCCCATGCAAAATGCATTTGCATATAATAGCTTCGTGTTTTGTTTTCTAACTATTTGTCCGCCTTTCGATACCGACCAACTTAATGTCTGCACGTTGATTTATCTGTCCCACTATCTCAAGAGAATACACTGGAAAAAAATTCTCTAGAATAGAAATATGGAAAATTGTTGGACAATGAAGGATTCACTGTTTTTTGGTCAGTAGATCAAATAATTAAACAAGTGTTGACACGAAATAGACGCTCAATCTATGAATTACTTGGCAGAGTATACATTATCTGTACTTTCATTATTTGTAGATTAATCAGTCAAAAATAATCAACCAATCAGTCAATTATATAACTAAGCATTGAATCAATGAATCAAACGAAATGAATCTCATTCAATAAATACAGCAGTACTTAAATTAATCACTAACTAGAACAATTAATCAATCGATTAATTTAAATCAGTTAAGTCATTAATTCAATCATTAAATCAAATAAAACAATAAATCGATCAATAATAAATCTATAAAATATCGAATAAGTCAATCAAGTGATCATTTCATTTGTTAAATATTAAATCGATTATTCGGTGAATCAACGAACCGAGTACTCAATCAATCAATCAATCAAACAATTACAGATCAAATACTTAAATTCTTAGTCAATTTATAATCCAAGCAATGAGACAATCAATTTTTTATTCAATTAGTCAATCCATCTTCAAAACAGTTTAAGCCAATACAGCCCAGATTCGTACAAAAACTATTAATGATTAAAATTATACCACGATTATGCTCATCTATGCAAATCAACAGTTCAAAGGAAGAGCCAAAAATCTTTTCAATGATTCCTGTTTGAATTTAAAATATTGTTTCATGTGCACAATTTTTTTCTTTATGGGAGATTGCAAGTATAATTTATCGCCCTTATTGTAAGTTTTGGAAAATTGTTTTTGTTGTTTTGTTTCTTGAACTTTCTTCCACTGTCCTAACCTATTCTACTGTAATACATTTTTGCCGTTCAACACTTTAGTTACAGCGATTCGTGGTTTTTCAAAGTTTTACTTGAAGCCCTTTGCTTTCATTGATAGTCACAGTAGTGTCATATAAATTACGACTGAATGTTGAACAATTGTTTTTTCTATATTCGGTGGAGCATATTTCCAGTCAAAAATGTCAAAGTAAATAGGAATTTGAGTATGAATATGACAAAATGCGTACATACAAAAATCTTAAAAACTTTAACTACTGAAGGTCATTTAGTTTAAATAAAAAAAAACTATATTATGGTTTTTGGTCAGTTATTTAAAGCATTATACATAGTCTCAAGGCAACTTTTCTATAGAAACAAAAGAATCTAAATGGAAACTTCTTAAGCCACAGCAGCTATAAAACGCTCTTTATTCTGTGGTTTCATGCTTTAAAATCTTTGAATTTTTATTTTATTATTTTTTTTTTTTTTTGTTTCATTATATTTCATTCAATGCAGTTGTGCTTTTGGCGGCACGATTTTCATTTTGAAATATAAAAGATATGGCGTAATGGCCATCATCAGTATAACCGCCGTTACCGCCTCGACCATCCACCCACATTGACCATTGAAGTGTAGCGAAAAAGAATTGAAAAATGTGTAGTAGATTCCTTGGCACGATTTTTGTTGCATTTTTCCAGTAGGTACTTTTCTATAAAAAAAAAACGCTAAGACGCATAAAATTAAAAAGCTTTTAGTTTAATTGAACAGAGCTGAGCATAGGCGGGCTGTTGCTAAAGAATCAAAATTCAAACTTTACGCCTTATTGATATATGTATTTAAATTTAATGATTAGTATTGGTGGAAACAATCAATTAAGAATCGAACTCAAGTAAGTGAAGTTTAGTGAGCATAATCATTTTAACGATTTAGATCTGGTTTTCGAGATATTTAAATTGAAAAGTTAGTAATGTAATCCACAGCCGTTGCAAAATACTTAAGAACGTCAGTGTTTATGCACATTACTTACTTGCTTACAATGCAATAACGAGACTTTTTTGGTACTCTTTTTCTGCTATGATCATTCTGACTCGATTAATGTGCATTATGGTTTCGGCCTTAAAATTTTTTCGTTAAAATTTTGCCATAAAGCTAAGAAAGTCAAATTTTCAGAAGAAAAATACTTAAGAACTATTCAAAAACTGATTGGAAAATATTCGTAATTATTAATATGCATTCTTAACGTTACTCCACAGATCCTTGATTGTGTCTAAGTCCGTGCTTCTGGTGAAAAGTACTTTGGATCAAATGCCGCTCTTTTTGGCTGCCGAACATACTTTTGACCACCTGGGCCTACTCTATTTATCTTTGTTTGATCACTAAATAGAATATGGCACCACTGATTTTGGGTTCAAGAGATGTGCCTTCGAGCAAATTCAACTTGGCATATTCGTTTCGTAATAAAGCACAGTGGTGGCTCAATAATGATTTGAGGTTGCTTACAGTGGTGTGGCGTTGGGCCAATACACCGAATTGAAGGTACTATGGTATGGTTCAATATATTGAGATACTCCAGAACGTAATGTTACCGAGGTTTGAAGAGAATTTGCCAGTCATATGGAAATTTCAACAAGACAAAGACTTTTAGAGTTGGCAGAAAATTTTTTCTAGACAATTCCATCACTATTCTGGATTGAGCATCTTCAAGCACGGACTTAGACACAATCAAGAATCTGTGGAATGCCGTTAAGAATGCACTCAATACGCAAAATATTACGAATTTTGACCTTGGCATTCTAAGCAAGTAAGTAATATGAATATACATTGTAGAAGACAACGGCTGTATTCTACAAAGTACGTCCAAAGCGTAGTTTTCTTGTAAAAGCATCAATTTTTGTCTTTCAAATGGTGAAAACTTTAGGTAATTAGCTTAAATTTTTCCATAAAAAAGTTTTCTTTAAAACATTAGGGTGACCCAAGAAACTTTTTTTTTTTTGTAAAGCAAGTCAAACTAGTAAGGGTGTATTTTGAAAATTTTGCTTATATGGGAAGTGCCACGCCCTCTTGTCCGAACTCACCCAGTTTTTTCCCAGAGTTTGAATTTATAGTTCTAAGCATTTGAGTGAAATTTGGTTGGATTATCTCAAAATATGTTTTCAACATAGCGTTTTGAACCTTTTGCTTATATGGGAGGTGACACGCCCTCTTGTTTAGTTTTTGCTTAAAGCTTGTATTCATAATTCTTAGTGTCTGAGGAAAATTTAGTTCGATTATCTCAAAAAACGCTTTCAGTATAGCGTGTTAAAGCTTTTGCTTATACGAGAGGTGCCACGCTCTCTTATCTGAATTCGCCCAGTTTTTGCTCAGAGCTTGCGCTTACAATTCATAGTATTTTGGTTGTATTATCGTGAAAAATACTCAAAAAATTGCATTTTGAATATTTTTTGTATGGGCGGTAGGCGTGTCTGTTGACCGATTTCGTTCATTTTCAATCCCCCGAGCTAACTTTGACGGCGAAGGCTGTGCACCAAATTTCATTGAATTATCTTGCTTAGTTTTCCCAAAAAATGTATTTCCACACACAGCCAGCCAGCCACCCAGCCAGCCACCCAGCCAGACAGACGGACATAGCTATATCGATTCAGGAGGTGACGCTGATCAAGAATATATATACTTTTCTATATCTGCCACGCCTCCTACTCTGCGTTACAAACGGAAGAACAAAGTGAATATACCCTGGGTGTAGGGTATAAAAATCCTATATCTCCTCAGGGCTATATTTTAGACCCTCCAAAGATGCAGTGTTTTGCTAGTCTAGGCTTCCTCTATACTTCCTAGAAGCTTTGTATCCTTATGAAATACATCGTGTATATGAATTCGGCACTTAACTTTGACAATATCTATCTACTGAAGTACCTTCGTCTCCCATGGTAATGAACTTAGGAATTATCACTTTCCAGGAAAGACTCTTTTTTTATAGAGCGATTTAATATTTTTGCAATGTGATAACATACAGATCAAAATCCCTGTCGTCTGCTAGTAAAGCAGTTGCAACTTTTGTACTTTATTTCAAATAAAAACAAGGTCCCAAGTGTAAATCAAATTTGCACAAAAGAAACAAAAAACATTTTCATTTTAATTCTGCTTTTTTCCTTTGTTTTTTTGGAGCTTAAAAGTGAATTTAAGAAAAGCTCTTAAAGAAAATAAATATTTAATGAAGACATTTACACAATTGACCCAAAATGAAATAGAAAATTAAATGAAAATATTCCCATTATAAAATTATAGCTCAAGGCTAAGGTTAAAGATTTTGATCTACGTATGCAGTGGAGCTTAAATTTAAGTGGGTGAAACTTTGAATTTAAATTGCAGAAACAAAAGACAACACAAATACTCGCATACACACACGCACGCACACATCAATCTCTAAAGAAACTATACAAACTCATATGCCAACTCAACACCATTACCTATTCGTATTATACAAATGTTAATTTGCTCTCGAATTGATTGATTGTTTGTATGCGTCACATACAATACAATCAAGAAGCATACATGCTGACACAAATATACATATATGTATAAATGTATCGTTGTTACCACATACTGATACATTCAAAGCACAGTTTACAATACATCAAAAGGAAATTAGCACCCGAAAACTAAAACTAAAGTGAAAAAAAAAAAAAAAAATGGAGCGGGCAAATGAATGCTATCGAAAACAGTGAAAGAGAGTGTGAGAGAGAGAGAGGGGGCGTGTTGGATATAAAAACATCATGAGCGACAGTGGTTGTATTGATAGCGGCATTGATACTCATTCAAGCACCCAAAAGCAGAGGAAAAGGCATTTCGATTTCCTTCCTGAAGACTTCCTTCCTTCCTGCTATGTAACTTTATCGTGCTTTTACAACTAATTTCTTAAGTTGCCGTTGTTTTAAGTGAGTAGCGTGTTCTTTTTTTTTTTTTTTTTTTTTTGCGAGTGCTCATTTATGTTATAGTGTAAAGGGTAACTATTTGGTTATTGTTATAGAAATTTAGTTCTTAAATTATCGTTGTCCATGGTGTTCAATAAAATATTTTTATGTATGCTTTATGTATTTTTTTTACTTTTATAAGAAGATCTAATTGAAATATTTATGATAGTATTTTCCCAAAAAATGGCAATGTTTTGATTTTAGAAAGCATGTCTTTTTACTTAGGAGACTAAGAACTATTGATTCCAACAAAATAAAAGTACCCTAAGTTGTCCTATTTAAATATTTTATTTGGACAACGTGTGTCACTTTTTAGGGAATTCGATCACATAAAAATAAAATCAAATGACATTTAATGCCATTTAAAAAAATTATGGCACATCCCCCTTATAACATTACTTTTGTACGAGCATTATTTAGTTTCAAATGATTATCATAAGCAATCGTTTAAAATTCGTGTGATACAACCAAACTATCACCCTTCACTCTATAATATAAATTAACTTGCCGCTGTATTAGCAGATGTTGCACTCACCCCTGGCAGCAACCGATCTTCCCATATAACCATCCAATACCCTACACTTCATTTGTGCTCATTCTCATAGAAATTTCTTTTGTATTGATTAGGTCAGCAAGAAATTCTTGCATATTTACACTAATGAACTTGTGATGTACCGTTGCAAACACATTAACTACATACAACACACACACACAGTAGTTGATGTTTGCGTGCCTACGCACCAATACCATCATGTCCTCTACTCTAGAGAAATACCCACACGCAAACATTGCTACGTGTTTTTATTTGTATTTTTATGTATTTCTATTAATTTTATATTTTCACTTATTGTGTTGTTTTTGGTATTTCAATGTTATTTTGTTGTCGTCCCTTATTTATTGACACAATCGCTAACACACACACCCAAGTGTATTAAACGTATTTCCATGTACCACAATTTCTTTGTACTACTTTGTGCTGTTCATGTGTATGCGTTTTCTTTACCTTTACCAACACATTTAAGTCGTGTAACTAATGCTATGTCGTATTTTAACCTCATTTATTTGAAATCATTTCTGTTGAGTTTGTAAAAATTTGTTGTTGATGTTGTTTTTTTTTCTGCAAATGCAAACGCCCTGAGCTTAAATTAATCTTCACCGAAAGCAATATAAAAGCTTAAAGTTTATATCTTACTTATATGCATAGATACAGTCGGAATGAGTTGCTTTGAGGAGGTTGAGAAATTTTGGTAAATATTGAAAAGGTTGGAAAATCGAAACCATAGTTTTTAATTGAATACAATAACTTTTTGTTTGCGAACGTCAGAAATTTTGTATGAAATATTTCACGTCAATGTCCAATGTTCAATGTTCAATGTTCAATGCTCAATGTTCAATGTTCAATGTTCAATGTTCAATGTTCGATGTTCAATGTTCAATGTTCAATGTTCAATGTTCAATGTTCAATGTTCAATGTTCAATGTTTAATGTTCAATGTTCAATGTTCAATGTTCAATGTTCAATGTTCAATGTTCAATGTTCGATGTTTAATGTTCAATGTTCGGTGTTCAATGTTCAATGTTCAATGTTCAATGTTCAATGTTCAATGTTCAATGTCCAATGTCCAATGTCCAATGTTCAATGTTCAATGTTTAATGTTCAATGTTCAATGTTCAATGTTCAATGTTCAATGTTCAATGTTCAATGTTCAATGTTCAATGTTTAATGTTCAATGTTCAATGTTCAATGTTCAATGTTCAATGTTCAATGTTCAATGTTCGATGTTTAATGTTCAATGTTCGGTGTTCAATGTTCAATGTTCAATGTTCAATGTTCAATGTTCAATGTCCAATGTCCAATGTCCAATGTTCAATGTTCAATATTCAATGTTCAATGCTCAATGTTCAATGTTCAATGTTCAATGTTCAATGTTCGATGTTCAATGTTCAATGTTCAATGTTCAATGTTCAATGTTCAATGTTCAATGTTCAATGTTCAATGTTTAATGTTCAATGTTCAATGTTCAATGTTCGATGTTTAATGTTCAATGTTCGGTGTTCAATGTTCAATGTTCAATGTTCAATGTTCAACATTAAATGCTCAGTGTTCAATGTCCAACGTCAAATGTCTAACATAAAATAACTGATGTTCAATGTCCAATGTTCAATATCAGATGTCCTAAATCCAATGTTAAATATCCAATATAGAGTATTCAATATCCAATGTTCAATGACTAATGTTCAATGTTCAATGCTCAATGTTCAATGTTATTGTTCAATGTTCAATATTCAATGTCCAATGTTTAATGTTCAGTGTTCAAAGTTCAATATTCAATGTCTAATGTTCAATGTTCAGTGTTCAATGTTCAATGTTCAATGTGCAATCTGCAATGTTCAATGTTTAATGTTAAATGTTCGGTGTTCAAAGTTCAATGGTCAATGTTCAATGTTCAATGTCTAATGTCCAATGTTCAATGTCCAAAGACAAATGTCTAATGTCTAACATTCAATGACTGATGTTCAATGTCCAATGTTCAATATCAAATGCCCAAAATCCAATGTTAAATATCCAATATCCAAATATAGAGTATTCAATGTATCCAATGTTAATGTTCAATGCGCAATGTTCAATGTTTAATGTTCAATGTTCAATATTCAATGTCAAATGTTCAATGTTCAGTGCTCAATGTTCAATGTTCAATATACAATGTCCAATGACCAATGCTAATGTCCAACTCCTTGGTCAAAGTCTAGGTCTTCTGTACAGCTTTAGATTCCTTAGATACAAATTTCTCACTACTTCAGGAAATTTTTATGAAACAATATACATGCTTCCACTCTATGTTTATATTAGGGGTCAGCACAAGACATCTTGAAATAAAGTGTACTTTTTTTTACACCAACATTTTTCACTGAACTGATGCATTTGATCCAAAAAATTCAAGATTCAAATCATCGTGTACACTGATTTCATTTTGACACTATTTACATTGTCTTGTTTTATCAGTGTGAAAAATCAACTTGATTCTAAAAAATACATCAGTGTACTCTATTTTATAAAAACAAATACTTCAGGTCACTGTAAAACGTGCGTGTAGAGAAACTACATACAATAAAATTTATGATATGGTAACACTTGCAGAATTGTAGTGGCTTTCATACATTTTTGCGACAGAGAGAGAGAGCGTAAACAAAAAAGAGGCACAAGAAGAGAGCGATAAACTACTCTTATCATACCATTAGCATTTAGTAGTGTACACTACTACTACAGTATGCAACTAAAATAACTGAAACAAATCAAACAAGACAAATACGCACAGTATTTGTTTATTTTCTTTCAAATTCTAGTTCTGTCAAGACATTTACTCACGACACTGAACTAGAGCATTTGATAAATAAAAAACGGGTACAAAATATAACGTATCTTGAAACGAAATGTCTTAAAACGCAAACAAGACGTCTTGTGCAGACCCCTAGTTTATATGCTTTTACATTTCGCTACAAAATTTCATAATAAAACTTTAAAGATTTTAATTTATGTCTCTGCTAAAAGCTTTGCTGTGTTACGGTATCAAAATGTTCCCGCTGTTCAATACCTTCACTATGCAATGCTTCAATGTTTGCAATTCATATTGAAACCGTGATGTAAGTTCAATATCAAAATTGAAGAAAAGAAGAAAAATTGTGCTCTTGCATAAATTGAAGTTTGTAAGAAATGGTGTAACACATTGCACTTGAAAGCTTTAAGAAGCAGCAGTAACGGTGTGTTATAAATTTACAAGCTTAAATAGCATTGAGCATGAAGGGAAACATATTTACGAGCGTTGGCAGCATTGGTAAAGAAAATGAGCACTTTTTGTTGAGATCAAATGAAGTGCAATGTTTTATTATACAACACCGGGGATTCATGTAGATGAGCGGTTTATTTTTCAAATGTGCTGAGCACATTTCGAGAATGATTACTTTGAGTAGAATATGCTTTCAGCCTTTTATTTGGATTGGTGTATGTTCCCCATTATAGTATAGTTGTAAGAAGAGAAACTTATATTTGATCATTTTTGATTACGCCTACCGTTAGTAGGCATGATCGGAAGGTAGTATAGGGTTATCAACAATGTCAACATCGCTTGCAACCCTAAGTCAATTTCGTTTTACAAATGCTATTTCGATTTTACTATATTGCTTATAGCACGCGAGTGAGTCATCGCATTTTTGTTCTTGTTCTTGTTTTAATCAGTTGCGCGATTGACTTAAAGTTGCAAGTGATGTTGGCATTAGTGATTACCCTATACTACCTTTCGATCAGAGTATGGTATTCATGTTCGGAATCTACTTACTAACCAACTTTCATAACTATTCGAGATGTTAGGAAAATGGGGACAAACAGATTGAAATATTTGAAGCGGATGAGGGCTATTAATATCTTTGAAAATATGATAATATTATGAAATGATTTACACAAAGATCATGATAACTGCCCACACTGGTTCAAAATCCTTAAAAGCTGGCAAAAAGTTGAAAAAAAAAAAGTTTTTTTAAATTAACTTTTTTTGGACCGTGTTGTCTAACAGATAGTCATAGACCTCAAAAAATTTGTAAGGAAGATCCAGATATTCCTACAATGCTCTTGGGATCTCTCCAAAAGTACGCTTCTCAGACGCAAAATTCTGTGAGTTAAAAGTAGAAATTTAGTGTTCACAGTAAAAATTATGTGGTGACTGTAAAACTGAACCGATTTTAATGTTTTAACTTGAAATCTCTTCATAAAAAAAAATACTATCTAACCTTTTCATTCAAAACTTGCAATAATTTATACTTTTTTGATAATTTTGATTAACTTAGAATCAAATTATTTCACAAAATCAGTTTGCAATTGTTAAGAAAAACACCCAGAACTAATTTATACCACGTCATATCATTTTGGATTTAAGAAGATTGAAACCCTTTCTAACACATATAAAAAAATTGAGGTGCCTTTTTTTGCCTTCTTTGTTTGACGCGATTTTTTCTGAGGCGTCCATAAATAACATTATTATACATAATTAATCTTATATATAATTCAGTGTTCAATGTGTCTCCCGAGTTAATAGGGACTTGTACATCCTAGGAGTTTGGTAAACGCGCAGAAGAACGCAGTTGTTGTACGTTCATCTTCTCACAAACATGCTGCCCGCCTAGCAGGATGTTTGAATGAAAAGAACTCCATACAAATTTGTGCCAGTAGTTCCGGCTGCATGTGTAGCAGGAACCAGAAATATAAGAAAGAGTACGCGCCAGATACCGGCTGCATAGCGAAAAGTACGCGCCAGATACCGGCTGCATAGAAAAAAGTACGCGCCAGATACCGCCGGCTGCATAGAAAAAAGTACGCGCCAGATACCGCCGGCTGCATAGAAAAAAAAAAGTACGCGCCAGATACCGGCTGCATACAAAATTTAGAATTCAGTCAGCTTAACATAGCTAATTGCTAACGATATCAATAGCAGGACGATCCTTTCTTTTTAGTCTGGAGAAATTTTCTAAATTTTTTAACCTCCGTGCCAATGGATTAGGATGATACAGTAATCTTGCAACGTAACTTTGCTTGTATTTGTTGATTTCGTCTTTGACCAAGGGGATGCAAAGATCCCGATGTATGTTTTCGTTCCGTATATACCATGGAGCACCAGTCATGATTCTTAGAATTTTTGACTGAGTCCGTTGTATTAGTTCAATGTTCGAGGAGCTGGCGTTACCTCATAACTGTATACCATATAACCAAATTGGCTTAATGATGGATTTATATAAAAGGATTTTATATTCAAGTTTCAGACGGGACTGGCTATTTATGAGCCAATGTAGACTAGAGGCTTTTAGTTTAACATGCGTTTTTTTGGCTTCAATATGCTTTTGCCACGTAAGCCGTCTGTCTAAATGAATACCTAGGTATGTGACGTTTTTTGATAATTGTGATTAACTTAGAATCAAATTATTTCACAAAATCAGTTTGCAATTGTTAAGAAAAACACCCAGAACTAATTTATACCACGTCATATCATTTTGGATTTAAGAAGATTGAAACCCTTTCTAACACATATAAAAAAATTGAGGTGCCTTTTTTTGCCTTCTTTGTTTGACGCGATTTTTTCTGAGGCGTCCATAGGAAAATTTAAATAATATTGCTTGCCAAGTGCTAATATGTGTTGCTCGCCAAAAAGAATAAAATTTTTTTTATTATTATAAAGCTCATACTCCATGATAAAGGAATCTAGGACCCCTTTTTAACGTACATCAATTTACCGTTGCACACAACTTTGTCAAAGTTAAAGTTTTGAAATAAATTTTTAAAATAAATATAAAAATTGCGCAAGTGTTGTTTTTTTCCATTTCGAGTCCGCCATTTTGTTTTTTAAAAATCTAATATCAGATTCGTGATCAGTGACCCCAAAAATCCCCGACTAAATTTTTTTGTTGGATTTGGTTGACTATTTATACAAATCATCCGCCATTTTGAATCCACCATTTTCTTTTTTAAAAAATCTAATATCAGATTCGACAGCACTGACTGTATTTCTTAACGTTTCTTGAACAATTTTAGGTTTTTTCGAGTTTTAAAAAATATTTAGCATTTTTGAAAATCTTCAATATTTTTGATATATTTCACTTTATTTAATTAAACTTCATTTCAGGGAAACCCTCTAAAATATACACGAAGGGGAAGAGTGTTGCCCAAAAATCTAACAATAGTGATCAGACAGTTGGAGGTCAATGTAAAGTTATACAAACGAAAAGAGGTCAGTGGCATATAGCTTGGTGGATTTCTATCTCTGAGGATGGGTTAAGATTAAGGATCAAGATTGGCGGTTTGAAAATACTAAATTTTAACGACCCTTGTTGCAATATGCTTACCATATATTGAACAGGATAAGAAATATATTTTTATATACAGACTTGTTAAATAAATAAAATTGAACAAAGCAAGAAGTTACTTTTTTTCAGTTGTCATTTCGCACATACTACAACAGGCATAATAAGCTCTTTAAGTAAGTTCACACTTTTAGTAAATCTGACTGTGTTTTTCTTTTCCTTTTCACTAACTTTAGTAAGTTGCAAACTTTTTAAATCTTTTTACAAATCCCCGCCAAATTAAATAGGGTCACCACGATTTGCACCCACGAATTTGTTTGTTAGCAAATAACTTTTTTGTTGTTTTTGTTACCAAATCTCTCTCTCTCACGTAATGCTATTACGATTTTTATTTTGTATTTATCTTATTATTTTTACTTTATTTTTGAATTTTATCTTCATGTTTTTATTTATTTTTAATAAAACCGCACACCTGTGTTAGTGACATATATATTTATTTGTTCGTATATATGTATTTGCTTGTAATTATAAACAGTTTCCTGGAGTCATAGCTCTCCCCTTGGATATTTGCTTGGATTTAAATCTTACCAACCAACCCCATATAGAAAACTTTAGTGTAAAAAGCATTGAAAAGTGTTGCCATTTTTTTGTTGTTACACAATAAGGTAAAATTGTGATTTACGTTGCAGCAGATGTGACACAGTGTGCAAAAGTAAAAAAAAAGTGAACAAAACTAAAGTGAGAGGTGATACAAAAAACAGTACTTCGAGGACATTGGTTACTTTTTCTCTTTTCATAAGCTTGATGACCACAGCTTTGAAACTGATAAGTTTATGCTGAATTAAAGAGTAAACACTACGTAAGATATGTACGTCTAAACAATGAGTATAAAAAAAAGTATTTTTGTTAGCAGTATGAAATAGTTTTCAAGAAAATTAGATGTATTACTTATTCGTTCAATTCCCATACTAACATAACCATTTAATAAATATAGTTGAGAAGAAAAACGTCTTCTGTTTTGGCAATGTAAGTAACAGGTCATTCAATAAGTTCGTAGGATGACACATAGATGGCTTTAGTAGAATTTTTTCCATATAATTTTTATTTAGTAATAACCTTCAAACGATACGTGTATAAATTTGACAGCAATCTGACTATTGGTTCGTGAGTTATAGCATTTTGTGTAAAGCAAGTTTTGAAAGTGAAATAAAAATGGAAAAAAGTAAATTTCGAGCTTTGATAAAGCATTGCTTTTTGAAGAAAAAAAATACAGTGGAAACCAAAAAATGGCTTGATAAATATTATCCAAACTCTGCTCTATCGATACAAATGGATTGCTGAATTTAAACATGGTCGTGCCAGCACAAATGATGCAGAGCGCTGTGGACGCCCAAATGAGGCTGTTATTCCAGAAAACATAAAAAAAATCCACAAATTGGTTATGAACGATTGCAAATTGAAGGTGCTTGGGCTAGCGGACATTGTAAAGATATCAGATGGTAGAGTTTTTACCATTTTAAACGAACATTTGGGTGTGCGAAAGCTCTGTGCAATGTGGGTGCCGCGTGAGCTCACAGTCGACCAAAACAAAAACGAAATGATGCTTCAGAGTAGTGTTTGGCGCTATTAAGCCGCAATAAAATCGAATTTTATCGTCGATATGTGACAATAGATGACACATGACTTCACTATTACACACCAAAATCCAAAATACAGTCAGCTGAGTGGACAGCAGTCGACGAACCGAATCCAAAGCGAGCAAAGTCGAAAAAATTGGGCAGTAAGGTGAGGGCGTCTGTATTTTGGGATGCGAAGGGAATAATATTCATCGACTATCTCCAAAAAGGAACCACCATCAACAGCGGCTATAACTGTGCACTTTTGGATCGATTGAAGGCTGAAATCGCAAAGAAACGGCCACATTTGCGAAAGAAAAAAGTGTTGTTTAACCAAGACAATGCACCGTGTCACAAATCGATGAAAACTATGGCAATATTGAATGAATTGTGCTTCGAATTGCTTACCCACCCACCGTATTTTCCAGATTTAGCATGCAGCGACTTTATCCTATTTTCAGATCTCAAGAAAATGCTTGCTGGAAAGAAATTTAAGTCCAATGATAAAGTAATCTCTGAAACTGAGACTTATTTCGACGAGAAAGAGAAAACGTACTATTAAGTGGTATCGAAAAGTTTGAAAATCGCTATATTCGTTGTATCGCCCTCGAAGGCAACTATGTTGAATAATAAAATCGAGTTTTGTCAAAATTTTGTTTTTTTCTTACTTATCCTACGGACTTATTGAATGGCATGTTACACAGGGTAACTTTAGGTATTTTCGAAGTTCTTCAACAAAATTCGAAGTTTAGCACGTGTTTGCCACTGTTCCCACTCAGAAATTTTTGCAAAGGTATATTTTTTTTTTCCAAATTAATCATCGCACTTAACTGTCAAAAGTTCTCTGTATTGCAAGCTGCACAAAAAAAAATATTTCTCAAAAACTCTAAAGTAAATTAATAAAATAAACTCCAAATTCTTTACTTTACACAATTATGATAGTCTTAACATGGCCAATTTAACTGTTCTAAGCACATTGCTCGCAAAGAATTTTTAAACTGTTTTAGTAAAAAAAATTTTATAACAAATAACCTTTTGAAAATCCATTAATTTTAGCCAAAATTGAGGAAAAAAGAAATCAAGTTCTGTAAAATTTGCTTCATTTCGGTGTTCAAGACTTAATACATAAGCTAATGAAATAATTTATTTAGGTTTTTATTTCCATAAACTTATTCATTTTTATGTATCTTCAATTAATCGGAATTTTGGAATTTCTGCCTTTAAAATATTCTTCCCAATATTAGTTTATACTTAGGTATTCTTTAACACTTTTGAAAGTATTGAATGATTCGAAAAAAATATAAAAGTTCTAAGGTACATTAGAGCTTAGTTCAGTTTAGGTAGTTTGAATATGTTTTTTTAATTATAATAACACAATGGTCATACTTTCGAATTCTTTGATTTGAACAGATTATACATTAAATTAAAAAGAATATCATAGGAAACTTATCACAAAAGTTATAATTTTAAAGTTGTAGCATTAAGGTGACGATATTGCAATAAAAATAGCAATATAACACTAACAATTTAATAATATAGCCGAATAAGGTTTCGAGTTTTCAAATAAAATGAGAAAGTTTTGTTTTTGCCCATACCTTTTTTGCTGTCCTTAGGACTTGGTAAATGTTTGCGCGTCCTCGTGTTATTCGCGATATTATACATATGATGAATCGCACAAATAAAGTGAAAGAACACATTGGAAGAGAATCACATACTCTTCAAACAGTTAAATATATTTTCCTACAACTAACACCTTAAGAAATATTTTGAAAAACCATTTAAGTTTCGAAAATTATATTTTTGAATAGTACAAAACCTTTTCTGAAAAAAAATTGCGTGCTCGGAGCCACGCAGTACATAGAAAGAAAAGTCGTATAAAGTTTCCAGCCACTTTCTTTAAAATGCGTGCCAACGATATCTTTAGGAGTTTTTCTAAGTTTGTATTACGACGAAACATAAGGCACTAGCATAGCATTTTTTATAAAAATGCTATAATTTCTATAAGAAAGAATATTAAAAACTCAAAGAAACCATGGAAAAAATTCTGTCTCCTTGGTTTTTATGCATCGCTGATAGCCTCACGTTTTTTCTATGAAAAGCATAATAATTTGTCATAACATGAAATGCCTATCACTTTGTCAAAAATGAATAACTAAGCTTAAAAATGATAGCGGTCAAATAACCGATTTTTTGAAAAACAGAACAGGTCGGAGTTTCCCATTTTCAAAAAAAAAACTTTTTGAATAGTCCATAAAAACCATTCCATAGCACTTCAAAACTAAAATATCATCAAAAAGAATTTTAAGTAAAAATTAAATGAATTCGGATGGATAACGGAACAGATAGGATTTTGTCATTTCATAAGAAAAACATTTTCTATAGTCGGTAAAAACTCTTGCATTTGCTTTCGATATTAAAATGTCATCAAAAAGTTTTTGTTCTGCAGGTTAATTGAAGTCAAATGGGTTACGAAACAGACCTGAAGTTTTACATTTTTAAAAGAAAAATATTTTCAATTGTCGGTAAAAACTCTTTCATTTCACTTTAAAATTAAAATGTTATCAAAAAAAATTTAATGAAGTTGGACGGGTTACGGAACAGGCATCAAAAAGTTATTGATCTGAAGTTTAATTGAAATTGCATGGATTACGGAACGAGCCAAAATTCTATTTCGAAATCAGCTGCTTCAGATGGCTTAAACTATTAGTAAGAATTGTATGAAAGAAGTTGCATAATTTTGAGTTAAAACTTATAACGACGTAAAGTTACCGGCATATAAACTATATTATATAATACAAAATCTTTCTGATTTTCCTTCAAATCAGGAAAAATATCTAACTTAGTATTTTGGACAATTTTTGCTTTCTAGCGCATATTTTTAACTGAATGTCGAAACAAAAAAGTTAAAAATTTTGTAATGAAAAGTAATATGTTTTAAAAGTTGGCAAAAACACTTAAATTTCACATCGAAAGTACAACTCTATCAAAAAGTTTTCGAAATAAAATTGCTTTACAGAATAGGCCGGTATAAAGGGTTTAGTGATTTTTGAAAATTAATTGAGTTTTATTTCGTTGTAGACTGTAGATGATTAATTTAAGGTAAGTAATTAAAAAAATTTTTGTTGCCTATCAAAATTTTTCTATTTTGATAAATTTCGGGATTTTAAAAATATTCTGCGTTCGAATTTGAGAGGGAAAAAATATTTTTTCGATGCAACTTAGAACTTTTATGATATTCTATGATTTTTTTTTTTTTTTTTTTTTTTGTTAAAAAATTAAGAATAATTTATAGTTTTTGAATAAAAAAATAAAATTAAGAGTATTTGGCGATAATTAGAAACTTATAAACTAACATAATATACACATACGTTCATTAAGGTATATTCGATACATATATAATACTTTAATAATACCTATATATTTAAGCGCAATGTTACTATATTGATTTTTGTGTTTTTATTAAATACGTAATATATAAATGTATATTTATGTATACATAACTAATTAACATACATTGAAACATATGCATATACATATAAACAAAAAGCAACACCGAACGTCAAAACCAAATGACATTTAAAAAAATATTGACTAAATGGATTTTTCAGTTGTTTTTAAAATCACATTAGTACGTTTTAGAAATAAAACAAAATATAAAAAATATAAACAAAAATAAAAAAAAAACTGTTCCTAATAACATTATATAACACAAACACAGTTAAACAAAAATCACACATGTAAGCTTACCAACTTATATGCCATATTGGCAGAAATACATATGTATGTACGTAACACATTAACAATAACGCCATTTTTTTGTGTATTGAATTTTTTTTCTGGCTTAAATATTTGTTTCATAAAG
The DNA here is from genome assembly GCA_951812925.1 of Calliopum simillimum. Lineage (NCBI taxonomy): Eukaryota > Metazoa > Arthropoda > Insecta > Diptera > Lauxaniidae > Calliopum > Calliopum simillimum. Next base: position 100,127,585 of record OX638369.1, read on the forward strand.
TTTTTTGTTTTTTGCATTTTACTAAAAGTCGCTTTTTCTTATATAAAATATGAAATAAAAAATGTTTAAACTTTTTAAAAAACATTTAACTTACAATGACAACATAAAAAGCTCCTGTGAAACTTTTTTTTTAAGCTTTTGCAAATGAATTTGTATGTTTTCAGTTTTTATTTATGAAATTACTAGCTAATTGCAATGTTGACAATAAAATATTCTCTTTTTTTTTTTTTGTTGCATTAAACGAAAAGCAAAACACAATTTATAGATACGATTAAAACGTGATTTGAACATAATACGTATACATACAAAAAGTATGAAACAAATGATTTTTTGCAATAAATTTTGTTAGTTGTATTAGTTGATTTTTTTAAGAAAATTTTATTAGTTTTTTATGTACTTTGTTTTTGTTTTAAAACTGTTACTTATGTTGTCGTTGGTTGTTGTCATATTTAGTTTATTTAATTAAGGTTGCACATACTTACATATGTGAATTTTTATTACTGTGATATTTATTTAGATTTTTTAAAGTTTTGCCCGGATATTTGGTGAAGAAAATGCATCTTTGAATATACATATATAAAATATGTCCCATACGTTGGAAAAAAAAAACTCATTTGGTATGGTGTACCAAAAAAGTTGAACTGTACGAAGCAAATGGTTTTCAATTTATTGGGTCTAGAAGTAAGTATCCAGCGTTTTACAAAAGATGGCGCCATCAGGAGATTTCGGGCAGAAATATCAAATCTAATGTGTCATATTGATAGCGTGGGCATCTATCAACAACATTGCATGATTATATTTGTACATTTCTATCGGCGCCAATGGCCCATTTTACGAAAAGACGTTGCAAAAAACAATTTTATATTATGCAAATCTGATAATACCATAAAATAGAGAAATAAAGGGTGTTTTTTTTAGAGGTAAAGAACTTCGAATTGAAATAAAACACAAGAAAATCGTTTTAATGTCCATCAATTTGGCTTTATTGGAAGGATAATTTTATGCCATTAATGTTTAAATATGATTTCGGGCATGTGGCCGCCGCGGCTGGCTCGAATAAAGCCAATTCTACAGGTCCAATTTTCAACCACTTTTTCGAGCATATGGGGCCGTATGTCGGCAATAACGCCACGAATGTTGGCTTCCAAGTCCCCTAAAGTTTCTGGTTTGTTGGCGTAGACGAGCGACTTCACATATCCCCAAAGAAAATAGTTCAATGGTGTCAAATCACACGATCTTGGTGGCCAATTGACAGGTCCATTCCGCGAAATTATGCGCTCATCGAATGTTTCCTTCAATAAATCGATTGTGACGTGCGCTGTGTGGCATGTAGCGCCGTCTTGTTGGAACCACAACTCATCCACATTCATGCCATCCAATTCGGGAACAAAATAGTCGGTTATCATGGCTCTATACCGGTCTCCATTAACGGTAACTGACTCTCCAGCATTATTTCGGAAGAAGTATGGCCCAATGACTCCACCAGCCCATAGAGCACACCAAACAGTCAGTTTTTGTGGATGTAATGGCGTCTCCAGGGTCTCATGTGGATTCTCTTTACTCCAAATGCGGCAATTTTGGACGATTATGTCGACCATAAAATGGACGGAGCTTGCGGTAAACTTCGCGAACTGAACCATTATTTTCGAAATAAATTTGCACGGTTTGCAAGCGTTGTTCCTTTGTCAACCTGTTTATGATGAAATGGCAAACCAAACTGAACATAAATGACATTAGAGTTGCCAGATTTGACCACAAAGTGCCAGTTTTATCTCTATTCGAAAAACAAACCTCTAAAAAAAACACGCTTTATAAGGAACTAAATAATTTGAAAATTTTAACCCATTCGGGCCAATGGTTTGGTTTCTACAGCCAATTAAAGCTGAGTAAATTTTGAAGTTATCGAAAAGATTTAATTTTTTAAATACTTTGGTAAATGGCTAAAGAAAAATTATAATTTCTTTCACTAGAAGCATTATTGGTCTTGTCTTATAAAACTGCGTGGTCAAAAAAAAAAATTTTTTTATTTGCTTATTTATTAATTTTATTTTTTTAAAATGTTGCTTTTATCGTAGTTTTCAAGCTCTGAGTTGAGTTTAATCTAGGCTCACTACGCAGTTAATTCTAGTTTATCTCTAAGCTTGTACTCCGAAAACTGGCAATCATTGTTTGCCACCCTTAAGGTAAGAGTCACTTTTTTGGAAAAACCTATGGATAGAAAAGCTTTATATCACTATGATATGTTGCTATGCTAAATTCTAACTCAACTTGGTTGGAATATTACGATGCAGCTATAGTGATGTGGAATACATTTATGTAACCTGTGAGGAGGACAAAGGGTCAGGATTGGTATCGTTAAAAAGACCTCTTAAAATTTTTAGAAAACTTTTTTTTTTTTATTTTTTGATTTAAGGTTCAGCTTTCAAAATTTTTGATCGTTCCGGGACTATCCTGCCAAAAAGTAGCATTGATCCTCCCCATGCAATGCAATCTTAACATAATTTGGGTTCGTAATAGCCAAAAGAATTATCTACCTATGACAGAAAACATACTTAAAATATGTTAAATGGTTCAGTAGTTCTGATTTTTGTAACGAGAAATGCCAAAACGAGGCATTGTGTGGCATCGTATACTTTTTCTAGCGAAATCATTGCATGTTTTGAGCCAAATGAGCGTCATTTGCGGGAGCGGCATAAAAATAAGTCGTTTTTGCATCGTATTGTCATCGACGGCAAAACAGAATATTCACGTCGGTAAGATCATGCTCTGCATATGGTAGGATCAGAGGCGTGTGGTATGCTACGAACTGCTTCTGAGTGGTCAAACTATCAAAGGACTATCAAATCCAACTAATTCGTTTAAAGCGGGCATTGAAAGGAAAACTCCAGAATATGAGAACAGGCAAAGGTCGGTAATTTTTCATCGCGACAACGCTCGGGCACTTGTTGCGGCTTCGGTCAAAAGCTATTTGTAGTGGATCGGAAAATCCGCCTCAAAACGTCTTAAAGTCTAGACTTGGCGGAAACAGAACACCACATGTTTCGATCGATGCAGAAACCTCTTAGTGGAATACGCTTCACTTAAGTCGAAGGAATAAAAATTAGCTCGATTTGTTCTTGGCGCAAAAGACGAGAAATTTTTTTAGTCCATGTATCGTTCAAAATATCGAGATATCACAACAAAAGTCGAGAAGTTTTACATATACACATCCTTAGTATTCAGGGATAACAATGCGTCCAAAATCAATGAACATCAGATGTTGAGGGTCAAAAACAAATTAACTCTGAGAGAGATGGAGATATTTGTATTTTATAGGTTATATATTGGAACAATCAACACTAAAATAAAAAAAAAAATACTGTAATTAAAGAAACTAATGCATTTTCTTCACTAAAATCAAATGCCATAACTTTTGCTGTCTTTAAGCCTGAACTAAGGTTGCATTTCTTATACAAAACAAAAGCATTTTTTTTATATATTTTTCAGATATTCCGCAATACTATGATGTGATGATTGTGTTGAAATTTTGATTCGATTTGAAATTATTGTATTTGATTTCTGAGATAACTGAGAGTATCAGCATCTCAATTCAATGGGTGTTAACCTCGAAATTTTGTCATTGGAGGTTTTTTGGAACGATTTAGTTCGTTAGCTCTTACTTGGTCAGAAAATATGAGAAACTAAATCCAAAGAACTTCTTTTTTGAAAATAATCTGAGAATATTTTTTACATACTTATGTGACCTGGTCTGTGAGAAGGGGGCTCAGGTGCAAAAAGTCTATTTTCCACTTTTTTCCCGATTCAGATAGAGTAAACTGTTTTCTCAAAAACATGTTTCCGCACGTAAACCCAATATCTGTAGAACAGGTCACATGAACTGTTTTTAAATGTTCTAAAAATACTATTTTTTTTTTTTCGCTATTTATATAATTATATTATAATAAGACAAGCAAATTTTTAGCCATTAATCCTGATATGGCACTTGGAAGGACTAGTCTTTTTCTTCAAAAGAAATGTTGAGCTTTTTTAATATTTTTTTTTTAAGTACTTATTTTAATGCAACCTTAGTTTCAGTGATTTCAATAAAAACATAAATTTTTTATTTGAAATTTAAATTGTTTTCTTTTTTTTTTAATTGAAAATAAAAAACTTAAAACTTTGCTTAAAGAATAAATATTTTATGTTAATAACTATTTAAAAATAACTAACTTTGTCCTGTGAAATGTTAATAGTTTTCATTATTTTATTTTTAAAATATATTTGTGTGTACTTATTTACTGCATAAATATAAAAAGCTTGTAAATAATATATTTTAATTAGAATTTATTTAAATTGATTTATTTTAAATATTTAAGTTTGAGGGATTTGATTTACGTGCAATACTTTCAATTTATTTTAGCCTCAACTGTTTTGGGGTATATGATGGCTTGTGTTCTTAATTCTTTCTGTTTTAAGTTATAGGCATTAAATAAATTAAAGTATCGACTGTTTAACCAGAGATATTACACCAGCAGATTGTTTTAAGTTTTGAAATTGTCTTATTTAATTAAATAAATATTTAATTTCATTTTAGTTTAAGTGCTATAACTACAATGATATTTAGTTATTAAGTATTTTGCTTTTGCGGGGATTTTAAACTCATTTATTTAGTTTAATTAAAACAACAACTCGCATAATATCTGGTTAAACTAGTTTTTGCTCTTTTGTTTTTTTTTATTTGGTGCATATTTAAATGGCATTTTTTTAAAAGAAACTTTTTTCGTGTTACTCAAAAAGTTCATTTTTTTTTATTTATTAAGTATTATATTTTTAGTGTCGTGTAATTTTTTCTTTTTTTATAGTATATGTGTTTAAAAATTTTGTGTTTTTTTTTTCATTCTTTATGTTTGTTTTTTTGTTTAGAAAATTTTTAACGCATATAACTTTTTTTTAGAATTAATTATTTTCAGTTTAGTTAATTCCAATTACTTTGTGAGGCCCACATAAACGGCAAGCTGACAATGTACACTCCCACTAGACCACTGCGTGTAAACTACTCTTATTGAAATGAACAAATTTTTCAACAAAAATTTGGGTGATTTTATTTTATACGATTTTTTTTTCTTTTATTTTACTAAATATACATATAAAATAAAGTTATTGTAAAAAAATGAGTTGTTATGAAATTATAAAATAGAAATGTGGTTACAACAAATGTTTTAGTTACTGATTTTTAAATAAAAATGAAAAGTAGAAAAAATAATTTTGGCTTTAAAGATTATAGAATTTATAACGAACAAGCTTTGCAAAATATTTGTATATGATATAAAAATTAAATTTTCTCTATATATTGTTTAATAATTGTGAAGGCTTTTGAAAATTTGAACTTTATGCATATTTTCCTTTGCTGCTAAACTATACTTTCAAAAAAAATAAAACAAAATTTTTCCTTTAACTGGAAATTTGATTTATTTCCCTATCACCTATCCGAATTCTAATAAGACCAGTTAAAGCAAAATTTATCTGGAACTTGATTTTCATGGTAAAAGTTTTGTACATCGAATTAATATGACCAAAGAATTTTTAATATTTAAATATATGAAAGTTTCAAAAAGTATATTATTCCGTTTAGGTATGTCATTTATGGGTAAGACGCCCACCTCATGAGTAAAGCGGTACGCTATAGAAAGTTACGAAGCCTGTGTCTTAGGTTAGGTTTAAGTGGCGGCAAATTAGCCACACATAGACCAAAAAGGTCCATAGTGATACCACATCATCCCGGACGTTGAGTCGCGTGGATGTAATTAAATAGATGTAATAATGGGGTTTCAGCCCTCTTCAGGCTTGAGCGTGAAGGCTTTAGAAGCCATTGCGAAGTTTTTTATTGGTTTAAGACTAGTATCTGCAAGTTCTTCAAGATTGTTAAAAAACATTTGTCCAAGGGTTTTAAATCTGGTTCTGCAAAGCGCTGGGCAAAAACACAGTAGATGTTCCAAATTCTCCTATTCGTCTTCATTACACCATCGACACCTACTATCCGCTAGAATGCCCATTCTGTGAGCATGATAACCAATAAGACAGTGTCCAGTGATGGCTCCTACAACCGTTCTACATGTTTTACGAGACAAAGAGAAAAGGTAGTCGGTTTTATCTTTACAGAAAGTTGGGAAAAAATTTTTGGTTATTTTGCTAGTATTTGAGTTGATCCATTTTAGGTTAGCCTCACAGTAAAGCGATTTCTGATATATAACATTGTGGTGCTGTAAGGGAAGTGTTACGCTTAACGGTTCACCATCGAGTAGCACACCTGCTTTTGCCTGTTCATCAGCAATTTCGTTGCCCTCTATACCTTGGTGACCAGGTACCCAGTTCAGGCATGTTTCAACCTTACTGCTGAGGGTTTGAAGTAGATTGTAGCATCGAAGGACTGACTTGGATTTAATTATATATTTTGTAAGGGACTTAAGGGCAGCTTGGCTGTCAACATAAAAATTTACCCTATCGACGCCTCTGCTCGCCATTACATGTTCCGTCGCCATACTAATCGCCTCCAACTCTGCTTGAAAGATGCTACAGTATTGTGGCAATTTATACTTTAATGTTGTATTATAGGTGGGAATGAAAACCCCAGCCCCCACCTCTGCTTCTTGTTTAGAGCCGTCCGTGTAAATATTAATAGAATTCGATGAGTCTGAAGTTTGGTTAAACCAGGAATTTCTCAATTCTATGTTAACAGAGAACTTCCTATCAAGATGCAGTGTTGGTTTACAGTAGTCAGTCGACTTTTTACAAACAGAGCTTAATTTGCTGTGTCCGAATTCTCTGAAGCTGAAACCCTCAACTTCTTTCATTCAGATCGCAGTTTTAAAGACTACTCCTTTCGCATGTAAGTCAATAGGAAGCATGTTAAGTATTACTAGACATAGTGTATAATCGAGTGTTTACTCTTCTTCATTAAAAAATCTACAGAATTCATCCTGAACTAATCTCATGTTGGAGAAATGCATCCAAGCAGGAAGGTAGGCCGTGAAAAATCCTAAAAAGGTCCATATATCTTTCCTGCTCAGCATAAGTAGGTAACTGTTTTATTTTTAATTTGGAAACTCTTAGCATGAATGGTTGTGTTTGTCTGTTGCCAAAAGTGACGTCCTACCCTTCTTGAAATCCCAGCCAGTAGCTGATTTTTATAAATATTCAAAGTGAAAGGGCTCATTTAAAAATGCATTTCTTTCGAATTCGAGATGTTCCGATACCCAAATGAGGTGAACCTCATTTTGGGAGTCGAGTCTGATTAGTAGTTGAAGGCACTCCGAAACTAACAACGATGTCATTTTGAAGGAGTTTAAGACTTAAAGTACCGTTTTGCTATCTGATGGGATAAAGATGTTTATTCCTCGGGAAAGTTTTCTTTCATATTTTCTCAGGCAAAGCTTGATTGCATGTACACTGAGTTTCTACGCTCATGCATACAAATATATATTAACGGTTAACACCAGCCTCTCCTCCCTCATTCGGTGCCTTCAGTATACCATAGGTATAAATAAACAACAAATTGACATCGTCTCTTTTCCCAAGCATTTCTGCAGTGAAATGTAACTTGTAAGCTGTGCAGAAAGTTAAATTTGGTTATGCAGTCATCACTTATATTGATGGCAAAGTTCCTGTTGCTTTTCTGCTCTTTTCTTAGGATAGACTGTTTGATAGTCCTTTGTCCACTAACATTCGCTATGAACTCTAACGCTCCTTTCCATAAGGATAGAAATATACTGGTGCTGATCCATATGGCTTTCAATCTTTGCAATGGGACCAACACCGCGCCATGACATGGATACCCAGATCATAATATTTCCACCACTATGCTTTAGTGTAGGACGTGTGTATTTTGGGTCAAATTTCTTTGGTCTAAGACGACGGAAGTAGGTTTTTCCATCAGACGAAACTCTTTTAATTTTGGTTTCATCCGAAAAAAGTACTTTTTTCCGGGCGAACTGTAACCTTTTCTTTCTGATGTAATGAAAGCATGCCAGTGTCTTGGATCCTGCAGCAAGATAACGATCCGAAGCATACCGAGCGGTTAACAAAACGGTGTATAGAGGAAAATTGCATCTCACTATTGGATCGACCTTCATGCAGCCTAGACCTCAATCCCATCGAGAACCTCTGGGAGCAATTAAAAAAAAAAATTTCAGTTGCATAAAGTTGGAAACTTCTTGGAGTTATTTGCAAAAGTAAAGATTTAATGGGAAGCCAATCCAAATGCTGTGTGCCAAAAATTAGTGGAGTCAATGTCTCGTAGGTGTGAGGCAGTTATGAGAAATAATGGTTTTGCAACGAAATTTTTTAAATGAAAAGTTGCTTTGATTAAAAAAAACAAAGCATTGTTAATAATATGATCGAAAGGATTATTAATCCTTACTCAATATACTTAAAAACAAAATAGTAAGGGCTTCCTTTTGCATAAAGTGAAGTGCACTTAACAAACAATTATTGTAAGACCATCTACCGATATAAAGTTTTTAAAGTTTCTTCAGAAAATTCTCATAAATTGACAAATAAATGTAATACACCACTGCGTTGCCAATTAGTTGACCGCAACTGTATATGAATTCGATATACAAACTTTTTCTTTCGAAAATCGAATTAAAAAAGAAAACTTATGAGGCTAAGTATATCAGTCAAGTGTGCGATACACTTTCAGAAATTTTTTATTTTTCAATAAGCTTATGAACAAATATTTTTTTTTTTTAAGAAAATGGTATATTCTGGAATATCACCATAAAAATGCACTCATGGCTTGGAATTTCGGAAGCAAGCAAAATTACTTTGGAAATAATTTTAAATTAAAATACAATGAATGTGTGAATTTCGCTGTGATTGGATTTATCAAATCATGTAATACAAATCTATTCGTCTAGCTACTTAGTTTGAGAAAGATAATATGCATTTAATAAACTGCGGTTTTTACCATAAAAGGTATTCTGTTTCTTGCTTTTTCAAATTAACAGATATGCCGCTTCCGATGCAATGCAGCACTTGGATGTTGAGGCAATATTTGTAAAGTTCTAGTTGCTTAGCAAGAAGAAAATAATTTGGAAAATGGCTGTCCAAAAGTAAAGCTACTAGATCATATATTAAACTTTGACACAGCGTGTCGTATGAGTAACATTTGCTTAAAATCCAACATTGTTGTTTTTATTCAAACATTTTGCAAAGCTTGATAAAAAAAAATTATGTATAAAAAAATAGTACATTGTTGTTAAAGCCTGAACAAAAAGTAGCGCAAATTTAGTAGGAAAAATATGATACTTTAAGAAAATTTCCAATAAAAAATAAATTCTTTCAAAACGGAAAAGATTTTTTTTTTATAAAAATAACTATTTTTATTAAAAATGAAAGGTTTTCAATAAAAATAAAATTTTTATATATTTTTATTAACGTTTTTTTTTTATAAAAATAGCGAGTGGAAATGAAATCCTCTGTAGATATTTAAACCTACAACTAATGTTGAAGAAACTAAGTGAAAGTTTTAAAAATAAAATTTAAAAATAAAATTTTTTTAATTAAATGCGCTATATAAATACGAAACAATAAAAGTAATAAATTTTTATTTTAACTCAGTCAACTAAATTTTTGCGCAGGTCTCTAAAAATAGGGTGCATGAAGTTTCTTTTTTTTTTAACTCAAAAGCAAAAGCAGTCTAAGTTATAGAAAAGCTAGTTTTTTGAAAATTATAATATTAATAGTTTTTTTTTTTTGTTTTTTAAATAAAATAAAAATTATAATTTTTAAAACAGTAGGTAGGTGCGCTAAATTTTCTTTTAATTTATCTTACCTTTATGTTTCCTAAAGTTTTTAAATTTTTGTTTCTAAAATTTTACTCAATAAACATTTAGTAATAATGAAGCAGTATACATTTTAGTAGTAGTATCATATAAAATAAGCTTAAAATACTTAAAAGCATATGTATGTAGCACCCCTTAAATACACTTAGGCCTTAAAAATTGTTATTTAATAGTTGTTTGTATCTTGTGATACATATAAGTAATGTAGGTAATATATTATAATAAAACTGTCTTGATATACGTCCGTTTTTTGTGCGTCTTTTGTTTTTTTTTCTCATTTTTTTTTTTTTTATTAATTTATTACAATTATTGGCCCCGCACTTACCTATTGTACATCAGCACATCCGGTTTCCATAATTTATTTGGTGTAATACGCAGATCTTTGACGCCGCCATACTCTGAGTCATTCCAGCGTAGATTATAATCATTCCATTCCTTCGTTTTTTGTAATGGATATTTGTTGTTATGAAAATATTTTGAAAAAATTTAAGTTATAAAAAATGTATGAATATTAAGCATTAAACTTAGCATTAGTAAGGTCAACGAGCTCTTAAAGGATTTAGTTTTGTTGCTTAAGTTTAAGGTTGGCTGCTATGACTTCAAGGAGCACACAAAATTATACAAATAAAATAAAGTTTTAGTAATACAGTTGCAAGACTAGAAACCTTAGGTAAAAACTATGATGATTTCTTAAATTAACTTTTTTTTCTGAATGCTTTAAAGACTTGTACCCCACTTCCGATGCAATTTAGTGCCAATTTATTTAAGAACTTATTATTTAGCTTTTATTAGTTGACAATATTATTGAAGTTTAATATGTGGCTGCTTGAAAATATAGCATACAGATTGAATTAATATATTTAACACAACATGGCGTATGAGTGACATTTTTTATGAAGTGGTTTCTTTTGCTTTGAATGTTACTGTTATGTAAAAATAATTAAAAATAGTAAACGATCTCACTGTTAAGCATAACTTTTCAATATTGTATTCTCCTGTAACTCAGAAGTAGTTTGATATTTTAAATTTTTTCTTTTTGTCAAAAGAAAACTGTTAGAAAGATCTGTTAGAAACGATTCAGCATCAGAGGTTTCAGTTATTCATAAATGTTTATTCCATGTCTTTAACGTTTTCTAAATATTTGGTACGTTATAATTAGCTTGTATATCCTTTAAAAGCTCCTGTTACTCGTAATATATATTATTTAGATATACTTAGTATATATCTGATTATTTAAGATTAAATAATTTATGAGCAAATCTAAATGAAGAATGTTTTGGCGACAAATTTTCTGTTTATTTATTTAGAGAAAAATAATAATGTAAAAAACTTATTATTTATTTAAATTACTAGCAACAATATTTCAAACTTAGTAATTTTAAAATAAATTTATAATGAAAAATAAAAAATTATTTACATTCATTTAAGTTAAAGTAACGTGCAGAAATGGTACACATTTAATTGGCTTTCACATTTAATAATAGAGAGATTAAAACATGCTCCATATACAATTAGGTAAAAAAATAGTAAAATTGACACTAAAATCAACAAAATTTGAGAAAGCTGGTTATACTAACAAATTATTGTTTGAAAATAATTTTTAAAAAAATTAATATGTTAAAAAGATATATAAATTATTTATGACTAAAAAAAAAATTTGCAGGCCAAAGGTTTATTTCGATATATACCAAAAGATCGTTAGTATTTAAGAGCAAGAGAGTAAAAGTGATTAACAGGTTTTAGAATTTCGCAAAAAATTTTTAATAAATTAGCAAAATATTAAAAAATAAAATGAAAAAATATTTAAATGTAATATAAGAGGTGAAGAAAAATACAGATCTAAAGATCTTTTCCTATTTAAAAGAGCTTTTAAAGTTTTTCTCTTATGAAGCTCTAGATAAACCTATATATAGGAAATGTAAGGAAAAGGCAATACGACGTGCCGCTTGCGAGAACACAAAGTATCTAAAAACGTACCTCAATCTAATTTTATCGAAAATATGCTGCATAAAGGAAAAGCCTTAACAATCTAATAAATTAAATAAAATAAACTGTTTTTGATTTTGTAGAGGTATTTTCTAAATATCTGTTTGAAAAAACCTAAAAATTAAGAAAATAGGGAATATTTGTTTAAATATTTAAGAAAAAATCGTACAAGATAAGATTGATTAAGCAATTGAGAAAAAATTATTCAAAAATATGAGTACGTTCATATGCAAAAATTCACAAATTTATTTAGAAGCCGCTAGAGCAATATGTTTTTAAAGGGTGTTTTTTTTAGAGGTTTGTTTTTCGAATAGAGATAAAACTGGCATTTTGTGGTCAAATCTGGCAACTCTAATGTCATTTATGTTCAGTTTGGTTTGCCATTTCATCATGAACAGGTTGACAAAAGAACAACGCTTGCAAATCGTGCAAATTTATTTCGAAAATAATGGTTCAGTTCGCGAAGTTTACCGCAAGCTCCGTCCATTTTATGGTCGACATAATCTTCCATCAGAGCAATTAATTCGATTAACCATGGATCGTTTTCGCACTACGTTTACTCTATCTGATAATACGCATCCGCAGAGACGTCGAACAGTGCGCACCGAAGAAACAATTGCCGCTGTAGAGCAAAATGTTGAAGAGGACCCGAATGAATCGATTCGCCACCGTGCACAGCAATTGGAGCTTTGTCCATCAACTTTATGGAAGATCAAAGATCTTGGCTTGCGACCTTGCAAGATCCAGCTTGTGCAAGAATTAAAGCCGCGAGACCATGCAATGCGTCGTGATTTTGGTGTATGGGCCGAAAATGAGATTGATCTCGATGCTGATTTTCATCGCAAAATTTTGTTCAGTGATGAGGCTCATTTTTGGTTGAATGGCTACGTCAACAAGCAAAATTGCCGCATTTGGAGTGAAGAGAATCCACATGAGACCCTTGAGACGCCATTACATCCACAAAAACTGAATGTTTGGTGTGCTCTATGGGCTGGTGGAGTCATTGGGCCATACTTCTTCCGAAATAATGCTGGAGAGTCAGTTACCGTTAATGGAGACCGGTATAGAGCCATGATAACCGACTATTTTGTTCCCGAATTGGATGGCATGAATGTGGATGAGTTGTGGTTCCAACAAGACGGCGCTACATGCCACACAGCGCACGTCACAATCGATTTATTGAAGGAAACATTCGATGAGCGCATAATTTCGCGGAATGGACCTGTCAATTGGCCACCAAGATCGTGTGATTTGACACCATTGGATTAGTTTCTTTGGGGATATGTGAAGTCGCTCGTCTACGCCAACAAACCAAAAACGTTAGGGGACTTGGAAGCCAACATTCGTGGCGTTATTGCCGACATATGGCCCCATATGCTCGAAAAAGTGGTTGAAAATTGGACCTGTAGAATTGGCTTTATTCGAGCCAGCCGCGGCGGCCACATGCCCGAAATCATATTTAAACATTAATGGCATAAAATTATCCTTCCAATAAAGCCAAATTGATGGACATTAAAACGATTTTCTTGTGTTTTATTTCAATTCAAAGTTCTATACCTCTAAAAAAAACACCCTATATATGGGTCTTCAAATAAATTTAAATACTTAAAGTTCAAAAAAATAAATAAAAGGGGAAAGGCTTTTGAATGAGATTTAAAATTTTTTAAAACTAATGAAATGGTTTTAGACTGATTAAGCTAACAAAGAGACAAAAAAAAAAAAAGATGAACTAATTGATTCTGTTGCTTTGAGCCTGGAAAAATTTTCAAAACAAAAAAAAAAATGTTTGTAGGAAGGTACAAATGAAGGTTCAGTTTCCAAACTAGCTATAAACTAGTCCTAGTTTTCAATTAACCTCAATGAAAGCACTCGTAACTACTCCAAATGAAATTGTTGAGAGAACTCATGAGTACTTATGTTTATCTCCAAAATCATCCCAACACTCGCAAGTAATCTAAGCGAATGCGCAAAGAAATAGCTTATATACTTTAGAGATACAATTTTACTCGCAATTATCACAAACTAATGTAGAGAGGGTCTCTCTGAAGTGCTACGAAGGGATGATGCCTGCACCAAATACTTAGTTTATCATAAAAATAATGATATTTTACTTTAAAATTTTGTTCATTACGATTAAGATTGATAAATTAAGTTGAAAGTTTTTGTTCAACACTTAGAGGTACATAAGTTCTGAGCCTTAATTTTTGTTGAACGTCATGTCTTGGCTTCAATTTTGTTTGATTTGTTTGGCAAAATACCGTACGGTTTGGCAGCTATGACCAAAAATCATTTAAATTAATACACAGTAAAAATTTTAGCTTAATTTTAAAACCAAAAAGTATTTATGTAGCACAATGCCAGAAAAAGTATTTATTTTAAACTATTTTGGAATAAATTTCATACTTTTTTCGTATAAATTTCAAACTTTTTGGAAAAAAAATCGGAATTTAATACCAAAACAGTTCAAAATCAATACATAAGCTTATCAAATTAACTTAAAACTTTTCATAAAAATTTTATCTAAAACTATTTTGGAAAACAAGTCAGAAATTCCGTTTTTTCCATACATCGTGGATCAAAAAAAGTATTCAGAAATTCGAATTTATACTCAACTTTTAGCCGTTTCAATTAATGCGAACTTTTACGTATTTTACTAGATAACACCAAAAAATTTCTATTGGGTTCGAAGCAAGACATTGGGGTGATGTCCTAATGTCTTTGATATTGTACCTAATGTCTTTGATGTTGTCTTAAGGAAAGAAGAAATCATCTAATGGTAAGACCATTTGTTAAGTGCTTGGTGCAAATTTTTTTTAGAACAGATCTGATATTTATGTATATGCATTAGTGTGTATTGAAATGTATGGACGAGTTTTAAAACCCAATTCCACACTCAAATTATGAAAGAAGAGAGATAAAAAATTCAGGGAATATAAATTTTTTTACTTTAAAATAAATTCCTAGCTGGCCAAATGGCCATTGTTTATAAAAACCGAGTGATTTTGTACTGGAGCCTATCTTACGGTATATTTTTTTCCAAAAAACACCATAGATATCGATTCGTGGTCTAAAAGAACTTATGTGTGCAAATTTTCAGAGAGATCGTATGACGTGCAGGCGTGTCAGCAAAGGAATAAGAAACGATTATCTTCAATAAAACGAATACTTTTTGTACTGGAGCCTATCTAACGGCAGATTTTTTTTCAAAAAACACTACAGATCTCAGTTCGTAGTCGAAAAAAACTTATGTATGCAATTTTTCAGAGAGATTGTATGACGTGCAGGAGTGTCAGCAAAGAAAAAAAAGCACTTATTTTCAATCAAACGTTTAATTTTTGTACTAGAGTCCATCTAACGATTCATTTTTATCAAAAAAAACTTGTGGTACTTGATTCGTCATAAAAAATAAACTATGCACCCAAATTTTAAGACTGGTGGAACGACGTGTGGGAGTGTCAGCGAAAGATTAAAAAATGGTATACAGCCATTTCATGCCTATCGTAACAAGATCTGCCACAATCCTTCCGATTTCGCTGAAATTTGGTACATGGTTTCGTTTCATGCTTAAACTTTGAGAAATGGCAAAAAAAAAAATTTTTGCGATTTTTTTTGTGGCTTGTGGAGGGGTGCAAAAAGTCGAAAAATAGGTAAAATGTAACAAACTCTCCTCAAATAATTACCAATAACATGGCCATTTCTTAACCGATTTTCATGTTTCGACCTGTTTTGGAAAGGCATTGAATCAGGCTATAAGCTGAAAATAAAATTTTTCGTAGTTGATAAAAAGTATTACATTTATTACTATTTTAGTACTAAACTACAAAAAACGTGCCCGAATACACTTTTGTTACCTTACAAAATATTTTTTTTGGAAAGAAAAAAAAAAAAAATAATCTTTCAGTCAAAAAAGAGAGAAAATTGGTATGTCTCGAGGCTTAGAAGTTATGATTTTTTTAAATTTAAAAAAGGTCCGATCAGAAAATGGCCCATAGCTGGAACATTTCTTATCTCATTTTTATGTTTGGATCATTTTTAGAAAGGGATTGAATCATTCTATGCGCACAAGTAAAAGTTTTTTGTATTTGGTAAAAATTACTAAATTTACTACTATTTTAGCACTAAACTACTAAAAACGCTATAGAACCTATTTTCGACCTTCCAAAATATTTTTTTAGAAAAGAGACAAAATTACCTTTCAAATGAATCTAAAATTTGGATGGTACCATTAATGGTATAGGAGTAATGATTTTTTGAACATTTCAGCACATGCAATATTTCGTATAATGTAGGTTTGTTTGTAATTTACATCATTTTAAATTCCTCGAAAGATTTTAAAATAAATTGCGCGGTAACAAAAGTGTATTCGGGCACGTTTTTTGTAGTTTAGTACTAAAATAGTAATAAATGTAGTACTTTTTATCAACTACGAAAAATTTTATTTTCAGCTTATAGCCTGATTCAATGCCTTTCCAAAACAGGTCGAAACATGAAAATCGGTTAAGAAATGGCCATGTTATTGGTAATTATTTGAGGAGAGTTTGTTACATTTTACCTATTTTTCGACTTTTTGCACCCCTCCACAAGCCACAAAAAAAATCGCAAAAATTTTTTTTTTTGCCATTTCTCAAAGTTTAAGCATGAAACGAAACCATGTACCAAATTTCAGCGAAATCGGAAGGATTGTGGCAGATCTTGTTACGATAGGCATGAAATGGCTGTATACCATTTTTTAATCTTTCGCTGACACTCCCACACGTCGTTCCACCAGTCTTAAAATTTGGGTGCATAGTTTATTTTTTATGACGAATCAAGTACCACAAGTTTTTTTTGATAAAAATGAATCGTTAGATGGACTCTAGTACAAAAATTAAACGTTTGATTGAAAATAAGTGCTTTTTTTTCTTTGCTGACACTCCTGCACGTCATACAATCTCTCTGAAAAATTGCATACATAAGTTTTTTTCGACTACGAACTGAGATCTGTAGTGTTTTTTGAAAAAAAATCTGCCGTTAGATAGGCTCCAGTACAAAAAGTATTCGTTTTATTGAAGATAATCGTTTCTTATTCCTTTGCTGACACTCCTGCACGTCATACGATCTCTCTGAAAATTTGCGAACATAAGTTATTTTAGACCACGAATCGATATCTATGGTGTTTTTTGGAAAAAAATTTACCGTAAGATAGGCTCCAGTACAAAATCACTCGGTTTTTATAAACAATGGCCATTTGGCCAGCTAGGAATTTATTTTAAAGTAAAAAAATTTATATTCCCTGAATTTTTTATCTCTCTTCTTTCATAATTTGAGTGTGGAATTGGGTGTTCGTTTTTCGATACACACTAATATGCATAATGCCACCTATACATTTCAGTTTCCCCATTCCATAGCCCGGCATCATGTAAATTGTGGCCCTCAAGTTTTTAAAATTTAGCGTTTTAGTATTTGCTTTCTAATGCATCCAATGATATAATATTAACTCTTCATCGGATCGATGGACGCCGCATGGTCTGGAATACGGCAAATAAAATTCTAAATTTTAATAAAAATAGAAAAATTTATGGAAAATCAAATGCTCTACGAGTACGAAATCTTTTCATTTTATGTAAAAAAAAGTTTCGTTATTCTATAAAATCACTTAAGTGATAAACGTCAAGAAATTATTTTGAGCAATATGCTCTCTCTACCGGATGATGGCTGTTAAAATTTCTCCCAATTTTCTACAAATTTACATAGCTATCCTTAATCAAAAACAAGTTTCGTAAAAATGCCGAACGAAACGGATCTCTTCATCTTATTCCATATTTCATAGTTTCAAAATCTGTTCCGAATGAAATCTTAGCTGAACGTTTTTGGAATGAGGTCGAAAAACGTTACATTTGAAAAAACACAACAAACCATAACCAAAATAGTAATTTACGATGTACTTGTTTGTGGTAAATCCGAATATTATATCAAAATTGCTCTATCGCTTACGTTTTTTGAGATATTCTTACCTAGAAGTTCAAAAACATGATTTCTGAGGTTACATAGAGGACGCACAGAATATCCTATACTATTCCGTTAAAAAGTTAAGCACAATTGAAAATGATACCATTGTATGAAAAACCATATCAGAATCCATGACTAATTTAAATAGGTATACCAATAGACAAAGAATAGAACTAAATGATGCATTTAGTAGAATATAGTAAAACCATCGTCTATAACTTCAAAATCGTGTTTTTCGTGCTTTTAGGTTATAATATTTCAAAAACCGTACCGTCCGAGGCTAGATTCTATGACTTGGCTTGGCTTTGGTTTGATATATTTTTTTTCAAATGCATCGTTTTTTCGACCTCATTTCAAAAAATTATCAGCTAGGATTTCATTCCAAACAAATTTCAAAACTATTAAATAGCTGGAACAAGATGCCGTTTCATTAGACAATTTGTTTTTGATTAAGGAAAGGTGTGTTTTATAGCTTTTCGATTGGATATTTTTAAATTTCCTGGCGAATATTTTTTCGAACATTTTGCCAACTGAATAATTTAATAATTTCCATAAAGAAAAAAAGATACCAAAGTCTCGAAAAGGTTAAATATTTAAATGACAAACAAAATAAATTTTAAAGCAAACAAAAATTTCTATCCTGCTACACTATTGAGTTACCACTTATAACTATGGTTTTTGTTGTTGTTGTTGTTGTTACTGTTATTGTTGCTGTAGTTATTGTTATTTAGTTAACATTTTAATTTTATGTTTATTTGAATTGGTCTTTAAAAAAAATATCGTCTTTTTTTAAATGAATTAAATTTTTTATTGCATGCAATTCAGTGAGTGAAATTGAGAAATTGTGAATTCTTGTATTTTTTTTAAAGTATCATCAGTGTGGGATGTGCTGTGATGGTTTTTTCATTTTCATTTTCATATGGTACACCAACACAAAAGTGGCATTGCGGCATGAGTGTAGGTGGTGAATTTAATAGACGCTTTTTGTCATGCATTCATGTATGTGTGTGTGGGTAAATGTTTTTTATGTCATTTGCGGTTAAGTATTTGTTTCTTTGGTAAACAAGTTGTTGCTGTTGGTTTTATTTGTTGTTGTTGTTGTTTGTTTACTTTCAAAAGTTTCCTATTTGTGTTGCTTACTTGTTTCTTTTTTTTTGCTACTATTTTGTGGTTAATAAAAGTTGAATTTCGTAATAAAAATGTCGGTTCTAAATGAACATTAAAAAGCAATATAGTGTTTTCTTCACTTCAGTGAATTCAATTAAATATTAATGTGTTTTAAAATGAATTTTCGCTCATTTAAAGAACACAAAAAAAAAAAAAAAAAATCAAAAATTTGAAAAATATCATATATTGTTGTATTTGATTGTTTTAGCTTGATAGTAAATTCAAAATAAATATTACTCATACGCCTAGTTGAGCAAAAAATAAAACTTATTAAGTTAATTAACTCTGCTTCGATGCACTTAGTTGTTAGTTTAGTTGCTTATTTTCGTTTGATTTTAAACGTTCTTAACATTTTTATAAATTAAATCGAAGGCTGCAAGAACCTTTCTTAAAGGATTATAGGGAATTGAAAGCAACGATAATTTAACGGACACAAAACAAACTTCTACTAAGATTTGAGATCTCAGTTCAAACGACATTTTTTAATTGAAGGGTTATCATACTTTAGAAATACATACTACATATTCCCTTTGTTACATTTTTTTTTAACCATAAACAGTAACCCAGAAAAAGAGCCGTGGCAGGTATACAAGGCTGTTGTACAGTCATAAGTAGTAAAAAATGGGGTTACCTGGAATGTTTTCCGTATCTTGTCCATTAGCGGTGCCATGTTGAAAAAATGGCTCCCAAGTATTCATAAACATATATTCAGTTTCAAATCACAATATCTCATGAACGATAATTCGTACGAAAAAGTGTTCGTAAAGATCCTCATCTATATATACGCAAGACAAAAATTTGTCCTACTTTTTTTATTATGTAAGAAATGAAGTAAGACATTGAATTATGCACCATAAGAAAGACATTTTTGTGTAGATGTGCACAAAGTATAAAGTATTTTAATATTTTGCTATTAAACATGGTAAAATCAAATGCCAACTTTTTAATACTAACAACAACAAAATACGCTGTCACATATAGCTGAAAAGAGAATAAAGCTCAAAGTGAAAGACAAAAAGCATAGCTCTAACTTTATGTTGTTTGTTTTGTTTACGTTTCACATTTGTTATTGTACCGGGGATATTAAATGAGCTTTTATTTTTCGTACCAAATAGCAAAAAAAGTACTAAAAGTGTTCAAAAAGTACCAAAATTATTTAAT
Organism: Calliopum simillimum; assembly: GCA_951812925.1. Classification (NCBI taxonomy): domain Eukaryota; kingdom Metazoa; phylum Arthropoda; class Insecta; order Diptera; family Lauxaniidae; genus Calliopum; species Calliopum simillimum. The sequence goes on from OX638369.1 coordinate 100,147,708, forward strand.
ACATTTTTGGTCGAATTTTGAACACTGGGTGATTCTAGTACATATTCTACAAAATGAATGGAAATATTTTTGACTACGGCAAACCGTTTGGGATTGTCGAAAGATATCGACTAAACTATAAGTCGTTACAAAAAAAAAAAATATGGATTTTGTACAATACAACGAGTATTTTTACTTCTATGGTATGACTCACCGTTCATGAGTTATCGCATTTTCAAGCTCAACACATCTCTAAGAGCACTCACAAGCGGCATGTGCACTTGACTGATTTTTGAAACATTGTAAATTAGGATATCTTATAAGCTTCAAGTCGGAACAAAACTGCTCTAATGCCAGTTTAATATTCTTTCAAAAATTCCAGAAAACTTTCAAGGTAAAACTACTAAATTAAAAACCAAAGCAAATACAGGGTGGCTGATTCGAAGTGTTACCAATTCAAAAGACTATATTTTTAGTTTCCATGCTCAGATTTTATTGATCAAACGCTATAATTGTTGGGAAATGTTCAAATTTTAAGAATCTACTTGAGATTTTTGATATGGCCACCTTTGGCCTTAACTATGGCCTGTAGACGGTCGAAGAACGAGTCGCATGCTGTACGAATTTGATTTTGTGGAAGTTTGCGCCATTATCGTTGAAGGGCCACTTTTAGCTCATCAACGCTCTGGTATTTTTTAGTCAAGACCTTCCTGTCCAACATACCCCAGATTGAGAAATCCAGCGGATTCGCATCAGGCGAATTTGAGAGCCATTGTTGAGCAGAAATGAAGCTAGGAACGTTTTTTTCTAACCCACTGCAGCCCAAACCATCACATGCGGTGGTGCCTGCGTCCTGGTGGCCAAACGAACATTCAAATTTTCGTAGGACCTCTCTGTCAAGTAAACCCGATCATTTTGTTTGTTTACATATTGCTGAATACAGTAATTTTTCTCATCAGAGAAGACAATTTGTGACAGATTTCCGGCGGCGTGCAAGCGCAACAACTCCTTGGCTCTATCGAGCCTAACTTTTTTTTGAGCAGGAGTGAGATCATGCGCCTTTTGGAACTTGAGGGCCTTTAGTCCGAGCTTGTTTGACAATATGTGTTGCATTCATTCACGCGATATTTTCAGCTCGGCAGCCATTTGTCTGCCACTGCGTCTCGGATTTCGCTCAATTCTGGCCTTCACCTTTCGAACCATTTCTGGTGATGTTGCAGTTATTTTTCGACCACCACCATGTCGTTTGGCAACGCTGCCGGTACCATTGTAACGTGTTATGGTCCGATACACAAACATTTTATTCACTGTTAAATGTTTCAGCTCACGAACAATTGCTGGTTGCGATTTTCCAGCCAAATAAAGAGCAATCACACTATTACGTTTGAATTCCATTTCGAAAATTTTTTATTTTCAATAAATTGACGCGCAAATGCTTTTGGTTACTTGTTGACAATAGAATGAACTAACATCATGCCAATTTTTAGACAGCTGTCATGTTCCATCTGTCAGATAAGTCTATCTGAAGTTGGTAACAGTTCGAATCAGCCACCCTGTAGATGATAAATATTAAAAGGAAATGGAAAAACAACTTTAGTTTTCCCGCTTATAGCTACTGTCAAAATTAAATCTTTTTCAGGTGTTGGAAACGGTTAGGATTTAACGGCGAGATATATAGATCTCATCACAGCTAGATCTCTGGTAGAAACTTGGTTTTAGACCCACGCTTAGGTATTGTAACTGAAGCTGTAGTTTGAGTGCAATTACTTTTCAAGTTTTAATTACGTTCTCTTCTGTCCTCGTCTCTGTTCTTCCAGCTTTATTTAAGTTATGGTATTTTCTGTTCCTTAATAGTTTTGTTTTGTTCTGTATTTTGTAGTTCTGTTACAGGTCTATTCTGTGCCTGTTCTAAAGTATTTCTATGACTGTTCCGTTCTATTAAGTTCTATTTTTGTTAATTTTCTCTTCTTATTCTGTTCTTTTTCTTATTTGGTTCTCTTCCAGTTTTTTTTCTGTTCTACTTAGTTCTTGATCTAGTTTCATAAAACGCTTCTTATAATAATGTTTCGCTATTCCTCTTAAGCCTTTTTTGGCTTCCATTTTTCTTTTTCTACTCCTTTCATCTATATTCATCCACTTTTATTTAAAATTTATATTTTCCCGTATTTTTATTTTATTATTTCATAAAACAAACACAGATAGATGGTTAGGGAAACAAGTAGAAAAATAAAATTTGCATATTTTTAGGCATATACGGGTATTACATTTTACAACGTATATGCAGCCGTGCGTGCCACAGACAGGAAATTTTCTTTTTTTACTGACTTTGTGTCGTTAACGCGTTATGATTCATTGATGAAGCTGGCAAATTGTTTTTCAACAAACTCGATACAAAATTTATGTTGAGTGATGATGATTTTGCCTTTATAAAGTTATATCCTCCCACAAAAAAAAAATTTAACTAAAAGAAGGAAACCTCTAAAGAAAAACGTGGATAAAAGAAGACACAAACCACAAACGATGTTTAAAACAAGAAGAGAGAGAGAAAAAAAGGATTTTATTTCATTGTAAAAACGTTACACCGATGTACATATTGACAAGGAGAAAAACAAATGACAAAGAAGCAAATTTAAAAAAAGGAGCCAGAAGAAGGAACAAAAAAATAACAAGACATTAAATTAACATTTGAGGTGGCTTGTTTCCTTCGGCTGTTGCTGCCACCTTTCTAACATAATGTGGAAAAGATATTTATCATCAGAGTCACATTTTACGCACACACGCACGTGTACATGTGTTTACCTTAATTTATATGTAGCATACTTTTAGGCGGTTGAATTAACGACTAGCGTTTTTTGTATATTTTGGTTGGATGGAACAAAAAAAAAAAAAACAAAAAATCCTTTTTTTCAACTCATTTTATAGCTACTTCTTTGTGTATTTTTTGTACCTCATTACGCATGCCAGTGTCGGCTTTTTTTCAAAAAAAAAGAGGCAAAGGATTTCAATAAACGAACTCATAAAAAATTCATCCTTTTTCGATAAACAGCTAGAATGCCTCTTAATGACACGAATCATTCTTTTCTGTGTACCGCGATTTTTGGTGATGAACCACAGGTAATTTGAATATCATTATAAAGGTCAATGACAATAATGCTGTCAGTGATGGCGTACAGAACGAAATTAGTTGTTTATTTTTATGTAAAAATATTAACAGGGTTAAAATTTAACTAGCTACAGCTAAATTATAACAGAAACGGAACTAGAATAGAACCAGAAAAAAACCAGAACAGAACCAAAACCAGAATAGAATCAAAATAGAACCAGAACAGAGCCCGCGTAGAACCATAGTAAAACCAGACCAGAACCAGAAAAGAACTAGAATATAACAAGTACCAGAACAGAACCAAAAAAAAAAAAAAAAAAAACAGACAGAATCCTAAAATGACCAGAACGTTCCAAGAACAGAACCAAATCATAACCAGAACCAAACCAGAACAGAATCAGAACAGACCCAGAACAGAATCAGAGTAGAACCAGAACAGAACCAGAACAGAACCAAAAGAAAATAAGAACCAGAACAGAACCAATACCAAAATAGAATCAAAATAGAACATGAACAGAGCCTGAACAGGACCAAAATCAGACCAGAATCAGAATCAGAAGACACCCAGAACATAAGCAGAACAGAACCAGAAAAGAACCTGAACTAGAACCATCACAGAACAATTACAGAACCAGAACAGAACCAGAACAGAGTCCGAATAGAACAATAGTAAAACCAGACAAGAACTGGAAGAGAACTAGAATATAACAAGGACTAGAACAGAACCAAAAGAAAACCAGACAGAATCTTAACTAGTAAGGGTGTAAATTTTGGCCTGGCCAAAAAATAAATACCCTACACTGCAGTATTTTGGAAAGTTTGCTTATATCGGAGGTGCCACTCCCTCTTGTCCGAGTACACCCAGTTTTTGTTCAGAGCTTGCATTTATAGTTTTTAGTGTCAGAGTGAAATTTAGTTGGATTATCTCAAAAAACTCTTTCAGTATAGCATTTTGAATCCTTTGCTTATATGGGAGGTGCCACGCCCCTAGTCTGATTTCACACAATTTTTGCTGAGAGCTTTCATTTATATTTTTTAGTGTCTGAGTCAAATTTGGGTCGAATATCTCAAAAAACGCTTTCAGTATAGCGTTTTGAAGCTTTTGCTTACATGGGAGGTGCCACGCCCTCTTGTCCGAGTACATCCAGTTTTTGTTCAGAGCTTGCATTTATAGTTTTTAGTGTCAGAGTGAAATTTAGTTGGATTATCTCAAAAAACTCTTTCAGTATAGCATTTTGAATCCTTTGCTTATATGGGAGGTGCCACGCCCCTAGTTTGATTTCACCCAATTTTTGCTGAAAGCTTTCATTTATAATTTTTAGTGTCTGAGTCAAATTTGGGTCGAATATCTCAAAAAACGCTTTCAGTATAGCGTTTTGAAGCTTTTGCTTATATGGGAGGTGCCACGCCCTCTTGTACGAATTCGCTCTGTTTTTTGCCGGAGCTTGCGCTTACGATTCGTAGTACTTATATGTATTCTGTTTGCATTGTCGTGAAAAATACTCCTAAAATTGCATTTTGAATATAATTTTTGTATGGGCGGTAGGCGTGTCCGTCGACCTATTTTGCTCATTTTCAATCCCCCGAGCTAACTTTGACGACGGAGGCAGTGTGCCAAATTTCATTGAATTATCTTGCTCAGTTTTCCCAAAAAGTGTATTTCAACACACAGCCAGCCACCCAGCCACCCAGCCAGCCAGCCAGCCAGCCAGCCACCCAGCCAGCCAGCCAGCCAGCCAGCCAGACAGACGGACATAGCTATATCGACTCAGGAGGTGACGCTGATCAAGAATATATATACTTTTCTATACCTGCCACGCCTCCTTCTCTGCGTTACAAACGGAAGGACAAAGTGAATATACCCTGGGTGTAGGGTATAAAAAGACCAGAATAAAACCAGAACGTAACTAGGATAGAACCAAAACATAACCAGAACAGAGCCAGAAAAAACCTGAGCCGAATCTAAACAGAACCAGAATAGAAACACAGAAGAAGAAGATCAAAACAGAAACAGAACAGAACCTGATCCGAACCATAAAATAACAAAAGTGGAACATGCAGACGTTAGGTTCAGTTTTGTTCATTAAGTTTGTACAGTTATTGGAAAAACTTACATATTAACCTTAAAACACCTAAAGTTATGATGGGACACATACTTAAGCTGTAAGGCTAACTAAAATTACCGTTGTTGAAGCATAATAACACGTAGATTTTTTCATATGTTAAGGAATACTCCTGAAAGAAGAGCTAATAACCGAGTGGTACACCAATCAGCACTAAACTTACTCAATTCATACATCCACATAATCATCTAAGGACTGCGTTCGATAAAATTGTCCCACACATTTTATCCAATAACTTGTTTTCAAATTGCTCAATTCAAAATTTTTTTTCGCAGTAGGCTTTGAATTGAATGTACCAAAACTATGGTTTTCAAATTTTGTCCCTAGTCAGTCATATTTACTTAAAAATGGCAAACGAGCTATAAGTTCAAAGCCTATAATAAAAATTTTTGAAGCCCACCCGGGGTAGACTACCAATAGAATTGCTCGGAAAAGCCAAGTTAATATGAAATTGGTATCAAGAGTTCTGAAAAAGTTTAAGGAAGACTTGGATGTGTTTCGAAAGAAAAAGGCACTCGTGACCAAAACAAAAAGAAGAACTTCGTAACAATTTTGAAGAGAACCCCAACATTCCATGCAGAAACCTGGCACAGAAGGTAAAGTGATCCGAGTGTTTAATTCGCAAGGCCAAAAAGGAGGTTAGTTTGAAGACATTTAAGGTACAAAAAGTTTCTGACAGAAATGCTATGAAGAACACGAAAGCAAAACACCACGCAATAAAATTAAAAATTAATTGTTTTTCCATTAATTCAAATGCTGCATCATGGATGACAGAACGTATGTCTTAGCCGATTTTACGCTGCTTTCAGGTCAAAAATTGTACACTGTAAGCGCGCGGGGGAATGCGGACGAAAAGCTTGAGTCAAAAAAGCAGTCAAAATTTCCTCTTAAGTTCTTGGTTTGGCAAGCACACTGCAGTTGTGACAAAAGGAGCAATTCTTTTGTAACCACAGGAACAGTAAACTCCGAATTCTATTTTAAGGAATGCTTGGAAAAAAAGTTTAAGGCTTTCCTACGAAAGCATGAAGTTTCCACTTTCTTTTGGCCAGACCTAGCATCTTGTCATTATAGTAAATTGGCCTTGGAGGGGTACTCAAGAAATAATGTGATTTTGGTGCCTCGTGAAGCAAATCCTCAAAACTGTCCAGAACTCTGGCCAATTGAAAGATACTGGGCTTAAGTCAAAAAAGAGATAAAGGCAATAAAAAAAAGTTGGCAGGGATGCTAAAAATTTTCGAGAAAAGTTGTGTTCAGCAGTTAGAAAGTTATCAAATCTATACTATTTATATAACATTGCTTATATGAAAACCCTATGTAACGATTTGGTGCAAAATATACCGAATCGATTTTAATAGTTTTTGTTTGAAAACGTTCTACGTGTGGTAAGGAACGGGATTGTATACTTGTAATACCATAAAATCCTTAACGGAAGGAGTGTCAGAAAAGTTACAAAAGAATTGTAAAAAAAAATATTATTAAAATTCTAGATACGTTAAAAAAATTGTAATAAAATGGTGGTTCAAGAATGAGTCTAACTTTTAAAATCGGACTACTAGTTCCAGAGATTTTTTGAATTTTGTATGGGACAATTTTATCGAACGCAGTCCTTACCAAAAGGTCTTGCATGAATGAGTCATGAAAAATTACTAAAATTTTAAATACCTAATCTCGTCTAAAACTTCACGCACTGCAATCAACCCAACACTCAACTGCAGTTAGACAGAAAGCGCTTTAAGTAGCACCTAGACTCTATATATTAGTATAAAATTGATTCAAAATTTATTCTTGTGACTAATTTCAGATGTTGACGACACGTTTCTACGTCGAGGGCGATATGGCTATTTTATGATGAACCTTCAGTATCTAAATTGGAGTCATTACAGGGCACAATTTAATGGTAGGCATGCCTCAATCTTAGGGCTAACTGATGTAGGAGATCTTTGTAAAAGCTATTAAGACCCCGTCGTCGAAGAGTCCATTCTTCACAACAACGCTTCCAGATGCTCGAAAATCACTTCTTCCTAGCCTAACATAAACTAACCAAGGCTAAAATAATCAAACATTCATGAGAGATTTTTAAACTTTGTAAAGAGTACTGTTGCATTTCAACATAATGAAATATAAAAGCCAATAGCATACCAGCAGCATTTTCTGGAAGATTCTAGTAGTTTGTTTGTTAAAAACTAAGATTGGGTAGCTACTTTTTTATAAATTGCGCATGTTCACTGAGGTTGTTTTAGTAGCAACATGAAACATTTTTTGCTATAATCTTTCACTTCATGCTTTTAGGCTCTGTTTTGAGCCTACGAAAAAATATAAAGCTATTTCAACATAAAAAGTGTAGGATATGGGCCTGCACAAGACAAATTGGAATAAAGTTGACCTTTTTTTCTCGCACATTTTCTACTGAACTGAAGATTTAAATCTACAGTAAAGTTTATGATACGGCAACACTTGTAACACTAAAACAGTCTTGGTCTTGGACATTGAGTTTTGGTGTTGATTTTGATATTGAATCTTGGATTTGGCCTTGATCTTGGTCATTAAGACTTGGTCTCTAAAGATTATTGAGTATTCAAAATGTCGAAACCTTATTTTTCCAAAGCAGTGGGTTTTAAAGATGTCAAATTTCAAATTGAGAAATGGTTTTATCCTCGAAACGAGCGTGAAACACCCATCTCGTAAAGATACCAGAGTCTTGGTCTTGTTATCGAAAAATTACCACGAAAAATTGCTCATCACTTGAAGTGAGCGCTATACTTCTTTTGGTACTTAAGTAGCAATTTAGGCCGTACACTACATGCACAGTATTTGTTAAATAACTAGTAAGGGCGAAAATTTAGCCTGGCCAAACATTAAATACCCTACACTAATTTTTAAAATTTTGCTCATATGGGAGGTGCTACGACCTCTTGTCCGAATTCACCCACTTTTTGTTCAGAGCTTGCATTTATAGGTTTTAGTGTCTGAGTGAAAAACGTTTTCAGTATAGTGTTTTGAAGCTTTTGCTTATATAGGAGGTGCCACGCCCTCTTGTCCGAGTTCCTCGAGTTTTAGCTTAGAGCATGCATTTATAGTCTTTAGTATTTGAGTGAAGTTTGGTTGGATTATCTCAAAAAACTTTTTCCGTATAGCATTTTGAAACTTTTCCTTGTCTAATTTCACCCAATTTTTGTTGAGAGCTTTCATTCATAATTCTTAGTGTCCGTGTCAAATTTGGTTCTAATATCTCATAAAACGCTTTCAGTATAACGTTTTGAAGCTTTTGCTTATATGGGAGGTGCCACGCCCTCTTGTCCGAATTTGCTCAGTTTTTCCTCAGAGCTTGCGCTTACAATTTTTAGTATTTATGCGCATTGTCGGCGGTAGGTGTGTTCGTTGACCGATTTCGCTCATTTCTTCCGGGCTATCTTTGGCGATGGAGGCAGTGTACCAAATTTCATTGAAATATCTTGCTCAGTTTTCCCAAAAAGTGTATTTCAACACACAGCCAGCCAGCCAGACATCCAGCCAGCCAGCCATCCAGCCAGACAGACGGACATGGCTATATCGACTCAAGAGGTGATGCGGATCAAGAATATATATACTTTTTTATACCTGCCACGCCTCCTTCTCTGCGTTATAAACGGAAGGACAAAGTGAATATATCCTGGGTGTAGGGTTTAAAAATAAGGTAGACATAAATGTCTTGAAATGAAATATCTTGAAACTCTTACAAGACGTGGTGTACAGACCACTAGTGAAGGAAGAGTGGTACTTGAACCATGAAAGAATATCATATCCGAAAAAGCTATCTCCCGGCATATTGTTGAGTTTAAAAACCAAGTAAGCAATAACAGCTGGTATATTTCATAACAGGCCTTTCTGTTTATAAAACAATATACTATTAATACTATGTTAATTCATAATTAATTTAGATTCTTAAAGCAGCTACTTTCATTAAAGTATTTGAAAAAAAAACTCAAAAAAATTTATTCCGTTTTATTGCAAATACAAGTCAAAAAGAGTAGGCGTCAAAAAATTTCGAAAATCATGTTAATTGGTGTGTTGCAAAATAATTGCCTGGAGAGTAATTAAAGTTGTCGAATTATTTTGCATTAAAAAAAAACAATAACAAAATGTAGTGCTTTTCATATTCATTAAATCAATTAAACCCGAAATCTCGCAATTCTCGACTGTGAACTGAGATTTTGTGAAAATTTATTGTTCCGCTGTGTAAATGAAATATTTGGCAGCATTTTTGTTTTTGTACTGCGATTGTACGTAATTCATAAAGGGAATTAAATGAAAATTTAACTCTGAAATGCATACACATGTTATTAAAATTTATATGTTAAACAATTTAAATATGTATGCGTGTCATACGTATGTGTTTGTATTGTGTGCTGCCGCACAGTTTTTCGCTTTCAATTTCCCTAACCAAGGAAAAACAATACATTTGGCCTTCAGCAAAACCGGAAATGGGCAGCCATTTTGTTTATATTTATTTATATTCGTTTTGGGGATTAACTGTAACTGAGTAATATGAGTAAAAAAGAGACGACAAGAACGCGAGTTGCTGTCAGTTTAACGTATTTAATTATTTATATTAAATGTAACGTTCATAATATGATGACCAACTTTTTTTTTTTTTTGGTTATTTGTTTTTGGTTTTTTTTTTTTTTTTGTTTTCCTATGCGCATTGGTCATGGTTGGAAAAAAATAAAGAAAAAAGATTGACAAAAAGCTGATTTTTGGTTAATATTTCAAATATTTCATAAATTGACAGGTTGTTGCGTTGTGTCCATATTAAAATATATAGTTTTTTCTACGTTGTTTTTGCTGTGCGTGTTATAAGCTCTTTGATTTTACACCTTTAATGGATAGTTTTTTAGTTGACACTTTTGATAGATTTGTTGACATTAAAAATGTTGTTTGATTGGGTTGCCTGACAGCGAAATTTGATTAAAAATATTAATTTTTAATTACAAGTGTGGTCGGTTGTTTTTGTTTGCATAGAAACTCCAGTGCTGATGATAATCTTTTTTAAATTCAAATTCACTTAACTAGGTGAAAGGTTTTCAGGATTTTATCTATATAGTTTCAGGCATTAAATAATTGGATTGAAACTATTTAAGGCTTTGAGTATGCAAATACCTCTGTGCATGACATTTTAATATTTGATCAGCATTAACTTATTTGAAACAAAATATTAAATGGCGCAGAGAAATTTGCTAAATGGAAAATACTTAATGAATAATTCATTTAAAATGCAACATTCTTATCCCTGGACAAATCATTATGCTTTTGAAGAAATTTTTAAACAATTTTTCAATTACTCAAATCTTTTGTAACTTCATCTAATTAAATTTAAAATTTTTTTTTTTTTTTGAAAAATAGATGTAGGAAAATATGTTACAGTGTAAATACTGCTACAAATGTCACTACTGTCCCTGTCCCAGTCCCAATGTCAAAGGTGTTACTGTTCCATATACGCTATACGTTATTTTCCTTACATAGTTCGGATTAATTTCCTTGTGATCTTTAATGAAATTACCACTACGGGTGAGCATAAATACCGAACAGTCGTGACGCTTTCTTTTCGTGACGTTGTGAACACGAGCGTCTAATTGCGTTATAGCGGGGCATTTCGAGTGAAAGTAAGTTACAAAATGGAATAAGCAAACATGACGCAACTTTTTTGTGATTCTGGATACGACCGGCTAACTGGGTAGTAGCAGGGCACTACGGGTAAATAGAGAGGAGAGACTTAAAGCAAAAGCTTACGGCGAAACCGATACCCTAGAAACGCTAAGAAGACTTCGACAGTAGAACATCGAGCGACGCGGCAGCAGAGAGGAGACAATAGGCGAAGATTTAGATCAGCAGTGAAAAAATTGAGAAGAAGAATGAAAATAAAACTAGTAAGGATGTTAACTTTGGCCTGGCCAAACATTAAATACCCTGCACTGCAGTTTTTGCTCAGAGATTGCAATTATAGTTTTTAGTGTCTGAGTGAAATTTAGTTGGATTATTTCAAAAAACTCTTTCTATACAGCACACAGTGCACTGTTTCATACAATCTAGACGTGAAAAAATTTAAAATGCATTTTTTAGCATGCAGAACTGTTAAAATATGTCCATTGACCTCACAAAATAGAGTGATGTGATTTTGGCGGGGGTGTGGGGGAAGCCCCTTTACGAAAGAAATGAACAAAATTCTATATCTCTGTACATGCAGTAGCTTTTATTACAAAACTCTGTAAAAAGGAGTACACTGCGTTCACCAAGCACCCTGCAAAAACTGGAGGATATTGAACGAAGGGGTGCTGCACCCCCCATACAAAAAAGACCTCAATAGCTATATCTCTGCACTTGTAGCAGTTATTGTTACAAAACTTTGTATACAAGAGTATACTATGTTCACCAAATGCCTCACAGAAATTGGGGGAAATTGAACAAGGGGGCGTTGCACTCCCCTTACAAAAAAAACACATCATTTGCTATATCGCTACATTTGTAGCAGTTACCATTACAAAACTTTGTATATAGGAGTATACTTCGTTCATCAAACGTTTTGCGAAAATTGGAGGAATTTGACCAAAGGGGCGTTGCACTCCCATACAAAAAAATATATCAATTGCTATATCTTTGCACCTCTGGAGCTATTACTACAAAACTTTCTATTGAGAACGTGAATTTTATTTACAAAATACTATACGAATAGACAGGGGGTTAAAATATGGGGGTTTTGCACCCCTACACAAAAATACTGAAAATACTCTATTTATGTACCTTTATCATTATAAAATTTGGTACATGGATATACGTGTTATCTTTTAGGTAACATGGGAAAAACTAAAAGAGGGGACGCTGCAATCCCCCACACAAAAAACATTCGCAATATTTTACCTTTGCACCTAGTGTAGATATTATTATAAAATCTGATACAATTTTCATAGTATGGCCCAAATTTTTTGCGAGAAAATGCGAGGATTTAAACCTCACGTATCGTCAACAAAAAGTACATATTTTTTTAAAATGTCCATTTCTACCCGGTGCGGAGCAGTGCTCATAGCTTTTTAGTCCAATATACAACAAAAATATATATTTCAAAAGCGGTAAAAATTGCAAGTCTGTTTAAATTGTTTGTGGCAACACTATGTAAGATATATATAAAAAATATACAATATATTTTTGGAAAGCTTATACATCGATTTAATTTTGATTTTTTCTTCCTAATTTTATTTCATGGAAAAATTACCACAAAATTTACTGAAGTTGAAATTTGAAATTGAAATTTTATTTTATTCAAAATATCAACTTTGAAGTGCAAATATATGTAGTAAATGTTAACCAAAGAACATAAAAATACATTTTTTGAAGTAAGTGGACATATTTAAACACTTCTGCATACAAAAATTTAAAATTAAGATTTAGAATTTTTCACGTCTAGCACACTTAAACGAGACACTTCGCAGCATTTTGAAAATTTTCCTTATATGGGAGGTGCCACGCCCTCTTGTCTGAGTTTGCCTAGTTTTTTTTTCAGAGCTTACATTTATTGATTTGAATGTTTGAGTGCAATTTGCTTGAGTTTTCTCAAAAAACGCTTTCATTATAACATTTTACAACTTTTGTTTACACGGGAGGTGTCACGCCCTCTGGTTCGAATTCGCCTAGTTTTTGCTTAGAGCTTGTGTTTACTATCTCTAGTATTTAGTGTATTTTGCTTCTGTTATTGCAAATAACGGTCTTATTATTGCATTTTAAATATTTCTTTTGCGTGGGCGGTAGGCGTTTTCTTTACGGCAAAGCCACTGTACCAAATTTCATCGAATTATCTTGCTTAGTTTTCCCGTGAAATATGTTTCCACTGACATTGAATTGAATAATTTATTTCACTAAAAACGTCTTTTCTTATACTATATACAGGTACAGAGATTTGGTAGAACACCGGAAAATGAAGATTCCTGGGATTCTTCGGAACAACCTTTCTCAGTTCTATTTTTCGAATTTCGCAAAACTGACGGAGATATAGCCATCGGAGAACGCGGATATAGCTTTATAAAAACTGGTATAAGTTCGGAACCCATTAATGGATTTTAAAAATATTGGTGTCATATGAAAAGCACTTTAATTGGCTACAAAATTGTATTGTGTAAAGTTTTAAAGCCGACTCATGATTTTCCAGATATGGCGAATTTTCGGTGCTATTGTAATAATTTCTTTGGTTTACTTTTTTTGTTCTCCTATAGAAAAAATATGTATATGAAAGAAATCAGGTACAAGTTACATATCAAATCAAAGGAAATATATTGGGCTTTCATAATCTGCTATGTATTTTTGCAAAAATATTGTTGTTTTAAAAAAAATCTGGTCAAAATTTTCGAAAATTTGCAATATCTCAAAAATATGACTCGTATTTAAAACTTTTGTACATTAATTTTGTAGCCAATTAAAATACCTATCATATGACACTTATATTATTAAAATTCTTTTAAGAGCTTCAATTTTCCAGTTCGGTTTTGATAAAGCTATATCCCGCTCTTCCGATGGCTACATCTACGTCAGTTTTGCGAATTTTTAAAAACGGAACTAAGAAAAGTTGTTCAAAAATCTTAAATTTTTCGGTGTTCTACCGATTACCAACCACCCTGTATATTTGGGTAGTTTCTCAAAGTTGCCACTGGTATATCTCATACACCGTTCGAAATTTTGTTTTCCTATCTTCTACAAAAATGTAGCTATTGGCTCAGGAAAAGAAAGTCTTCAACATTAAAAAAATGCCGAAACATTATGCCTTTTTTGGTCATAGCTACCAAACCGCTCAATATTTTGCCAAAAAATTAAAACAAAATTATAGCTTTTGACTTAACTGAACTCTTATATACCTTTTTTTGTGCCTCAAAATCATAAAATTCTCGAAAAATTGTTTGAAAAATATTTTTTATTCCATGAGAATTTTCGAAAAAAGATGATCATTTTTTTTTTTTTTTTTTTTGGTACGGACATGAATATTACTTTAAGTTTTTAATGACCCATTTAGAGTTACTAAAATCTATGCGCATATTCAAATTCTCAAAAAATTAATTATATGTTATGTTCAACTGTCTATGACCTGATTTTTCCAGCTCATAATCAACCCGAATCATTTAACCACAAAATTTACCCTTGGGATATTGCTGATATTTCATGTGCAATGATTTGTGTTTTTAGTGGGTTCTTTATTTGATTGTTTTCCTCCTACATGTTAAAATTTTTGTCTTTTTGTTAATGACATGTTGAAAATGTGAAAAGTGTCATTTCAGTTGTGCATTTTTGAAAAAAAACAAAAAACATCAAGTGTATAGAGTGATTTTGCAATTTAAAATAAAAGTGAAATTGAAGCATTTTCTTTTTGTAATGATACGTATTGCAATTGTACTGTAAAAGATAAAAAAAATATATTTTGAATTCACATAAGAAACTAAAAACTAGATAAATTAATTTAAAAGTTCTATTTTATGTTTTTATTTTAAGTGTTGATTTATTTAGGTTTTCTTAAAAATTAAATAGTTTATTTTAGCTACAATGAATAGCTTTGTGCGAAAATAGCGTGATATGCAAAAGAAAAGGGCTAAGACGTTTAGAAAAAAAAAAAGTGTTGATGTTGTTACCTAATAACATAAATATATATATGGTGGCACTACTATTTTTACTTGGAGTAGACCTCCTAGAAATAAAATGCTATTTAAAGATATGACCTTTCGACAGGTAAAGTTTACTTTGCATTCACATGAAGTATTGTACTTGTGATGTCTTATATGACATTGAAGTTAGATCTTTAATGACAAGACACATTGTAATCTCACTCTGGGTACTCAAATAAACATAATTGTCACATTTGGGACTTTCAAAATCTAAGAGCGATTGTCTTACTATAGCTTTATACACAATCACGGACATTTTGCTTTAGCTTTTAAATTGGCGGAGGTATTTGAGCATATTTTTTGCAAAAACGAGGGTCGAATAATTTGAGTGGCTTGTTCTAATTACACAGGAACCAATAAAAAATAACATGCACTTTTTGTTTCTTGTTTGCTGTCTAATATACTTTTGAACGCTGAGTCCGACTTCATACTCAGTGTTTACGTGGAAACGTAAACTTAACCTCTTTAAAAAATATTTATACGTTTACCCGGAAACATAAAATGATCCTTTCGAATCTTTAAAAAAATATTTATAGGCTTACCCGGAAACATAAATTGACCCTTTTACATCTTTAAGAAAAAACAATTTTTCTTCTTCGGTATTTGACATGATTCAATAACAATTATGGCAATTTGTCAAAATAAACAAAAATGGAACCCTGATCTTGCCTTGCCTTCTGTCAAAAGACTAGAAAATTTTGACATTTTCGTAGTTTAAGAAGAAGCAGCATTTGTTATCGCTGCAACCAGGGTAATTCAACCATGGGTATTTGGCACTTGTCAGTTTGGTTGCTGCAAGTATAGCCGTCTCACTTACTCCAACGCAGTGTAAGTTGCTGACAACGTTAATGTCAACCAAATGCCAACGAATACAGAAAAATTATTTATTACTAAAAAATTGTTCAAGCGAGCGGTTATTGAAAATCCTAATTGGCTCACATTTTATTTCTTTTAAAAGTAAACTCAGAAAGTATGTGTAATAAAACAAGTACAGCAAGTTTATCCCAAAAAGAAAAGGAGTTTTTTGTTTTGCCGTAGAGAACAGAGGGTCCTCTTGTTAATTCTTTTTTTATTTCAAGAATAGCACTTGCTCAAGGTGCTGTCTAGTGGAAGGAAAGCACGTTGCTTAAGGTGCTGCTTATCCCGACGTGGGAAACGATGTACGTCATAAAGTCACTCTAGTGACCGCGTTTTTCATCTGCTCCAGCGACGCTGGCAAGGATTTACCGGCAGTGCCCTTAACGTTTAGCAGAAAGCTACGATCCATACCAGAACGACTCAAGGTACTTTTAATTAATTTTAATGATCTCAAGCTATTCTTGCTTTAAGTTGGAGAAAACGATGTTTTCAGGCTTATGGAGTAACTACTAGAAAAGTGGAAGTTGTTTTTTTTTTCATTTCATCAAAAAGCCACACTTTTTCTTATCAAACTTTTTCAATAGGTCTCTTACTTTCCCTTAAAGAGAAGGTATTTTCCCCCTTACAAAGGTTGAAATATATTGGGGGCATTTTTTTAATTAACACTAACACATTTCATACCCCGCAGCAGATTTTAATTAATTTTGAGTGTTTTTTTGGCCAAAAATCGGTTATTCTGTGGGAGTTCAAATAACTTCTCTTCAAAGGATCATAACTTGGAGTCCTACGCAGTAAAAATTTAAGTTTTATTTTAAGACTACAAAGTATTTTTATAGAACACTGCCAAAAAAAGTATTAATTTTAAGCGATTTTGTAATAAATTTCATACTATTCTGGAATAAAGTTCAGAACTTTTTGAAAAAAAATCGGAATTTTATACCAAAAAATTTTACCATCAATACTAGAGGTAATCAAAAATAAGAAAAGTAAACTATAATTTTTTAGTGAAAAAGTTAAGGTGTTTATTTTGTTAAGGGAGGGGCTGGCTATTTAATGCCATTAAAAAACACGATTCACTTATTTTTGTAGCCTTAAGCCTGAAAACAGCTTTTTCTCCAACTTCAAGCAAGGATATCTCAAAGTTGGTTTCAGCGTTAAAAAGAACATACGGCTGAAGTAAAAAGATCATTTAATTTTTTTGTGCCAAAAATTATGCCCAATTTCGCAAAAAAATTGTAGTGTTACACTTAAACCGCTGAAAGTCGGGGAGGTTAATTTCATAGCAACAACAAATATTAATCGCTAGCATCAACATATCTGTGTAGATATCTACGCAAGACAAAAATTTGTCCTACCTTTTTTACTATGTCAGAAGTGGAGCACGACTTTGAATTATACGCCATTAGAAAGGTATTTGTGTGTAAATGTGCACAAAGTTAAAATTTTTTTAATATTTTGCAACCAAGTCAATTAAAATAAAATGCAAATTTGTTAATATTAACAACTAAAAAATACGCGGTCACACAGAGCTGAAAAAAGGATACAGCACGAAGAGAAAGACAAAAAGGGGACTGAAACTGACTTCATGTGTCTTGTTTTCTTTTCGTTTCACATATGTAATTGTACCAAGGATTATAAATGAGCTTTTCTATTTTGTACCAAATAGCACAAAAAGTACTTAAACTGTCCAAAAAGTACCAAAATTATTTAATACATTTGTAGTCAAATTATGACCATTGGGTTATTCTAGTTTACATAAAAATCGAATGCAAATGTATAGACGGTATTGAAAACAGGAACGTTTTTGATTAGGCAAACAATTTTCATTCATGCTGCGTATAGGTCAAAAGAGGTTCATGTTAAAAATAACATAAGTAAAATAACTTGTTTCAGAACCTAAGGCACAATGTATTTCAACAGCATTTTTGTAAAAAAGTTCCATATTTTAAAGAGCTTTCTTTATCAGTGTTTTAATGGATGGATATAAAAAAAACGGTTTCAAATCGAATCGATTAAAATATTGGGTGTACAACTTTGCTTCCGCCGTTTTTTTTCCAAAATTAAAAGGTTTATTGCAAAAAAGTGCTTACAGATGTATTATTCAAAGTATTGTCCGTCGCTAGCGACAACTTTCTCCCATCTTTCCGGCAATTTTCGGATCCCGGCTCGAAAAAAGGAGTCCTCTTTTGACGCTATCCATGAAGCAATCCATTTTTCCAATTCTTCGAAGGATTGAAAATGTTGATCTGCCAGGCCGTGTGCCATCGAACGGAATAGGTGGAAGTCAGAAGGGGCGACATCTGGAGAATACGGCGGGTGGGGCAAGACTTCCCATTTCAGCGTCTCCAGGTACTTTTTGACCACTTTTGCGACGTGAGGCCGAGCATTGTCGTGTTGGAGGATGACTTTGTCATGTCGCTCTTGATATTGTGGCCGCTTTTCTTTTAGCGCGCGACGTTCTTTCACTCAGAGCAGCATCACCGTAAGTTTCTGAGAGCATTCGATGCGCTTCAGCTGCATTTTTTTTCGAATTGTAACAGAAAAGTAAAACTTCCCGCAAATGGCGAGAATTGGGCACATAAACGGACATTTTCGAGCGTGAATAATACAAAAACAAGAACAACTGTCACTGAAACGGCGATGACAATTCGTTAGGCACTGTCCACACTCACTTTAAAGGCATTATCATCTATGTATTTCAACCAGCCTCAGCCGGTACAGCCACCTATCGGAAAACGGCGGAAGCAAAGTTGTACACCCAATATCCTGCCCCAAAGTTTTTACACGTTCGTTAATGGTGGACTTGTCAGTGAGTCCATTTCACATAGAATCTATTGTATGTATTTTAGATCTGGTGCCATGTTTTGCCACAAACAATTGCATCAGATGTACGGATGATAAATGACAAAGCTATTGTAATACTATGATTCTACATATGCTTACGAATAATGTATAAAACTATTTTGAAACTAATTGTGAACTATATAAAATTTTATATTATCCCTCGAGTAGAGACAAAAAAAAAATAGACTTGTTAAAGTTAATTCAAAAACTCTAAACTAATTTTCATTAAAATTTGTTGTAACTTCTATTCAAAATTTAAGGCAATAAACAAACTACACTAACTAATAAAAACTTAAAACTAGTTGAATATGTTAAATAATGACTGAATTATGAAAAAAGTTTTTCTCAAGTCTTAAGTATTTCTAAAACTATTTATAAATAAAAGTTTAGAATTTGAAAACTTAGAAAAGAGTAAAATACACAGAAAAGGGAAAATATTGATTGAAATGGAAAAGTTTGATTGATGACGAATTGTGGTATCGTCACAAAAGGTTTAAACTGAAGGTATTTCATATATATAGATTTTTAGTTATAGACCGAAAAAGTTTAGAAAAAGTTTGGAAAAAATTACTCGAACATAGAAGCCGTGTGTGTAAATGGAGTTATATGTGAGAGCAAAATAGCGCAAAAGCAAATGATGGGTGAGTTAAAAATTAAACAAAAATAAAAGTTTTGAAACGCATTTACATATCATTTGAAATTTTTGGCTATTTTTTGTTTTTGTTTCAAAAATGTTTATTTTTGTATACGTTTTAATGCATAAATAAAATTTAATGTTTAGCAAAAAAGAAAAAAAAAAATATTTAGTTTCTTATTTGAACTTTTTGTTTTTTTAATTTTTTTGTTTAATTATTTTTAACTTACCAAAGAAAGCCAAAGATTTGTTATAAGAAGTTGATTCTTCTCGTCCTACAAACATAAAAATTTAAGCAAAATAAAAAATAAAATAAAAAGTTTGGAAAACATAAAAATTTATAATTAAAAGAAAATAACGTAACAAAAAAAAAAAAAAAAACATTTTGGGATTTTTAAGACGCACGTGAAAAAGTACAAGAAAAAATGAAATAAAAGAAAAAAACAGAGCAAAAATAACAACAAACGGATTAACAACAGTTATTTAGTTTTTATAATTATTTAGACAAAATATTGTTTTTATTTAATAAAAATAAAATATTTAGTTTTTCTTATTTAATTTGATTTTTGTTTTTTTTTATTTAGGTTCTTAACTTAAATTTAATGTTTCTTTTGAATTGTGAATGTTAATCATAAATTAATAATTATTTATTATATAAGAGTATAACACTTTATTTATTAATCAAATATTTTCAATTCGGATATACCACAAATTTCGTGTAAGTCCCACGAGGTTTCGTGGATTTTAAAAAGCTTGTGGAATATCCTCAATACATTTGTTTCTTAAATAAAACTTTTGGAGTATACACGGAAAGCTATTGAATATTTTCAGCTCTAGAAACCATAAAACATAAGTAAGTTTTCTCAAAGAAAATTAAAATTTCGGGCCAAAAATATTATAATCACTTGATTGAGAGGGCTAATGCAAAGCCAAGTAATGGTAAATGTAACAAAAAACATACTGAAGTAACGGAAAATTTCAAAAACCGCACTTTTTATGCGCGGATTAAATTTTAAGGTTTTAATTCAAGAGTGCCAAATCTTTCTAATGATGCGTAAGAGTTTGAACACGGTACTGAAAACAGCAGTTTAAATAAACCGTGTGAATTAAAGCTGTTCATTTCATTGCTAAGTTAATACGGATTTGATTACTTTTTTTCTGACTTCACCCATTTATTTTTTATTGATATTTTTAATAGTTTCATTAATGTTGTATTTTCAATGAAAATTAAATTTTAATCTTCACTATCAGTTCATTTCCACATTGACATTTGTTTATCATATTCTATCGTCTGGAGCTCCCGGATAAATAACTTATCAATTGCATGTTCGGTTTATCCGGGAGCCCCAAAAGATCGAAAATAAAATAATTTGTTCCATAATTTTTAAAACACTAATTTTTTTTACTAAGGTTACAAAAATAACATCAAAAAATGTATCTATTGGTTTTTATTTTTTTTATTTTGTCAAAATTGCAGAATTTTCAATAAAATTTATGTACGTGAAAAATAAATAATGAAAACGCACTAGAATTCTTTAACATAAGTAAAAATCGCCTCTATTTCGGTGAAAAAACTAAATTATTTTTTAATGTTTTGAGATATTTGAAGTTAACAAAATTGGTTTTTGTGTTTTTGTACGGAAATTGTTGTTTGGCCGTTTTTTTTTTTTTTTTTTTTTTCATGATAACAACAATCACTTTTTAAGAGAGATTTGGCGCTATGGGCTTCATAGACTATAATATATGAAGATCACTTGAATAGAGACCAAATAGTCTGAATGAAACAAAGTTTTTCTACATTTTTACTTTTTCGATGCTTTAGACATTTTATCAAATTTAGGTGACTTTGGATATGCTCTATTCGAATAATCCGACTATTCCTATATTGTTGTTAATACTTGAAAATTTTCAAAACTTTTGACTAGATAAAAGTATGTGCCCTTACGTACTTTGTGACGTTGAATCCGAATCAGAATTGCTCATATACTTCCAAGATTTTGAGATATCCTAGCTTGAAGTTCCAGAAAGCGCTGTTTTCAGGCTTATGGCTCAGTTCCAAGATTATGAACAATTTCACTTTTATGTATAATGGTATCGAATGGCCACAGTCTTCATTATCAAACTGTACCTTCAATATCAACCTTTGATGTAAACGTCTATTGAATCCCACACAAAGAGTTACATAATACCGATTTTTAACCAAAAAATTCACAAAAATTTTATGCCTTTCTAATCCTCGGATTTGGTTTTAACGTGAAGAGTACGTAAGCGTACATACTAGACTGAAATTCCACGATTACGGTCAAAAATCTGAAAGAAGGTGACAAAAAAGTATGTTGTGTTTTTTTCAAATTTTTTTGAAGGTCATTTAGAGGTTGCTTAACTTAAATTTATGCAAAATCTTGGTTGGTTGCGGTTTTATTTTGTTACGATCAGATAAATTTTCGGAATGAGTTTTACGATAAACCAGATTTTGTCGTGATCCAAGGTATATAAAAAATGTGATAACTGGAACCTAATACTCTAACGTTATCATGAAATCACGCTAAATAATTCCAATTTGTTTACCGGAGTTATATTTTCCCTGCGGGACCACGGACTATTACATAAATAATTTGCAAATATCTCCATGGGAGAAACCGACTAGTCCAAATTCTGGTCCCATCACGTATAAAGTTCTATTTACGTTTTATATTGTTTGTCATTGGACGTCACGAATTGTCTCCTTATGCATTACATTGAGACCGGAAAAAGGTCAATTGTCTCCTTATGCATTAGACCGATACACTATCGCTTTCTCTTCCTCACAGTTGGCGAACTTCCAAACTTTTGGTACTAATGACGGATTATGCATTAGGGGTCTGCACAAGACATCTTGAAATAAAGTGCTATTTATTTTTACTCCCACATTTTACACCGAACTGATGCATTTGATCCAAAAATCTCAAGATTCAAATCATCATGTACACTGATTTTATTTTGACACTATTTAGATTGTCTTGTTTTATCAGTGTGAAAAATAAACTTGGTTCTAAAAAATACATCAGTGAACTCTATTTTATAAAAACAAATACTTCAGGTCACTGTAAAACGTGCGAGTAGAGAACCACAATAAAATTTATGATATGGTAACACTTGCAGAATTATAGTAGCTTTCATACATTTTCGCGAGAGAGAGAGAGCGTAAACAAAAAAGAGGCACAAGAAGAGAGCGATAAACTACTCTTATCACACCATTAGCATTTAATAGTGTACACTACTACTACAGTATGCATCTAAACTAACTGAAACAAATCAAACAAGACAAATTAGCACAGTATTAGTTTATTTTCTTTCAAATTCTAGTTCTGTCAAGACATTTACACACGACACTGAACTAGAGCATTTGATAAATAAAAAGCGGGAACAAAATATAACGTATCTTGAAACGAAATGTCTTAAAACGCAAACAAGACGTCTTGTGCAGACCCCTATTATGCATTACATGCGAACCTTTTTTGACACAAAACCACCGACTTTGTATTACATTTGGATCATTTTCGGTACAATTTATAATTTAAGTGCACTTATGCTAGTTGTAGGTGTAGTCCGTTTTGGTCTACTTACATAATAACTAGACCAAATTTGTTGACTACTGAGACAATTGTCTCCGCCGGTCCTGCAGGGTATATAGTCGTTAAAACAACAGCAAAAAAATACTATTGCAAGATCGTGTAAGAAGAAATATGACTTCTGGCCAAAGGTCACGAAAATCAGTTTTTTGTAATCATTTCGTAAACGGTTACTTAGGCTTAGCTCAAGAAATTATCTATTAAAAAGTAGAGAATGCACTTTAAATTGTGTATTTCATTATCATCAGTATAAATAATTTACTACCAGAGTTAAATTTGACCCAAAGGACATCATTAACTTTGAAGATTTTAAGTAGATTAAGTGTGTAAGATGCGAAAATTCTTTCAATAAGCACAACCCAAGAGGAAAAATTTCTAGCGCTTCTGATCCAAGCACTTCAAAAGTGCTTGTCCCCATAGAAATTTAGAAGCACTATCACAATGATTTTTTATAAGGCTGCAGTAAGAACAACGTGAGTTCGAATCCAGCCCGGGTGATTTTTTTTTTTCCGTTTTTTTATTTGTTTTTGCTTTATTTTTTTTTTTTATTAAAATATTTTTTATTCAACCATTTTTATTTCACTTTTCTATTTTAATTTCTCATTTTAATTTACTGTTGCTTACTTGAATTGAAACTGATTGCACAATGATTCTATGTAATGCTGCAGGACAACATTTAATACAAATTTAATACCTTTTCATATCATCGGTCGTTGGTGGAGCGGTCTAAAGGGTTGGTAAATGTAAGAAAAAAATATCTAGCACGCGGAGGGTCGTGGATTCAAATCCTGGCGCGGCCAGTTTTTTTTTTTTTTTTTTTTTTTTAATTTTATTGACAAAACGCTTACCGCAGCATTACAAATAAGCGCTTTAAAAACTCTTTTTTGGTAAGGCTACGGTAAGCTTTTGCTCGCTTACATCCTATGACATGCAATGTTAAAAAGAAAGTATTGTTCTTACGGAGCGGAAGCGCTTATTGGTGAAAAGGATGCACTTCAGAAGGGTTTTTGAAGCACTTCTTTTCCCTTGGGAACCTACTATTCAGCAGAAGTGTCAATGTACTTGTACGAGTATCAGCTACCGCACATTTTTTAATTAACAACTGCAATTTATTTAATTGAATTTTGAAAATGAATATCATCTACAAAAATAACATAACGATAGATATCTTTTAAGCTGTTGCTATTCGTTTATCTACTAAAAGGCAGCCTTAAAAGTAGATAGCTGCATGGAACATTTGCTTGGTAAGAAAATTGTCCTACTTGTGCGGCGCGTATAAAACTCATAACAATGTCGAATAGTTTAAAGCCGCTCTTATCTTTTTGTGGCAATCATTTAATTTATTTTATATTTTAAGGATGCTTGTGATATGACAAAAGTTTGCAACTTTACAGTTGTCAGTCAGTCATTGAAAGCCGCAAACCAGCAGAATGTAATAAAAATGATTTCTTGTCTTTTTTTCGCAGTTTCAATATTAAATGAAAACAAATCGTTGGGAACAATGAGTTTTCTTAAAAAAAAAAAAAAAAAAGTTTTTCATTTGCGCAAATTTTAATCTCTTATTATTTTTGGGTATAATATGTCTTAATAAATTGATGCTATTACTTTTAGAAATTCATTATTTTTGTAAAAGTTTTCCCCAAAAGATCAAGATAATAAAGCATAATTATTAATTCTCAAACTAATTGAGCATTTTATGTGGGTTACTGTAGACTTTGCATATAACTCACTCTTCTAGCTCTTGTTGCTACAAGGTGGAGAAAAATTTAAGTCATAGTGAAAATGGCTGTCATTTTCTTAGAAATTAAAAAACTTGAGTTTTGGTTTCACAGAAAGTTTACTCGAAGATGTAAAGAATTAAACCTTTCTCTAAAAAACTGCATCACTTGGCTTTTGAAATGGGGTAATATATGGGAGATATGGCACCCCCAGGTGATATGGCACCCCTTTCAATTTCAATACTTGCAGCTTTCATAGCATTCGTAGTTCGTTACGCTGTAGTTGCAATAATTACTTGTCTGTGGGATATTAAAAAAAATGTTGGGAATCTAAGCGACTGACTTTTGTTTTGCATATATTTCGAGAGACAGTAGAGCGATGAGTAATTGATACAGTTTTATGGTGCTTATATCAAAATAAACAGAATTGAATGTGATTTTGTTTTCGAATGAATACGAGCGCGAGTAAACATATTTATTCGTTTTGTGGAATATTTACTCGCTACATACCGAAAAAGAGAAATGGCACCCCATTACTGAGGGTGATATGGTTCCGGTGGCATTTCTCCCTTTGTTGTATCAATGACTTTGAAAAACTATAAGCTGAACAAAGGAAGTTAACGGAAAGAATTCTATATATTTGGTCAAGCAGAAAAAGAAAAACTTGAAGCGAAAAACACAATCAGTGCAAAGTAACTATGGTGGTTCCAAAGAGAAAAGGTGTGATTAACGTAAGGTAGTTACTAATTATGCTTCTTCCGATGAAGGCAAAGAAAATATTTGGAGAAGAATATGCACAAACCACTTAACCAGATGATTGGATCCAATTCATAGTGTGCAGTATGTGATCTCATGAAACATGTACATCACATACGAAAACATGCAACAGTTATGGCGATAAAAACTTAGAAGCCCCCTGGGGTGCCAAAACACCCGTAATATGGTGCCATATCGTGCACAACCTTGGGTGATTTGGCACTTTATAGCATTTTTTTAAAATGGAACAAAAAATGTTAATTTTGTTGAAGTACTTTTTTTTGTTTTAAATACATTAAAGATTAAATTCCTGTTTAGTTTCTTTTAAAATATCTTTTAATTATGGTTTTATAGCAGTTCAACAAAAAAGGTGCCATATCTCTCGGCCTTACGCTACCTCTTTGCGGTGTAGGTCGCTAAATGTATGACTAGGCTGCTTTTTGACTTTGCTTGAATGTAAAGAAAATTCATTTACCAGTTTTTTAACTTGAAATAAAAAACCAAGGATATAGGTACTTTTGGTACACTCTAATGATGATTCATCATTTCTTTTTTAATTTTAAAATCCACACACAAAAAAAAACGAAGCCCTAAAAATAAAGATTGTTTTCAAATTGTAAATCATTCGTACTAACTACACAACTTTCTAAAGTGTTGTTATGAGTATTATCCATTTTAAAAATTTATGTGCAAATCCATGCGCTCATCAAAAACTCATTTAAAAGCAATAAATGGCAGCTACTTCCCCTCAGTTAAAGCAAAGCAAAAAGAGATTACAGAATTCAACGTTGGCAACACATTTTCTTTTAAGTTTTAGATAAAAAGTGGCAAAAACAATCGCGGCGATATTACAAACACTTAGCTAAATTAACATAGATTTATGAATATCGAAGCTTGACAGTGGGCCGAAACTTTCAAAATTGCTGTACAAGCTCAAAGCACTGCAAATTTCAAAAAATCAATATCAATAAGTACATACTTGCATCTAACTACACTGTGTACCAAATACATAATTACACATTAAGTTATAATGCATTTAGGCGAAAGCTCTCCCCAAATTGTATAGCACTTCAAAGAACTTTCACCTGACATTGATGTTGCTGTTGCTTAGTAAGGAGCTTGAATTTGTTGGCACTTATTTTCATTTTATCACCGTAATGTCAATGTTGACAGCAATCTCATGCACTTCTTCCGCGTACATTAACATGGCGCTATTTATGACTTTTTTCCCCAACACAAACCTTTTGCATACTAAGCACGCTGAGCATATGCAAATTATAGCATTTTTTGTTGAAAGAAAGAAGCTAACGTCGTTCAATCTGCGGAAGCTGTTGAAAACTCTGTAAGCAATAGCATCCTTACATGCAATGGAGAGAGAGAGAGTGCGAGAGAGAGTGCACACATTCAACACACTATCATCAACAAGGACATTAAAAGTGAAAATATCAAGAGCAGCGGCAGCGCAACACAGTGACACCGTGGGAACAGAATATCATTCGAACTCGAACTCATTAATAAATGATGTGTGTGTGTGCATACACATGCATAGAGAGTGTAGCATCATGTTGTTTACGTAGTGTTCTTGTTTATTGAAGTCATTAAATTGTCATAAAAGCATGCAATTTAGTAGATACATATCTCTTTGATAAATAAACATTCATATGAGTTGTAAAAATGAATGTTCGTTATTTTTGTTGGTTGATTCATTTTCTTTTTGAAGGCGTCCAAACGTATAAATTGTCACATGATGACACTTGAAGTTTGTTGATTGATGTGTGGAATTGTAAATGTGAAAATACTCGTGGGAAGTAGTGTTGATAAAAGAAAAAAGTTCCATCAAATAAGTATATAGCATGTGGCAAGGACATTATGATTATGTTTTGGGAATGATTATTGAGAGACCTCAACTATGTTTGAGGCAGTAGCGGCAATTAAAGTGTCTAAATTAGAAATATCGCATATTAATTGTTTTTTTTTCGTGAATTTTTTTTTTTTTTTAAACGATAATTTTCAAAATTTCGCATATAAAAAAATGTCTTGAAACCCAACATTGAAAATCACCAATTTAGACTCAGATATTTTGCGAGCAACAATTCCAAACCAAAGTCGTAATGCATAAAATGTGTAAGACGTTCGTCTGATAGTGCGTGTATTCAGGGAAGGAATAATTAATAAATTAAAGTTTTAAATTTTCTTTGGGTCTAGTGACACAGTGGACTCAAAAAAGAACTTTGAACACCAAAAAGTGCTATGTAACTTTTCGTATTAACAAATGCTGGATAAAATGTTTGAGGACATTGTGGAGGTGGTAGAACTACCCAAATCAGCTTATACTGCTTCACAAAATTATCCATAGGTTAGACATTTCTTAACAGATTTTCATCTTCTAACCAATTTCGAAAAGGCTATAATAATAACTACTTAGAATCGGACAATAGTCAAAATTTTACCACAAATGTATTAAATAATTTCGGTACTTTTTGGAAAGTTTTAGTACTTTTTTTGCCATTTGGTACAAAATAGAAAAACTCATTTATCAACCCTGGTACAATGACAAATGTGAAACGAAAACCAAAACCAAAAGAAAATTGAAATTTGTCTTTCTCTTTGTGTTGTGTTCTCATTTCAGCTCTTTGGGGCCGCGAATTTTGTCTTTGTTAATATTGAAAAATTTGCAAATTGAAAATTTTACCTGGCTTAATGGCAAAATATTAAAATAATTTTAACTTTGTGCACATTTGCATACAAACACCTTACTAATGGCGTATAATTTAAAGTCGTGCTCTATATCTAACATAGAAAAAAAGTAGGACAAATTTTTGTCTTGCGTATTAATATACATAGAGATAATTTTTGTATTGTTACGAAGTACTTTTTAATGCAAAGATTATGAAAAATGCTCCACTGCGCACTTTCTAGATCTTCCAAAAATTGTTTATACAAAGAAATTGAAATTACCTTTCATATGAATTCAAAGTAAAAATGGTATACCTAACGGTTTAGAGAATACGCATTTTTGAAAATTTTATTTAAGATCGAATTGACCGATACAGCTTCACAAAGTTGTTAGTTTTCTGTTATTAAAGAAAAAGTACTAATTACATTACAAAAAAAAAAAAATATGCGCAAAAAAGGCTCCAAGGGACCAATTTTTCAATATTCTAAAATATTTTTCATACTTTGTACTCTGCGAAGATTTCTCTCGGAAGATTATTCCCAGAAAACTCTAGGCTAGGTGGCAAAATAGCTACACTTAGACCAAAAAAGTCCATAGTGATACCACATCATTCCGGACTTCGAGTCACATAGATGTAGTTAATAAAGTTTAAGCCCTCATAAGGCTTGAGCGCATAGGCTTTGGAAGCAATTGCAAAGTGTTTGATTGATCGTAGACTAATATGTGAAAGTTCTAGAAGATTGTTAAAAAACATTTCTCCCGGAGTTTTTAAACTAGTTCTACAAAGGGCTGAACAATGACACAGTAAATGCTCTCTTCTTCATCGCAATCACAGCAGCGAGATCTGTTGTGAGCCAAGATGCTCATTCTGAAATAACCGATAAGTCAGCAATTTCGGTATCCTCTATACTGTAGTGCCAGGTTCGCAGTTTAGGCCTGTTTGAAACTTTTCTGAGGGTTTGAAGAAGACCAAAGAACTGACTTGTATTTAATGATATAGCTTTTATATGACTTAGAAGCAGCTCTAGAGCTATATAAAAGTATTTTTATGCATGGAAGTGAAATAATGCAAAAGTTTCAAAATTCGATTAGAAGTCTTTCGGGTGAAGTTCAGGAAGCATCAAATGATATGTTCACTTTAAAAATTCAATTTATCGAAAAAATTTAAAAATAATGTCCATGCGATGATTTCTTATGACTTTCGAGTCATCTTATTTCAATAAGGGTGTATCGATCGACTAAAAGAGGGTTTTGGCGACGAAGCATCATCCAAAACCTGAAAAAACAAATCTACGTGAGTACATATAATAAAGCTCCCTGAGTCTTATATTTCATAGAAAAGAAGTTTTTGTCTATCACTCGCAGGTTTAGAGATACATGAGTATAATGCCCCAAACAGATGGCAGCTCTAATACACATTACAAGTGCAATAATGTGAAGCTTTTTATTGCATGATTTTAGGCATTTTTTAAATACATATTTCATAGACATTGACTAAAAGCAAATTTCCCAATTCAAGGTCCAAAAAATTCTAAAACATCAAAAACAAGATTAATAGTGAGTTAAGCATCAGAAGAGCTAATTAGAATTTTTTGGACTCTGAATTGGGAAGTTTCTTTTAGTCAATGTCTATGAAATATGTAAATAAAAAATGCCTAAAAGCATGCAAAAGAAAGTTTCACATTATTGAGTCTGTAATGTGCATAAATGGCATTGGTAATGTTACAATATAGGCCGTCTTCCTAAACGTCAGTTGCTTTGAATTGCAACAGCATTTTCATGCACAAAATATTGCATAATTTTAGGAATTTTTTGACTTAAGTGCAAAGTTAATCAAAAGCAACAACTTTGTTGCTGATGCGCAAATTGCTATGCATTGTGAACATATTGTTGTTCGGCGTTATGAAATGCAAGAACGATGCAGTAAAAATGAGCTCCTGAAACTAAGCGACATTTTTTTATGAAAATGCTGTTTTAACACAAAGCAACTGACGTTTAGGAAGAAGCCCATACTTCCAAAATTTTGTAAGGCAAACATGAAATCAAGCAAGGAACAATTTTCTAGAACATCTTAAACCATCATATCCCATTTTTATGGTTTTTTTTTTTTGACAACCTTTTGTCCAAAAACTTGGCTAAAATGGGTTAAAATACTCTACAAAAATATTCTGCGAAAAATCTCACTAGGGGTCACCAAAAAAAAAAAAATTACGTCCGGACGGTGGCAACCCTATACTCATGATAAGCACAGCATTGATCAATTTTAAACACTCATAACTTTATTACTTTAAGGGTCGCAAAATAACAATAATAAAATTTACTATGAAGTTAGTTTATTGACTGTTTTTTTTTTGCTTGTGTAGTACTAATGAAAGTACCAACGCGCTTTTTCTAAATTGAAGTATGATAATTTTTATATTGAACCAATTAAACAGTCATTTTTGCAATTTTTCAACAACAGACGCAAGCAAGTGTTAACATGGAAATTGATTGCATATGTTTCGGCTACTTCCACATATATATTTTTCATATACAAACATGTATATAGCCTCGTCAGATCAGTTTTAGTTAAATCTTGCCAGAAACCGTACTCGAACCCGTGACTCCGGTTTCTAATGAAAGAAACGCGGTGCTTAAACGATTGCGCTATAGGTCACGAATAAACTCTCTGAACAGGATCGCCATTATGAATAAATCATATGGCTCACTAGCGCCGTCTGTTGTGAAAAATTGCCAAATTGTTAGTTGGTAACACACTCTGGTTTTGAGATATGCTACATGTTTTAATTGTAGCTAGCGTAGCATGTCTCAAAACCAGAGAGTTTATTCGTGACCTATAGCGCAATCGCTTAAGCACCGCGTTTCTTTCATTAGAAACCGGAGTCACGGGTTCGAATACGGTTTCTGGCAAGAACTAAAACTGATCTGATGAGGCAATATAAATGTTTGTATATGAAAAATATATAAATATATATGTGGAAGTAGCCGAAACATATGTAATCAATTTGCATGTTAACACTTGCTTGCGTCTGTTGTTGAAAAATTGCAAAAATGACTGTTTAATTGGTTCAATATAAAAATTATCAATAAAATTTACTTTTAAATACGAATCTTAAAAAAAATAAAAAGCGTGCTCCAATCCCCGAAATGGCTTTGAAAAAAAAAGCTTTTGTCCCACATAAAATAAAACATTTTTCTTTCAGTGTAATTTTTTCAATAGCTTTTATCTTTTTGTACTAACCCTGACAATTCCACTAAAATCGGATAGAAAGTCGTGGAGCTATGAATTTTCAAATTTCATTCATGTCATCCTATCACAATTATATGTATGTCAAATACTAACAATTCACTAATTTTCATAAAAATCGGAGATGTCAACCCAAATCGCAATCGATTACGCAAAGAATGACTCATAAAGCTTTGACAACGCCCCAATATTTTATGGGAAGAAGGCGTGTTCGTGACCGGATTTTGTTCAATTTTCCACATTTTGATTACTTTAATCTAAAAACTAACTGTACTAAATATCATAACACTTTTTTTCAACACCCTAATGTACTATAATATAAGTAGTTTCTGTCCTTTTTATGCAAAAAGCAAACTATAACACGGAATAAATATTTCATTAAAAACCCTTTTTTCATTAATCATTCGCATATCAACTGCAGTGACTTGACTTTTAATGACATACTCGCAGATACTCGCATTTTCCCTTAATGATTTAGGTTTTTGGGGCTTTTTTGTTGTGGTTGCTCGATTTTTCGATTTTTTTTTATTTTTTTGGTTGGGGGAATATTATTCATTCCTGTAGCATTTTATGCAAAATGTTTGAACAATTTCCCTTTTTTGTTCTGTGGCCAACACAGTAGAGAGCAAAAAATGTGTGACATTTTGCTGTCACCGACATGTAATTGCGATTAAAAATGCATTTGAATTGAATGGGGAATGAGCCAAATTCACTTGGCTCTGACTTTTTCCATGCGTTAAAAAAGAGGTTTTTAGATTTTGCTTTCGAATTACAAAAAAAAAAAAAGAAATAAATTCATGATCGTCAATGTCAACATCGTTAACAAGATGAGCAGCAATAAAGATACAGCAACAAAAATTGTGCTTGCAACAATCATCATAACAGCAACAACTTTTCGCTTAACTTGGCTTTAACGCCCCAACTAGTGTGAGCGCATTTGGCATTTGTTGACAACAACAGTTGATTTCTTTTTTTCCACACACACACACACATGGACAGGGTTATCATCCTCTCTCTCACTGCCTTCATTTCCTTTTCCGTTTGCAATGCTTAAAGTCAATGTTGTTAGCATGTTGCTGTTGCTGCTGGTGATGTTGTTTTTTTCTTCTCTAAGTTGCTGTTGCTGATTGTTGCTGCTGTCGCTTACAATTTTGTGTTTTTTTTTTCTTTAATTTTCATTTTTTTTGTTCGGTTGACGTTGACTTTTTAGTTGATGATGCATGACGTCTACCCTTGGTTATTGGTGTGACAGTTTTTTATGTTGTTGTTGTTGCTCTTGATGTTGCTGCCGCTGTTGCTGTTGTTGATAGTGGCATGACTTTTAGTTTAACCGACACTTAAATGCCTTTGGGCCGAACAACATCTTTTTTTTTTTCGTTGGTTGTAAGTTATTTTTGATGTCGTTATTGGTTTTTTTAAAGCGTTTTCATGACTGGAGCAGTTTTACTATGTTTAATGCGATTTTCAATAGTTGGCAGTAAAAATATTGGAATATTGAGGAAAAAATAGAGCAAATGTACGATTTGGGAACTTGTAAGTCGAAGAAAATTTATCTCAATTAGAGTTCTTTTAATTTCTAAAGTAGTTCTTACGCTCTAGATTTGTTTCGGTCGTGATACCCCAAGACCCAAAAGCAATAGAGCAATTCTATTCCTTATACAGCATCAGCATACAAAATTCGTTGAAATACATAGGTTTTCACAAAAGAACCGAACTTTTATGTTACATCCCAGACGTTCCATTTTTTGATTTCATGGAAATACACTATTCTTATTCCTAATTTTCCTTTCTTCCCAATTATTTCTTAACACTCTCCTTAATTCACTGTTAACACAGCCTACCTTGCATTTCGTTAGTGTTCCGACATTTTCATCGATCGATCTTTCGATCTTTCGCTCTTCGAAGCAACTTACTTGTCCTCTCGCTAGTATTCAGACGTTTGAGTTGATCGACTAACTTTTCTTCTTCCTATTTTCCTCTTGTTCCAGATCGCCCTTGCTTTTATTAGAACTCATACTTCTTGGTTGACTATTTCATACTCCTCTGTCTAAACTAGACTTTTTCCTCATGTTTCAGTTCCCTTTTTTTTATTCAAACTCAGACTTCTTGGTCGACTGGCAAATACTCCTCTGGCCTAACTATGAAATCCTCTGAATCAATGCTTGGTTGTATTTCACCTATACCAGATCGCTTTTGTTTCTATTTGAACTCAGACTTCTTGGTCGACTGCCTTATACTCTTCTTTTCTAACTCGAACATCCTCTCGCCGAATGTTAAGTTTCCTTTCACCTAGTTTCCTCCTGCCGCAGATCGACTATTTCATACTCCTCTGTCTAAATTAAGAGATCCTCTGGCCGAATGCTTAGACTTCTTTCTCCTGTACCAGATCGCTTTCGCTTCTATTTAAAAACAGACTTCTTGGTCGATTGCCTAATACACCTCTGGCCTAACTAAGATATCCTCTGAATCAATGCTTGGTTGTAATCCACCTGTACCAGATCGTTTTTGCTTCTATTAGAACTCAGACTTCTTGGTCGATTGCCTTATACTCCTTTGTTCTAACTCGAACATTCTCTCGCAAAATGGTGATTTTTCTTCCTCCTAATTTCCTCCTGTTCCAGATTGCCCTTGTTTTTATTAGAACTCAGACTTCTTTGTCGACTATTTCATACTCCTCTGTCTAAACTAGGAATTCCGCTGGCCAAATGTTTGGTCTTCTTCCTCCTGTAGCAGATCGCTTTTGCTTCTATTAGAACTCAGACTTCTTGGTCGACTGCCTTATACTCTTCTTTTCTAACTCGAACATCCTCTCGCCGAATGTTTAGTTTCCTTTTACCTAGTTTCCTCCTGTCCCAGATCGACTATTTCATACTCCTCTGTCTAATCTAAGAGACCCTCTGGCCGAATGCTTACACTTCTTCCTCCTGTACCAGATCGCTTTTGTTTGCATTCGAACTCTGACTTCTAGGGTGACTGCCTAATGCTTCTCTGTTCTAATTTGGACGTCCTCTTACTGATTTTTCTTACTCCTTATTTCCTCCTATACCAGATCGCTTCTGCTTCTATTAGAACTCAGATTTCTTGGTCAACTGCATAATACTCCTCTGTTTTAACTCGGGCATCCTCTCGCCGAACGCCTAGTTTCCTCCTATCTCAGATCTTCCTTGCCTCTATAAGAAATCAGACCTATTAGTTGATTGTTAAGTACTTTGTCCTAGCCCAAACGTCCTTTTAACGAACGCTTAATTTACTTTCTCTTGATTTCCTTCGGTCTCAGATCGCTCTTGTTTTATTAAAACTCCAACTTCTTGGTAGATTGTGTATTAATCCTTACTCGCTTACTCGCTCGTTAAGATTGCGACCTTCCGTTGAACTTTTCCGCATTCCAATTTCCTACTGTCTCAAGTCGCCCTTGGCGCTGTAAGGAATAAGACTTTTTAGACGATTTTCTAATACACCTCTGTCCTAACTTGGACATTCTGTTACCGAAAGCTTAATTTGCATCCTCCTTATTTCCTCCTATTCCAGACTGCTCTTGTCTCTATTAGAACTCAGACCTCTTAGTCGATTGTGTAATACCCTTCAGTCCTAATTCGGACGACTTCTCGACTACCATTCTTACCTTCTTGTCCGTCTTGTCACATATTGTCCGGGGGAATCAGGCACTTTTGTAAATCACCCTAACAGAAAACCAAGCCTTGGTAACTATTAAGTTTATTTCACCTAAAAATTTAAGTCCATTATGTAATTTAAGTTTGGAACATCATCATTTGTTGAACACTTCCAATTTCTTCAGGCCTAAAATGTAACTTCTCATGGGTTGAGTTAAAGAGTTACTTAATTAAATAAAAGAGAACTTACACTACAGTTCGTCAACTGTCATTTGTTTGCTTTTTTGAAAGCTTTTTAAGTTACTTTTAAAAAGTTTTAGTTTTAGAAAAAAAAACACTTTTTTTAGGATGAATCAACATCATTACAAACTGAGTAACATTATTTTCTATGATAACAAACACACAAACAAAAAGCCCACATAACCACACATACACTCGAGTATACAAGTATGAAATACAGATATAAAATATAACACCTACACACACACACATCCAAGCATTTAATGTGTGGTAATTGCTTCATAATTTTTCTTCCATGCAAGTGCTGCCCTCTTTTCAGCTGGCTGTTTGAAAGTGTTGCCTTTTAAGTGCGCAACTTTTTAGTGTTGGTTTCCTACCGTGTGTTGTGCTGCTGATGTTGCTAAAAATTTCCTACCTTTTTTTGCAAGTTTTAATGGTTCTAAATTGTTGTTGTTGTCCTTTTTTGTGTTAACATGTTGCAAACATTTTTGTGGGTAATTTTTGTACTTTCCGTCAGTTGGTGAAGACGACCGACGGACCGACAACCACATTTGAGGAACTCAAACAATTCGTATGAAACGGAGAATTTTCTATGGTCTGATTTTAAATGAAACACTGAATGGAATGTATGTAGAGTGATTAGATGAAATTGTCTACTATATTGGTCCTATGGGCATTTAAATGTTTTTATTTCTGAGGCATTACAAAGTAACAAAAATCTGGTTATTTTTTAGAACGGGTGGTACAACCATATAAATTTTTTTCCATGATGTAACCTGTATAGACATAAGAAGTGGAAGGAAAAAAGCTACCATCAAAAAAAAAAATATCGAATCTCTCCAGCAGATAGTCATCTACGAAGCCCAAAAGGCCCCTTTGCTCAACTTAAAGCTATAAATCGATGTTGTGCCACGATTCAGTGCGAAAACAATCTTCACTAGAAGAATGTCCTCAACAACACCGAAGATCCACTTTCAAACTAGGGAGGTGATAAAGGCCTTCCAATACTAATAAAGCATCAGAGCCGTACGGTATATCAGCTCATATATTGGAAAGTGCGCTTTACTATGGGCTCGCCCATTACGCAATCTCCACATCATTTTCTACACTTATGGAGCATTTCCATCATGCTAGGAGATTGCCAATGTCCAGCCAGTTTCAAAAAAAACGAGGCCACCAACCTAAATAAGTAGTTATCGGCTAGTTTTAATATGCTCAGCGCTCTCCAAAGTTATGGAGAGCATTATATACTTCCATTTTATGAAATATAAATTATAATTAAAGCACAATGAATTACTTAGTGACCGCCAATATGGGTACCGCAGAGCATGCTCTACTACGTTCGTCACTTAGAACTGGAACAAATGTCTCTACTTGATATTTCTAAAGCGTTTGATCGAATGTGGCATCGCGCTCACGTTACAAAACAATTACACATGGCGTTGGTCATTCCATTTCTCTTTGGATAACGAACTTTTGCCGTAGACGTTATACGCATTGTCGCAGACAAATTCGCATCTAACGAGTACTCCATTAACGCTGGAGTTCCCCCGAGTAAAGAACTTAGAAGCAAAAAAACGAGCTAAAAATTTGAGGTCTAATTTTATAAAAAAAATGTACGTGCTGTATGATGGATGATGAAACCTATATTCGGGCAGACTTTTCATAACTTCTGGGTCAAGATTTTTATGTGGCTGATGGATGAGGTAACATTCAGGAATAATACCGGACAAAAAAGCAAACAAAATTCCATAAAAAGTTTCTTGTGTGGCAAGCCATTTGTAGTTGTGGCATCATGCCACTATGGAAAAAAGACCCTTGAGTCAATGTTCAATTAATTGATGAATTTCATAGGTACATTAAGAACAAACTTCTTTTAGGTACATCAAAGGTGGAAAAATAAGTATGCAATTGATAAGTAGAAGATAATTAGATAATTTAAATTATAACTTAAAAATACATTGAGCCAATCTTAAAAAAAAAAAAAATTACAAAAAGAAAAATAATAATAACAATTTTAAGAAATTATAATACATACTAAGAGAAAAGGTGGCCTTTTCATTCAAAAAAATAATCACGAGCGAAGAGTCTAAATCTTTCTATTCCCACAACAGTTCTACAAAGACATGGCAATGAGTTCTACAGCCTAACAGCGTTGATGAAAAACATCCTTGAAGAGTTGAGATAGTTGTATTTTGGAACAATAAGCACATGACTTCTTTGGAATATACTAAATTGCAGTTTATCATAAAGATATAGAGGTGTTTTTGAGCAAATAAGTTTATATGAGAAAAAGCAATTCCTGTAGTTTAGATAGCTTATTAAGTCACATCCGAGGATACTCCTATTGAATTGGGATATGTGGTCATATTTACGCAAGCCATATACATATCGTGTAGTATGATTAAATGCAAATATAAGTTTGAGTTGAGAACTTGAATCCAGCTTGCTATAGTTTCAATTGGCGTAAATTCAGCTGACGGCCTAAGGTTACGTAGGGCAATGAAAGCTTTACGAACTACACTATTTATGTGGTCAGAAAATGTCATTGAAGAGTTCAATTGAAAACCGAGACTTTAATGTTTTGGACTGTCCTAAGCTTTTCAGTACCTATCTGCAGAGAGGGGATGTCGTCGAAGGGGAATTCATTGTTTGAGATCGGCAATACATAGGATTTTTGCACATTGAGCTGAAGACAGTTGCTAATGGCCCACTTACTTATATTATCAAGGTCTTCATTCAATCTACAGGTAAGGTCATCCAAAAGTCCGAGTCTTCTAGACAGATGTAGCTGAACATCATCAGCTTAGGCATGCATGAATGCTTACAATCTAAGAAAATGTCGTTGACAAACATAGAAAAAAGCAAAGGGCCGAGATCAGACCATTGTGGTACACCGCTAGTGACAATTTTGTAGTCCGAATACTTATCCCCAACTCTTGACTCTTTGAGCTCTATCTGACAGATAGCCCCTCAAAACATTTATAGCATTGTCACAGAAACCATAAATAAACTTCAGCTTCGGTTTACTGTGTCAAATGCTTTTGAGAAATCAAAAAGGCATAAGAGTGTAAGCAAGCCTTCGTCATACGATAGCCTTATATCGTCAATTATTTTTACAGTAGCAGTAGCGCAACTGTGCCCAGTTCTAAAACCTGACTGCATCTGAGATAGAAGCTTATTCTTGTTTAAATACTCAGTGATTTGCCTTGTCGTTAGGGTTTCACACACTTTGGACAAGCAAGACAAAATACTGATAGGTTTAAAATCACTAGGTTCACTTGCTGAGGTTTTCTTGGCTATTGGGATAACAATACCATCTTTCCACGACTGAGGAAAGGACGATGAAGTAGAGCAGTGGTTTATAATATGGGTCAGGGGACCAAGGATATGGGGAAGGATAATTTTAATAAATTTTAATGAAATTCCATCTTTACCAATGGCATTCGATTTTATTTTCTTTATTGATTTTTCAATTTCTTGCTCTGTAACAGCAGAAAACTCAAAAATTTGTTGAGTAGAATAACCAGAAAAGTCAATATTCTGACAGGCAGAAACACCAAAGCTAGCAAGAAAGAAATTATTAAGCTTATCAGGATCAATAACACTTAGCATTGGATTTCTCACTTATACCAAACGACTTAATATTTCTCCATAAGATTTTAGAGGAGAGAGACGAACTCAGTTTTGTAGAGCAAAAATTGATTTTAGACTGCCGTGTAATTGTATGTATTTATTCTCCTTTAACTCCTAGGAGGAGCATAGAGCCAATGTAGGGCCGTGTAATTAGATTGGACATATTTCTTGCAATTCTATAGTTATCCCAATTATCGGTTGTAGGATACTTTTTCCAGAATCGATATAATTTATTTCTTTTTTTAATGGCCTGGCTTACACGTGAAAAGAACCACGGGCATGACGTATTTTTAACAACAACTCGTCGAGTTGGGACATGCCTTTCAAATAAACTCTGCACAGCGTCGGTAAAGATATGCAACTTATCATTAACCGTTTCACCAAACCAAACATCATTCTATGAAACACGATGAATATCATTAGAGAAGTCACCCCAGTTAATCGATTTGAAATCACGGTAGCAAAATATATCAGAGTTTACATTATGAGACAAGTTAACATCAAACGTACAAAATAATAGGTCATGATCAGACAAGAAACAAATTCGATCGAATAATAACACAGAAGACAAGTCAGATACAATAAAATAATCTAAAAGAGTCGGTAAAATATTGTTAACAATGGACACACCAACAGACACAACACTTTCACATAACGATTTAGAAACGTTATCACAACGGAGAATATTGACATTAAAGTCACCACAAATTACAAAAGATCAAAGTCAGTTTAAATCTATATATAAATAGGCAAACGAAATCGGTTCAGTCCCTGTTTCTATACCTAAATCTCAACCGATTTGCTTGATTTTTTTTCTGTTGGAAAGGTTGTGAGAAGAAGCAGTGCATAGGACTATATTTTTTTTTAAAGTGGGCGGTGCCACGCCCCTAAATAAAAAAACGCTCTCACAGCTAAACCGCTACATCGATTTTAACGAAATTTGGTATGGAAATAGGGCTAGCACTAAGGAACGATAGTATAACCATTATGTTTTTCAGTGGGCGGTGCCACGCCCCTACATGAAAAAAACGTTCTCACTGCTAAGCCGCTGCATCGATTTCAACGAAATTTGATATGACGATAAGGTTAGCACTAAGGAACGATAATATGAACATTATGTTTTTCAGTGGGCGGTGCCACGCCTCTAAATGGAAAAAACGCTCTCATGGCTAAACCGCTGCATCGGTTTCAACGAAATTTGGTATGGAGATAGGGTTAGCACTAAGGAACGATAGTATAGCCATTATGTTTTTCAATGGGCGGTGCCACGCCCCTAAATGGAAAAAATGCTCTCACGGCTAAACCGCTGCATCGGTTTCAACTAAATTTGGTATGGAGATAGGATTGGCACTAAGAAACGATAACATGACCATTATGTTTTCAGTGGGTAGTGCCACGCCCCTAAATGGAAAAAACGCTCTCATGGCGAAAATATTGCATACAATTTTTATGAAATTTGGTATAGATATAGAGTTAGCACTATATAGTACGATAGCATGATTGATTTTTATGAATTTTGGTATAGAAAGATATCAAAAACTGTTTGCTCTTTAGTAGGAGGCATACGCCTCTAAATGGAAAGTGCGATATTGCAACTAAGCTGCTGCACCAATGCAGATTACCCGAACCCTAAGGAAGAATAGTAAAAGCTTTTTGTGTTTTACCGACCAAAGAAGGGTATAAAAACTTTTTCCTTTATTTTATGGTCAAATCGAAATGGTCGAATTTCGGCCACAAGGCGAACGCTAGTACTATTTAATTCTGAAAAATATTGCACCAAGCTATGCAAATAACAATGTAAATTTTGTACCACGGGAGGCACACCCACCCAACTGTCCTGAACTTCGGCCTGTGGAAAGATATTGGTCGCTCGTGATAAGGGAATTGACTTCGAGTGTAAATGGACCAGATCCTCCAAAAAGGTAACGGAAACAACTATAAAATCGTTAATCGTTAAGGATTCCCGGAAAAGGTGGATAGATTTATAAATTCCGATTACAATTCCAATATTTTAATGTCTAATGAATTTCTATAATATATTAATATATTCACATATTTTTAAGAATTTTTAAATTGAACGGTTTAAGTTTTATTTAACTTTAAGCGTGTAAAAGTTTTTTTTGACTCTCTTATACATATATAAATATTAAAATTAGTTTTTAATTATTTGTTCTGAAATTGATTTAATTTTCTCTTTGCATTACAGCCAATATATAAATTGGCTTTCATTTTCAAAGAAAATTTAACTTTCCGTGTATATCCGTTATATGTACTATATTATTTTTTGGAAATATCTTGTGTTAATTTTTCAAAAGAAACATTAAAATTAAGTTTGAAATATTTAAGCTACGAAACAAATTGTGTGTTAAGAAATACAAAAAAATAAAATTTGTTTGCAATTTTAAAAGATTTTAATAAACATGTATTTCTTTAAAGTCTTTTTTTTTAAATCTATGTATATATTCAGTTGTTTAGTGAACTTTTATTATTTATTTTCGTCTTTTTATTTAGCAATATCAATGAAATACTGTCACATATTAATTTCCTTTTTTGTTTTTGCATGCAATGTCTCATGAATAACTATTTGGAATTTTTTTATTTGCTAAAATTGATTTTTTTTTTGTTTTTATTAATATATATATGACATGTACCCAGCAAAATATTCAAAATGGCGACACACATAATAAAATTTTTGTATATAAACGGAAAAATATTGAACTGAAATTTTGTCAAGGAAACAAATTCAAAAAAAAAAAAAAAAAATGTGGATTGATTGAGAAAAAGAAAAAATTCAAACAGCAATAAATTGCAGGCAGCTTTAATTTTTAAATCTTTTTTATTTTTTTTTTTTTTTTTTTTTGGAATAAAGTTGGTGTAGTTTTAGTTTATTGTAAAATTTCATAATCGGTTTTTCTTTTTTTAATTTATTTATTATATAGGTAGATTATTTAAAAAAATATTTTGCTTTTAATTTAATTGTTAAAACACATATAGTCACACAAAAACAAAATATAATTTTTTTCTAAAATTCTGCACATTGAAATATTGACAGCAATTTGCAAGCTTTATATTTATTTTATTTAAGTAACTTAATTTTTTGTTTTTTCGCAAATGAAGTTTAAATAAATATTGTTTGTTTTCATATTGAGTACTATTTTTTGTTTGTTTAAATTATATAGATATGTAATGCAAACAACAACAATTTGGTTTTACACTGAATTATTACACAATTTATTTTTTAGTTGGTCTTTATTTAATTGTTTTGTTTTATTTAGAACTTAATTCAAATAAATTGAATGAAATAAATACAAAATTATTTAACTATATTAAACTAAAGTAAAAATATGAAGTTTTTTGTCAAAGAAAAACTGAGTCTACTTTTGGCTAAAAAGATATAAATCCTTTGAAATTACTTAGCATTTACAAAACTTTAAGAATAAGATTTATTTTACTTGTAAATTTCTTATGAAATAATTAAGTGGATATTACCTTTTTATTTCGGATTTATATTTTTAAGTAGCATTGGTGGAACCAATAAAAAAGATCTCAGAAGCGAATGGTGATAAGAAACTGATCAAATGAACAGATCACAGGATCCAGTACTCTACTTTAGCCACGTTAAGTTACATCTTATCTGAGCCTGATCATGATCTGGAATGTCAAATCTAATCCTTAGTTGGGTGAATAACCTTAGAAAGCCTACAAGGGGTACCTTAAATCAATATCACTAGCAGAAATTATGAGATTGATGGAGATTGATCGAAACAGTACAAAAAAGCTATTCATAAAATAGCCAATAGTGCATAGATAATTTTTGCCAAATTTCATAGTGGGCGTGGAAGACGTTTAGGAGCTAGACCAGTTACAATCATTT
Source organism: Calliopum simillimum (assembly GCA_951812925.1). Taxonomy (NCBI): domain Eukaryota; kingdom Metazoa; phylum Arthropoda; class Insecta; order Diptera; family Lauxaniidae; genus Calliopum; species Calliopum simillimum. The sequence continues at coordinate 100,190,290 of OX638369.1, forward strand.
CGTCAGTACAATTTAAAACTGTATAATATACATATGATGGCCTAGGTCTTAAACAACTTCCACGCCTACTATGAAATTTAGCAAGAATTATCTATTCACTATTGGCTATTTTTAGAAAAAAAAAAAAAATTAAAAGAGACTAACCATTACCATCTTCCAAGCATACGCGCCCACCGAGTTGGCAGAGAAAGAAACCAAGGATTAATTCTATAGTCAGTTCGCTGCAGCGATTAACAGTGGTCACAAGAACGACATCATAATGGTTATGTGTGATTTGAATGCCAAAGTAGAATTAGAAAACTTAACCTTAAGCACGTGATTGAAAGACATGGTTTGGGTACGAGAAACGACAACGGAGAGCTTCTCATTGACGCTTGCAATACAGCCGGTCATTGGAGGTACGCTTTTCTCACACAAAACATGCCATAAAGCTGCTTAGGTATCTCCAGACAACATCACTGAAAATCAAATCGACCACTTCTGAAGTACCAGACGTATGATTAAAAAGGGCCGCTGACATAGGCTCCGGCCACCGTCTTCTTTTCTCGGTCATTCGACTAAAACTTGCCGCCATTAAACGTCCCAGTGAACAATCTGTGGCAAAAAAAGAACGACGAGATCCGCAGGTCTTTCACTGAAGAACTTAAAACAGCCCCGATCGATTGTGATAGGTGCATTGAAACAGCATGGAGTGCCGCTAAGTCTGCTTTCTTAAGCTCCAGTGAAAAAATACTTGGATTCCGACCCTCAATTAAGAAACACTGGATGAGCGAGGAAACGCAATGTCTTGTTGAAAAAAGAAAATACGCGAAAAAACTGAGAGATGACGCTAAAACTAGAGCGCAAAAGAACGACGCCGAAAAGGTCTTAAACTCTCTCATTAAAGAAGTCTGGCGTTCGTGCAGACAAGAGAAAAGAAGAGTGCATAACGACCTGAGAAGCGAAGCCAAAAGCGCTGCAAATGCTCAAAATCTCAGACAGCTAAACGATATCATCCGCAGACTATATGGCAGAAAACACCAATAGAATATAACAAGGACAAAAACGGAAATCTAAGGAGATGGAAAGAGTATTTTTGTGACAGACTGAATCCCTCATCAACCACATTCCCGCAACCAGAATCACCAACTACAACTGCCACAACTCTCAACTCGCAGTACCGCCTACAATCGATGAAATAGCGAAAGCTATCCAAAGCATGAAAAACAACAAGGGCGCTGGTATAGATCAAATAACAGCTGAATTGCAAAAAGCATGCCCCATTACGTCAGCTAAGATTCTTCATCCTCTGGTTTCCAGAATTTGGAGCGAAGAGCGTTTGCCAGAAGATTGGCTATATGGCATACTAGACAAATTGCCAAAAAAGGTCAAAAGTACTGACAAAAGTGCTGCTAAATAGGGGAAGCAAAAAACTTGATGCGGCCATTTGAAGGCAACAAGCAGGATTCCGGCCAGACCGATCATGCGTGGATCAAATCAACACCCTTACAATAATTGTCGAACAATCATGTGAGTGGCGTGCTGCGCTTCAACTTGTCTTCGTAGACCACGGCACTGCCTTCGACAGTGTCTCCCGAGAAAACATCTGGGTTTCAGTGCAGCGACGAGGTATTGCCGCAAAGGCTATAAACTTAGTACGTGCACAATATGAAGGCTTTAAATGCAGTGTGTTACATAACGGGTTGTTGTCACCGACATTCATCACTAATTCAGGCGTACGGCAGTGGTGTTTACTATCACCATCGCTCTTCCTCATCATTCTTGACGATATCCTAGATAAAGCTCTTAATAAGGCCAAAAGGGGTATCCAATGGAACTTTACCGAACATCTAAAAGATCTCGACTACGCTGACGACATTTGCCTTCTATCGTCCAAACACTCAAATATGCAAAGCAAAATTTAAGACTTTGTCTTGGAATCACAAAAGGCCGGCCTAAAAATTAACGTATTCAAGACTAAAAGCATAAAGCTAAACGCAAACAGGACTGACATCATGTTTAGTGCTGGCAGTGATGACATCGAAAACGTCGATAGCTTCACGTATTTAGGCAGCATTATCTCCATGGATGGTAGAGCAAAAGAGGATATGAACTCAAGAATAGCAAAAGCAAAAGGCGCGTTTGCTCAACTGAACAAAATATGGTCTTCATCCGTTATATCCACCAAAACGAGAGTGCGCATTTTTGATTCGAATGTGAAATCGGTTTTGTTATATGGGTGCGAAACATGGCTTGTTACTGAACAACTATCGAACAAGCTGAAAGTATTCGTTAACAAATGCTTAAGGCGCACACTAAAGGTTTGGTGGCTTCGCATCGCACTATATCAAATACCGAGCAGTATCAAAAATGCAATCAGAGGGCTATAGCAAACCACACAGCGAAATTAGTCGCCAGGCTCTTGAGTGGAATCTACAAGGCAGTAGAGGACGTGGTAGACCCAAAACCAACTGAAAAAGGTCGCTGGAAAAGGAAATACAAGAATTGGGAAAGTCGTGGCAAGAGATCAAAGTCATCGCAAGGGATCACAACAAATGGAGACGTTTCATATTGGCCCTATGTTGCTCTTAAAAGTTAGGTAGGATGGTCTTTTACCCAAAGTTTAGCAGGAAGTTGCGAACAGCTTCGGTTGTTAAAGACCCCTCTAATATCTAGCAAGTCGCCGCTTCTCTTTTCAATATTATGATTTAGGACGATGGAACATTGCTTTTATTTAAGCTATAATTAATTATGTTAAGTTTGTTAGTAGCTTAGAGTAAATATGCTAACACCTAAATTAATAAATTTATAAATAGTATCATATTTAAAAAAAAAGAAACATTTAAATCAATATTGGGAAACAAAAAAAAAAAAAAAAATGTAAAAAAATAAAAAAAAAAAACAATTAAATAATAACCAAAACCAGTAAAATAAATAAAAAATATTTTTTTTTTAATTTTAAATTTATTTTATTTAGAATTTTGTTTTATGTTTTATTTAGAAACAGTTGTTCCCTCATTACTAAAATCGATGCCAAAAATACACGTTAGACATATAGACATTTATCAAGTATATGTACGTAAGTTTAAATAAAAAATCAACACAGAGCTCTCACATATGGCTCACAAGTAAAACAAAATTAAAATCATTTTATTTTTTAATAGACAACGAAAAAGATAAAAAAAAAAACAGAAAGTTAAAATAAAAAAAAAACTTTTTGTTTAGAGTCGCACTTCATTTTCATTTTATGTTAACTATAATTTCTTTTATGATTCTTATTTTTAATTAATTTTTTTGTGTTTTTGGTAAAACGGGTACATGTCACTTACCAAATTTAACCACGCATTTGTGGTCAGAATCTGATTCTTTTCGTCCTACAGAAAAAAATTTTATTAATTGAAATTTATCAAAATTAAAGTGTTCTTTGAATTGGATTTGAAGTAAATGATTTTACACTTTCAAAATTTCTTACAACTGTGTTTTTCTACAATAATATGTATCGTTTGGGTGTATTTTCTTGTATAAATATATAAGTTTATTCTTTTTTTAATAAAAAAATAAAATAAAAACAAATAGTTTTGCGATTTATTGAAACGAATACTTACCACGTCTATGATTTGTTGTAATGTTAAACCGAATTTCACCTCGAGCGGTTCTGATTCATTCGCAACAGGACGTTCAAGTGTGTTATATGTAGAGAGCAGATGATTGAGAAGACGTTTTTCGTGTGGACCTTGACAGCTTTCTGAAAATGAAAAGAAATAAAATTAAAGTACAAATTAGTGAAGAGTTAAATACAGTTATGTGTACAAAAAAACATAAATTTAAAATTTAAATTTGCCAAAAATATTTTTGTGGGATAGATTTTCTTCATGAATTCTATGTATGATGATTTTCACGTTACTTACTGCATCAAAGACCATTAAACTCTTAAATACCTAAAGCTGAAGACATCACAGAAAAATCCCTTCAACTGTGCAACATATTTTTGATATTGCAAATTATAACGCAGCAAGTACACACATTTACATTTTGCATTATTAAAATTAATGGCAAAATATTGTTTGCTCATAACTCATTTTCCTAATGCAAAACTAACAACAAAGACAATTGACAGCAAAATGTGCTAAACTGACAACAGCTCTATTCAGCTAAAAACAGCAGAAAGCAAAAACAAAGATAGCAACCCTAATTGCACATTAGTCACTCCTCGCTCCTAATAGTATGCAACACGAAAGTGTAACAAACAAATATTGACAATACAACGACGACGATGGACGACGGCACGGAGTAGGTACATTATAGCGTAAAGGCTGGTGCTTTGGAATGACGATAAACCGTAATACACACACACACACACATAGACTAGTAGAGTCCAGTTATACGCCCCGTTAAATGAATGAATGACAAATACGCAGCAGTTCAAGCAGAAGATAAAAGAGAAGATGAAGAACAAAACACATAATAATGGTAGAACTATTTACACAATTATGAGTGAATTTGGCAACACTGTCATTAGGGAATCCTATTGCGCGGCGCGTAAAGTGTGATATTGTATTAGGTAAAAGCCATGATGTTGCACAGTGATTTGGCATAAACATAAACCTGGTGTTCAAATGTTTATTTTCGAGAAAAGATAAAGCTTTCCAAGTAAGTAAGTTATCTTAATGGACATCCATACAGTGAAAATATAAGCTATGCATACCATGCTAGAGATAAAGGCTCGAAAAGAATAAGAAACTCAACAACGGCTGGTTGGCCAGCTTGATAATAAGATATGTAAAAAGTGACAACGGACCTAGGTACCAAGAGTAAAGAATAATTAGGTGATAGGTCACGAGTTCTGATTGTCACAGACCAGCTGAAAAACTCAGGTTGGCTCTTTAATGGCAACCTGGTTGTTGTTCAAAGCTACGACGGAGTATGTATATTCTACCATCCGAATAAGGAGCAATTGACCAAAAGTCCTTAGCAATTTCTTTGCTTTTCTAAAAAAAATTTCCAGGGGAAATTATCTTAATCACAAATGATAAGAAAGAGTAAGAGGACGAACCAGAGCAAAGACACAAGTAAGAACATGATACAGAGGAACAGTTCCTAATAGCAACAGCTAGAGTAAAAACAAAAGCCAGAGCAAACGCTAGAACAAGGCGCCATAGCAAAAGCAAGAGCAAAAATAAGAGCAAGAGCAAGAACAAAAGCAGGAAAAATAGCAAAAGCAAGAGCAAAAGCCAAAGTAAAAGCAAGAGCAAACACAAGAGCAAGAGCAAAAGCAGGTACAATAGCAAAGGCAAGAGCAAGAGCAAAAGCAAGAATAATAGCAAAAACAAGAGCAAAAGCTAGAGTAAAAGCAAGAGCAAAAGCAAGAACAATAGCAACAGCTAGAGAAAAAGCAATAGCAAAAGATAGAGTAAAAGCAAAAGCGAAAGCAATAACAATAGAAAAAGCAAAAGCAAGAGAGAAAGCAAGAGCAAAAGCAAGAATAATAACAAAAGCAAGAGCAGAAGCAAGAGCAAAAGCTAGAGTAAAAGCAAGAGCAAAAGTAAGAAAAATAGCATCAGTTAGAGAAAAAGTAAAAGCAAAAGCGAAAGCAATAACAATAGAAAAAGCAAGAGCAAAAGCAAAAGAAAAAGCAAGAGCAAGAGCAAAAGCAGGAACAATAGCAAAGGCAAGAGTAAGAGCAAAAGCAAGAGCAAAAGCTAGAGAAAAAGCAAGAGCAAAAGCAAGAGGAAAAGCTTTAGTAAAAGCAAGGTCAAAAGCAAGACTAATAGCAAAAGTAAGAGCAGAAGCAAGAGCAAAAGCTAGAGTAAAGGCAAGAACAAAAGCAAGAACAATAGCAACAGCTAGAGAAAAAGCAAGAGCAAAAGATAGAGTAAAAGCAAAAGCGAAAGCAATAACAATAGAAAAAGCAAGAAAAAAAGCAAGAGCAAAAGCAAGGTCAAAAGCAAGAATAATAACAAAAGCAAGAGCAGAAGCAAGAGCAAAACCCAGAGTAAAAGCAAGAGCAAAAGCAAGAATAATAGCAACAGCTAGAGAAAAAGCAAGAGCAAAAGATAGAGTAAAAGCAAATGCGAAAGCAATAACAATAGAAAAAGCAAGAGCAAAAGCAAAAGCAAGATCAAAAGCAAGAGCAAAAGCAAGAACAAAAGCTGGAGTATCAGTAGTAGAGCATTAGTCAGAGCAAAAAAAAAAAAGTGGTAAAAGCAGGAATAAAAGCTGAAGCATGAGCAAGAGCTAGAATAAAATCCAGAATTCACTAGCAAAAGCTTTATTAGAAGCAAGAGCAAAAGCCAAAGTACGAACTAGCCATAGAGCTTGAGCTATACATAGCTTGAACTAGAGCTTCAGAAAAAGCTATAGATAAAACTATAAATATAGCTAAGGCATGAGCTAAAGCAAAAGCTGGAGGTAAAGCTATAGCTAAGGCGTATTCATAGGAAGAGCAAGAGCATGAGGCAGAGCTAAGCCAGAGCAAGAGCTATAGATTCTGCTAAAGCTAAAGCTAAAATAAAAGGTAAGTCTGGAGCTAGAGCAAGAACTGGAGGAAAAGAAAAAGTCAGAGAAATAGAAAAAGTCAGAGTCGAAACTTGAGCTAGAGAGCAGAGAGAACCAGAGCCATACCAAAAATCAGAGGAAGAGCAACACATAAGGCTAAGGCAAGAGCTGGAAATAGAGCTATGGCTAGAGTCACAGTGGAAGCTAGGGCTGAAACCAAAACAATACCAAAAGCAAGAGCATGAACAAGAATTAGATCCATAACAAGAGTAAGAGTATTAAACAGAGCAAAATATGAACTAGAACTAGAGCTTGAGTTTTGTGCTTGTAGGTGAGTATAAGCTTGAGCTTGAGTTTTAGCTTGAGCTTGAACATAAGCTTGAGCTTGGACTCAAAGTTGAGCCTATGCATGAACTGGAGCTTGATGTATAAGTGAAGATAAAAAAAAGAAAAGAAAAAAAGCGCTGTCAGAGGAAAATAATGAAAGCGAAATGGGAAAGGAAAAAATAGAAATAACAGAAAGGAAGATAGTAAATTAGAGTAAAAACACAGAAGATTATGAGAAACAAACCTCATAACTGCTGTTCTAAAAAAAAATATCCCAATCAGACATGCAATCAAATCACAGTACGGTTCTGAAACAATTATGCCCAAAAATATAGGGCAAACAAAAGTCAGAGTAAAAGTGGAATATTTACAAGATTGCTCAATCCAATGCTCACAGCGTAAAGCGTAATTTGTGGAATAAAGGGAATTTTGTATTGTTGAATTTGCGCTTGCGTTTTTTCCTCTTTTTTTTTTGACATAATGAAGTCAGTTGTCAGTCAAAAAAAGTGAAAGCTCATTAAAGTATGCAATGGTTTTTTGATTTTGCGCCCACACGAAAAGCATCAACCTCCCACCTTCCCCATTCTCTGACGCCTTTCACTTCGTCAGCTTTGTTTAAGTAAAGTGACAAAATGAATGGTTGAAAAAGCAAACAGACGAATGAACCAACGAATGAGCTGACAATGGACAATTGGATAGTTGAATGGACAGACGGATGGATGGTTGGGCGGACCGATGAGCGAGTGAACGCAAGAAAGTGTTGCATGCGAAATTATGATAAATTATTAAGTAACATACATCAATTTGTTGCTGTTGGGAATGTAAAATATGAATGTGATTGTTGTTGGAACGACGTTTGTTTATATGGACCATAATGATGATGGTGTGTGTGTGTGTGTGCCAGGCAGTTAACCTGTATGCCAGTGGGTTGTTTGTGCAGTTGTCAATTTTGACATTGGTTCACGTAATGTATTGTTTTTGTTGTTGTAGTGTTTTTTCTTTCCTTTATTTGGTTGTGTTCACAATTTTGTTTTTGTGTTTTTTGTTTTGGTTGAAAATTCAATTCAAGGAAATCTACAATGAGTGACCTAGATTGGCGACTACTTGACTGTTGTCCTTGTTGCTGCTGTGCTGGTTGCAACAAATATATACACATGTGTATATTTCGCACAACCATCACCCTCATATGTGTTAACTTTGAATGCTTTTGTATGAATCCGTATGTGTGCGTGTGTGAGTGCTGTGTAGTTGTACACTTGATTTTATGTTACATGAAGCATATACGCAACCTTAACATTTCGTAACTTTTAAAAAATTTAAAGTAACCTTCCACGCTGTGCACTTTTTGTGCTTTTGCATATATGTATGTATTCATATATGGCTGTGTGTGCACAAATTTATATACTATATATGTGTGTTTTATTTTTTTGTGTCTGTGTATGTAAATTGTTAATTTAGTTTTGTGATTTTGTTTAATTTTTAATGAATTTAAGAGAAAAATAAACCAGCTGCACACATTTATTTGATTTAAATTTTAAGTTTTCGTAAATTTAGTTGCTTCAATGCATTTTTGTTGTGAAAATAAATTGCAAAAATTTACATTTAAATTACAATTTCAAAAGACTTTTCACTACATTGTAGAAAAATGCATGCAAATATTTCGTTTTGCTTCATTATATGTCAATAATTTATGTAACAAAATATAACATTGTAATTGTTGTTGTGAAAAGGTGTGATTTATTGCGTAGAAGAATACTAAAATTATTTAATTGGTTCCGTAATTCTGTTGTTCTACTTTAGCATATTGCAATGTAAACGAAAAAAAATCAAAGCCTCAAAGCAGGCATAGCATTTTTTGTCGTTATTGTCGAGAATGAAGGTCTTATCGAGAATGTAGGTCTTAAGATCACAATCAGTTGGTTTGAAAGGCACTACGCATGGTAAAGGAGCTCATTATTGGTTTGACTACAGTGCAATACATCTATAGTGTCGATAATATATTAAAAATTGTTAGCCCAGGTAAGCAAATTGTAGTCATAATTTTTAAAGAAATTATAAGTGTAACATTTTTTTATAGTAATCTCAACAAGTAGACATTATTTATGTTTTATTTTCAAAATTTAAATAAAGTCTGATATTTTGAAATTTTATTAAATTATCTAAAGGGTGATCTAATACGAGGTCCCTTTTCCAAATGAGTTGTTTTGACGGCTGTTATGTGTCAAATGGCTTGACCAAAATCAGTCATTAGTTAGAGAACTTTATAGAGTTCTTCAACATCATTTTGGTCGTTATGAGCGTCCAACTGAGCGCACTATTTGTAATACCATCACCAGATTTCTAAAAAAATTTTACACTGTTTGACATCCATCATTCAACCAAAGTGCATAGAGCCCGTAATTTATGAAAAATTGCTGCAGTAGCAGAGAGTGCTCGTGAAAACCGTAAACAAACCATTCGTTGCCGATCTCAGACTTTGGGCATCTCTTATGGATCATTGCGGCGTACCTTGAGGCGTGATCTTGGTCTGAAGGCCTATAAAATACAGCACGTACAAGAATTGAAACAGGCTTGGTGTACGTTTTAATTTCGGTTTATGCGCCCAACAACAACTTAAAATTGATCCATTATTTTATCGAAAAATTGTGTTTTGCTACGAAGCTCATTTATGGTTGAACGGCTACGTTCACAAGCAAAATTGCCGTTTTTAGGCCAATGAACAACCAGAAGCAATCCAAAAGCTTCCAATGTATCCCGATAAATGTACTGTTTGGTGTGGCTAATGAGCAGGAGACATCATCGGACAGTCTTTCTTCAAAAAATCGGATGGAGCCCGTATTACGGTCAATGGTGCTCGCTACAGAGCAATGATCGATTAATTTTTAATGCCAAAAATTCAGGATATCACTGTAGCCGACGTCTGGTTTCTACAGAATGGTGCAACATGCCACACACCTGGAGAAACAATCGCTTTATTAATGGAAACGTTCGATGAAAACAACATCTCAAAAAATGCTCCTATTAATTAGCCACCAAGATCTTGTGATTTGATGCCATTGGAGTATTTTCATTGGGGATATGTTTAATCACTTGTCTGTGTCGACAAACCCGAAACTATTGAAGTTTTTAAAACCAACATAACTCGTGCTATTCAAGGAATACCGACCGATATGCTGGAAAGAGTTTTCGAAAATTGAACCCACAGAATGAACCATTTAAGAACTAGTTGTGGGCAACATTCGAACGAAATAATTTATAAACATTGAGTTGTAGGAACCGAGCTATTATTCCAAATAAAGATCTGCATCAAAACAATGATTTTTATGTATTTTACTTATTTAGAAAACAAAGTAGGAAGCTCTTATTGGATCACCCGTATATAAATAGGCAAACGAAATCGGTTCGGTCTCTGTTTCTATACCTAAATCTCAAACGATTTGTTTGATTTGTTTATTGATGGAAAGGTTTCGAAAAGGAGCAGCTCATAAGATTATATTTTTTTTTTAAATTGGGCGGTGCCGCGCCACTAAATGGAAAAAATGCTCTCACGGTTAACCAGTGTGTGAGGAGGAAAGTTGGCGGAGCCGCGTTTTCCTCCTACAAATCATCGCTTGTATAAATGCTTATTATTAGGTATCATATTTTTTATTTATATATATTAGTAACTAATTATTTCTGAATTGCAAATGAAATGTAATTATTTTTATTATTATTAATTAAGATAATAATTTACTTTCATAATTAAGTAGTTAGCTAAGGAAAATAAGTGTAATTTAGTTAAATGTAAAATCCCCACCACATCACTAAAAGTGATATAAACGGAAACACCGCACAACAGCTGTTTCTGACACACAGCTGTCGTTCGATTTGTTCATTGTCAAAGAATGATAGCATAAATTTAGACACACAGCTGTTGATCGGGGCAGTCTTTGCGTGGCCGGCGGCCAGCACACAACAGCAGTAGCAGCAGTAAGCGGTAGCAGTAGTAGCGGTAATAGCAGAAGTAGCAGACGAGGTGGAAAGCAGCAAGGTAAGTATACATTTAAAGTAGTGGCATGAGTAGCAGTAGTGGTGTGGTAGTATAGTGACGTAGTAGTGGAGTGACGTAGAGACCGCGTATAAGTAACATTGTTGTGTAGGGGTGACGTAGCCCGATACGAAATCAGCTACTTCACGGCCATAAGCCACGCGTTTGAAAGTATTCTTGTTGTGTAGGGGTGACGTAGCCCGATACGAAATCAACTACCTCACGGCCATAAGCCACGCGTACAACCTATTCTTGTGTATAGTAGGGGTGACGTAGCCCGATACGAAATCAGCTACCTCACGGCCATAAGCCACGCGTATAACCTATTCTTGTGTAAAGTAGGGGTGACGTAGCCCGATACGAAATCAGCTACCTCACGGCCATAAGCCACGCGTGTAACATATTCTTGCGTATAGTAGGGGTGACGTAGCCCGATACGAAATCAGCTACCTCACGGCCATAAGCCACGCGTGTAACATATTCTTGTGTATAGTAGGGGTGACGTAGCCCGATACGAAATCAGCTTCCTCACGGCCATAAGCCACGCGTGTAACGTATTCTTGTTTTGTAGGGGTGACGTAGCCCGATACGAAATCAGCTACCTCACGGCCACGAGCTACGCGTTGAAAACATATTGTCGTGTAGGTGGGAGCAGCCCGACACGAGATCAACTACTCACGACTATCAGCCACGCGTCTACGACAGTAGCCATTTCATGAGGAACGAGCGAGACGACAAACCACTACTACACTGAACTAGACCACGGCTATCGGCGACGAGAGAGCGACGCATAGGAGCGAAGAGTGGTGGGGGGAATAGAGAGACGTGTTTTAGTATTTATATTATTATCTATGTATTAAGAGAAACTGAATAAAGAAATGAAATTGCATTGAACAAACAAAACTCCAACCCGTGACTTTGAATTTAACCAAGAGGCCGTCCTTTTCTTTATAAATTTTTGTAGCCGAACCCCTGGACACCGGCGAGCAAAACCAATTTTTATGAAATTTGTTACAGAAATAGGGTAAGCACTAATGAACGATAGCATGACCATTGTCACGGCATTGATTTTTATGAATTTTAGTATGTGGATAAAATAAAAGGGACGGAAAGATCTCAAAAACTCTTTGCTCCTTAGTAGGAGTTACACGCCCTTAAATGAAAAGCATGCTATTGCAACTAAGCTGCTGCACCGATTTTTATGCATAAGGATAACCCGAACCCTAAGGAAGAATATTAAAAGCTTTTTGTGTTTTATCGACCAAGGAAGATTATAAAAAATTTTTTGCTTTATAATCAAATCAAAATGGTCGAATTTCGGCCACAAAGCGAACTCTAGTATTATGAATGAGACTTTTGAAAGTGATTAGAAAGTATTTACCTTTTCCCATTAGTTGGCAATCGACGGTGTTCGCTACTGTTTCCAAGAGATGGCTTATGGTGACTTAAAGCTGGAGATGCGGTAATAATACCTGCATTCGTTTCAATATAATATTAATAAAACTTTTACCATTTCACTAATATTTTCATCGTATTTATTTCCAAATCCAGGCAAAAATCAGATTGTTCTAAAATATAACACTATTTTTCGCTTCAATTGCTCATGGCAGACAGGGTAATAGTCTTCTTCAACCACTTCGACCACTTAAATACATAAAACAATTGAAAACCAGTGTTATGCTGCTTATATCCAGTTTCATAATAATACCAAATTTTATCACTTCACCTCACAGATACCTTCTAAATCTATTACCCCTCTCTTAAGTAACTAAGGACATAATTGCCCTTCACTATTAATACACCATACTTTAGATGACGGCAAACCCCAAACAGATCTTCACCAAACCTACTCCACAAAATATAACATACAATAATTAATAAATACAATTATGAAATGACTTCCTTTTCGTCACCAATCTTGCAACCTTGATCTATCCAGTGGAAGAATTATCCAATTCTAAATCACAACATTAGCCGTATATCATCATTCGCTTTTATGTGCCATCGGGACATAATTTTTTTCTCTAATGAATGGAGGCCAATTCAGTTTAATCTGCAAAGGCCAAACTACTACAGCTTCCGTTCATAGATCCATCATGACCCTTATAGCACATGACTATCAATACCAAATTAAGTACTCTCGTATTAAGGGCATGCTACCTAAGAACTGCCCCAGAAAAATTTGATACTTTGTTTTTCATCAATAAAAAAATACGTAATGAATTTTTTTTAAATATTGTTTTTTATTTATTAACGGGTAGTATAACAAAGATAAATAACCTTACACTATTCAGAAATATTTATTTTATATAAAAATATTTTACTTTTTTCTTAAGACCCTTCATTAAGTTATGTATAGTTGTTTCGTCGACAGTACCGTACGACCTTCGCCAGTTATTTTTGAAATCTTTTAAATTTTTTGCAGTACTTTTATTCTTTCGAAGATCTGATTTCATTAGAGCCCAATATCTCTCAATAGGTCGAAGCTCTGGGCAGTTAGGTGGATTCGCATTTTTGGGAACAAAATTATTGCTGTTGTACCATTCTATGGTGACTCTAGAGTAGTGAGAGGTTGCTAAATCAGGCCAGAACATTACAGTACCCCCGTGCTCACGAATAAATGGCAAAATACGTTTTTCAAGGCATTCATGAGTATAAATTTTCGAGTTAATTGTGATCTGTGTTACAAAAAAACTGCTTCTCAGACCACAAGTGCATATGGCCTGGCAAACCATATACTGCTTGGGAAATTTTGTAATTTTCTTCTCTTTAAATTTGCTCTGTACCTGCCCCTTCCCCGAACAGGTATAAAATTCGTGTCGTGGTAGTTCTTTAAAATCTGCCTTAACGTATGTTTCATCGTCCATTATGCAGCAGTCAAATTTAGTCAGGTAATCGACAAATAACTTTCGAGCTCGCTTTTGAGCCTCTAACTGCTTTTCATGGGAACGGTTTGGTACTTTTTGAACTCTGTAGGTCTTTAGCTTAAGTTTTTTCTTTAGTCTGTTTATAGAAGATTTTGAGGTTCCTGCTCTGGCAGCCATATATCGTTCTGAAGTGTGAGGATTCTGCTTAAAAAGGCGCTTCCCTTTTTTTTCACCAACTCACAGTGTTTCACGTAGAACAAGCTAGCTGGACAAAATTATTTTTTGATATTTTTGGGTAGTGTAAGCCTTATTACGACATATTATTAATATTTTGATATAGAGGGTGTTCCAAAATTTCCGGAACAGTCAAGTGTTTTTAATGCTGCACGTTAAATAAAAAAAAAAAAAAACATGTGTCCAATATTTTTAAGAGGGCAGTGCAACGATACCAATTTTGACCCTCTACACCTCTCCTCCCGCGGTTGACGGAAATAACTTCAAAATTTTATATGGAAACTCCCAATTTTTATTGCGGATTCTGATTTAACGTGCAAAAATACGACACTTTTGTCTGAAGCATTTTTTCTTATTCGGCATAGATCACCATCATAACCAGGAATTGCTCATTGGGGGGTTTTCATGCGGATTAATTTTATCTTATTTCAATATTTTCAATTCATATATATAGGAAAAAGATATAAAGGAAAAAGATCTTAATGGAGAGGGTTTGAACCCGCAAAAATTGGTATCGTTGAATAGCTCTCTAAAAAAATTAAACAAAAAACCGAAAAAGAAATAAAACAACAGAATTTTTTATGTTGGAAAAAGTATAAAACTAACATTTATTGTTTCTTTTTTGTGCAAATGTTCAATTACTACTCAGTTTCATCGTCAATTTCATCCGATGAATCTGATACAATATAATCTTCCTCAGGTTCTGGTAAGATATTTGGTCGCGATTGTGGAGCTATTGTAGGAGGGATAATTAGTTTTAAGACATCGCTTTTTTTTTGGTATTTCTCTTAAGGAGCTTATAAAAGGATCAGAAGTTAAGAGTAGCATAGATAATAAATAATTATTCGTGGTAGTGGTTGTGAAGAAAATATAGCAAATTTAAAATCCTCACCATCCAACCAGCTTTTAAACTTTATCATAAAGCGGTCTTTGGACTTCCCTGCAGAAACCCACTTTGGATCGATTTTTGAAGAACAGTTGGTAATTTTCTCCTTAATTACCCTCACACAGTCTTCAGTTACATCAAACACTTTGAATTTTGATAATATTAAATCGTAAAGACAGTCATTTTTTTTGACCTCGTCATGTTTAAGCCACTCTTGAAAAAACTCACTTATTGAGATTGAGTGATCCAATAGTCAGGTACATGCAATTTCGTCTCCTTTAAAGTTGGAAAACGAAAAAAAAGAATAACTTTTTTATCTGTTTTCGAAGCTTTCTTACACATTACCCAAAGAAAGAAATGAAAAAACTTTAACTAAAACATAAAATACGTTCTTTTTGCTTAAAATCCATTACTAAAATTGTCACAAAATATTGATTTTGCCACAATAAAATCAAGTTGCTTTATTGCTTAATGAAAAGAATAAATATTTGAAATTGAACTAACACTCATAAGTTGACTTCTGCACTCAGTTGTTTGTCACCATCAAATATTTACACAAAAAAAAGTAGGTGTATTAGGTACGGGTGGTATTGTTGACATTACCTCATTACTAATATTTAGATATCTGTTAATGAATTTTGTCCACCTAGCTTGTTCTACGTAAAACACTGTGTAACTGTGGGTCTATACTGGCTTTTCTACCTGAACGCTTTTTCCGCGTAATAAGTCGACCCTTTTTATAATTCGAAATAACCCTTTGGACAGTGATTTTTGATGCACATGTTTTTTTAGCTATGGCTGAATATTTTAATTCTGGTTTTTGCAGGTGAGTGTACAAAATGAGTTTAAGCTTTTTTTCTTGATTGCAGACATCTTTGTCATTTGAAGTTCGTTTACCAAGTGTTATATATTTCTGTAATTGTCATGTTATATAGAAAAAATAGCACCCATATTTCAATCTGCACGATCATCAGGTAAATCATAATCTCAAGGAATAAGAGTATCAAATTTTTCTGGGGCAGTCCTTACTTTAAGTGTTAGATCAACTCGCAAAGCTGTAGAGCTCTGATCGAACTTCGTTATGTTCAAAAAGATATTAGTTCTGGAAATCGTAGCAATGCCACCATCATATCTTAACATGTCAATGGTGGAGCCGCATCAACTTTATTCACTGAGCAGCATCATAAGACATGCTCACAGCCATCGATTGGAGCTCCATACGCACAGCTCCGTTGTTTATCAGCGCAGTTTTCAACAGGAACTCATCCAATGATCCATGTTCAGTGGACATGGCTGAAATAAGGATTCATCCTCACACCTTCTCAAAAGTTAGAAAAACTTTTAAAAACGATATCTTCAACCATTTTTTGCTCCTAATTATCGCAAAAAAAAAACAAGTTTTCTTCACAGAATCGATACTTAAATTTATTAAACTTATGATAGTAAATAAACAACAACAACAACAAATTAACTTGATAAATTAAAGTTGTATTTTTGCAAAATTTTGATATTAGAAATTTCTACATTATTTTTTTTTG
The DNA here is from genome assembly GCA_951812925.1 of Calliopum simillimum. Lineage (NCBI taxonomy): Eukaryota > Metazoa > Arthropoda > Insecta > Diptera > Lauxaniidae > Calliopum > Calliopum simillimum. The sequence goes on from OX638369.1 coordinate 100,206,643, forward strand.
GTTGCAAAAATCGACCTTTTGTGTTTTTCAATTACGCACTCGAAAAATCGCTTTTTTACTTGCAAGCAAGTCATCATACGAAAAAAATTTATAAGGCAACAAATGCTTAGAATTGTCCAAAAAATTCGTATGAATTTTTTTGAAACTTTTAAAATTTTTTATTTGTTTTGTGTTGACCAGTTTTTGAAAAACCATACAATGTCTCAAAAAATTCTGAAAAAATTTACACGTAGTTTTTGCAAGTGAAGAAAATGCGGTTTCTGAAAGTCATCTAAATAGTTTTTTGTGCTTTAGCTTCTTGAAATGAGCCAATAAGACTATTGAAAACGTGGTGGAACAAAATTTACCTAAGAAAGTCCTTTAAAAAAGGCAGTTTTAAGAGTCTTTAATGTCTTGGCAGGCAACTAAAGTCATTGCATTTTATAGATTCAAAGAATTTTCTTACTTTTTATAGTACTCAGAAGAAAAATAGAAAAAGTTATTAGAGAGCGCTTTGTTTCGTATATGTTTTAATGTGAATAAAATCGTTTTTGAATATAAAGATGCTTCTTCAACGAAAAGCACAAAATGTGTATCTTCACATCATATTAAACATTCATATCGTAAACATAAAAAAACGTCAAGTCAACTTGGCTCATTATAATAAATTTGATCCTATTTTGCTAATTGCAATCAAATAAAAATGAGAAAATGAGTTTTTCGCTTTCATTTGCCTAAGATGAAAAACAATAAAAGAAAGAAAAAGAAAACGAACGAAAAACTTGAAAAGATAAAAACGTTCATTAATACGAAATATAGCTACAACAAAACAACAAAAATTACAACAACATTCAATCAACGCGCTCGAAAACAGCAAAAAAAAAAAGATTAAAAGAATACCAAATGAGTAAGACAGCAATAGCAGCAGCAACAGCAGTTTGGACGAAATTGCTAAAGTGAATCTCTTAAATGACACAACACGCACAACTTATAATACACGCCGGCGTATGAGTAACATTTAATTAAAAACAATGAAAGCAACACAAGGCGCGCGCTTTCTACACGCGACACGGAGCGTTGAGTGTGTAGGCACACATACTCACTCGCTCGCTAGCTTTGGCAACATGTTTATAAAGCCATTGACAACAAAACAATACAACAGCAGTAACAGCAAAGACAACAACAGTAATAACAGTAACAACGACTGGCAACAGCAGCGAACATTAAGAGCTGCAAAGAGCAAGTTAAACTTTTGTTACGCGCGTTTCGTAATCTTGTAGCGTAGAAATGCCAACAACGTAAACACACATATATACACACATACAAACAAAAGCAGCAGCTGAAACGACAGCAGTTGTTGAAGAGCGCCGCGCTGCGCCGCGTAAGGCAAAGCTGCAGATGTAAAAGACGAGGACAATAAAAGCTCTAATAAAATTGTTTTTATTTGCATGTAATTAAGCGAAAGTGTCGGCAGTGTAATGAGTTGCAAACACTGGGATTGGGGAAAATATAACATGTTACATATGGGCATATCCGAAAAAAGGTCAACTAAGAGAAAAATTTTAAAGTTGCTTCTTCTTCTTTTGTTAATTTATTGAATAATAGGCCATATATATACTCTTAAAAATATCAACAGAAAAATTGTATCCGGCGATCGCTAGTATGAAAATCAGTCCTAAAACTTCCTCTACCTAGCAGTTTTTTTATTTTTATTTTTTTTTTTCGAAATATACGTGTTGTTCGGCTGTTCATAATATAGCTCAAAACAACCATTGTGTGCTCCATTCTTTGATTTACTTTTTTCGCATGAATTTTTCACAATTTGATGAAAGAAAAACTTTGGACGCTCCACAGGAAGATAATAAATAATGCTAAGAAAATAAAGTCTATTTTTTGTAACGTTCGCAACAGAAAAAAAGGTTTTATAAATATATAGGAATAAAGTATAAATTTTTTTTAGAACCTTCTATCATTTTAAACAAAGCTGATGCTGCGCTTTAAGCTTAGAAAAAAAAAATTTTTAAATTACGACGAAGTACTAAGTTTTTTTAATATTAACTTGTGTAACGTTCGCAACGGAAAATTAAAATTAATGAAATTATTCAAAAGCTATTGTAAGAATAAAATAGATAAATCTTGGATCCTCCACGGTACAATACTGTACACTTTTATACCAAGGGTTGTTATATTCCTTCTTTGTTCCGAATTTTCTAAATATTGTTGCAATTGTGCAGCCGATCAGAGTAGGTGACTGTTATAGATTTTTGCTCGCTGAATATAAATATGACCTCCGATTTGCACGATCACGTCTGAGATCCGAGTTATCCTTGATTTAAAATGCAAGAAACGCTATTTTAAGACATATGGCGTACATCCTGAAAGTAGTCTAGTTTATTTTTGACAGCGGCATTGAATAGCCCTGAGCTTCTTCTTTGAAGCGTACTTTTAACTTTTCCAATTAGATCATTAGTTTCCGAAATATCATCCGTTAAAGTAAAAGTATACAAATTGAATATAGTCCTTTACAGGGATTAGCGATACCTTTACTTCAATCGATGATATCTCGGAAACTGATGATTCAATATAAAAAATGAAAAGTACGCTTAAAAGAAGAAGCTCAGTGTTATTCAATGCCACTTTTAAAAGTGAACTAGACTTCTTTCAGGATGTACACCATATATCTGAAAATAGCGTTTCATGCACTTTAAATCAAGGATAACTCGGATCTCAGATGTGATGGAGAAAATCGGAGGTCATATTCGGATTCAGCGAGCAAAAATCTATCACAGTCATCTACTTACTCTGATCTCATACTTTTTTCATCGCAGGACTGTGTAATCAGTGCAGTGTTTTAGCCATGCATGTGCATTTTACCGCTAGGAGCGTAACAGCACATACTAAAAACCAAAATTTTTAACATTGTTTGTTGGGGTTCTATCTTCTATCGGAGTTTCATAAAAATCGATTTAGTGGATAAGCCATGACATCGTATTTACCACGTTAGAGGCAGTCACAAGGAAACATTTTACTGTTGTGTGCCTTGCGCTTCTTTATAACCTTTCCCACAAATAAACCAAGTAAATATATTGTGTTTAAGGTAGTTAAAAAGGCACTGAACCACTTTGCTTTAGCTAATATATATACATAATAAAAATTGTAACGTTCGCAGCGTAACGTGCGCAACACATAAAACCTAAATTTTTGAACGAACGAAGGACTCTTTGATTCTTTCAAAAGCAGTTTCGATATGCTCAAATATTCCTCTTTCTTTGAAGGAATTTGCTTTTTTCGTTTATACTGCAAAATTTGCTAAAAATTTTGAAAATGTACATTGATCTCCACAACGACTTCTGTTTTTTGTAACGTTCGAACAGCACTTTATGCACGATTATATCGTAACTGATACAAGCCAGGAAATATTTTTAAATGCCTTTTGAAAGTACTCTCAAAGGGTAACATACCACTCCAGGTAAATTACGAATTTAACGTTCAGAGCGTCTTCAGGATTAAAAAATATGCGTACGAATGTAACGTTCGCAACGCAGGATTAGCCCATATACAAGAATAAGTATATGTATGTGTGCGTTCTATGCTTGCATGTGTACGTGAGCAATGCAAGCAGAATATTTCCTATACTCAAAAAGAAAAAATTAGTAAGCTTAAGAGAATATGAAGGAAATCCTTGGAAAAACACGTGAAATGTAGGCGTGGCACTTGTGTGACTGCATCCGTTTCTCAATCATTGCATGGTATTTATGTTCGGCACCTACCCACCAAATTCTTATCAAGATAACTTCTATAGTTTACGAGATATAACATGTTAAATTGTCATATCGTTTAAAAATTTTATATGGCACTTATCAATCAGTATTTGGTATAAAATTTGTAGATAACTGCACACTAAAAAATTATCGTTTACTTTTCTTAGTTTTCATTCTTAAACATTTTTTGTATAAAATTTCGTTTTTTTTTCAAAATGTTTGAAATTTATTCCAGAAAAGTATGAAATTTATTCCAAAATAGTTTAAAATTAATACATTTTGCGATATTGTTCTACAGGGTGGCTGATTCGAAGTGTTGCCAATTCAAAAGACTATATTTTTAGTTTCCATGCACAGATTTTATTGATCAAACGCTATAATTGTTGGGAAATGTTCAAATTTTAAGAATCTACTTGAGATTTTCGATATGGCCACTTTTAGCCTTAACTATGGCCCGTAGACGGTCGAAGAACGAGTCGCATGCTGCACGAATTTGATTTTGTGGAAGTTTGCGCCATTCTCGTTGAAGGGCCACTTTTAGCGCATCAACGCTCTGGTATTTTTTAGTCAAGACCTCCCTGTCCAACATACCCCAGATTGAGAAATCCAGCGGATTCGCATCAGGCGAATTTGAGAGCCATTGTTGAGCAGAAATGAAGCTAGGAACGTTTTTTTCTAACCATTCTTGATTCACACGAGCTTTGTGTGACGGTGCCGAGTCTTGTTGGAATGTCCATGGCTTGCGACCGAAATGTTTGCGTGCCCACGGTAGCAAAGCACCCTCCAACACTGATTCACGATACACCTGGGCGTTTACTTTGACGCCAGCGGCCAAAAAAACGAGTGGTGAGCGCCCATCAGCAGTCACTGCAGCCCAAACCATCACATGCGGTGGTGCCTGCGTCCTGGTGGCCAAACGAACATTCAAATTTTCGTAGGACCTCTCTGTCAAGTAAGCCCGATCATTTTGTTTGTTTACATATTGCTGGATACAGTAATTTTTCTCATCAGAGAAGACAATTTGTGACAGATTTCCGGCGACGTGCAAGCGCAACAACTCCTTGGCTCTATCGAGCCTAACTTTTTTTTGAGCAGGAGTGAGATCATGCGCCTTTTGGAACTTAAGGGTCTTTAGTCCGAGCTTGTTTGACAATATGTGTTGCATTCGTTCACGCGATATTTTCAGCTCGGCAGCCATTTGTCTGGCACTGCGTCTCGGATTTCGCTCAATTCTGGCCTTCACCTTTCGAACCATTTCTGGTGGTGTTGCAGTTATTTTCCGACCACCACCATGTCGTTTGGCAACGCTGCCGGTACCATTGTAACGTGTTATGGTCCGATACACAAACATTTTATTCACTTTTAAATGTTTCAGCTCACGAACAATTGCTGGTTGCGATTTTCCAGCCAAATAAAGAGCAATCACACTATTACGTTTGAATTCCATTTCGAAAATTTTTTATTTTCAATAAATTGACGCGCAAATGCTTTTGGTTACTTGTTGAAAATAGAATGAACTAACATCATGCCAATTTTTAGACAGCTGTCATGTTCCATCTGTCAGATAAGTCTATCTGAAGTTGGTAACAGTTCGAATCAGCCACCCTGGATATAAATAATTTTTGGTTATAAAATTAAACTAAAATTATTACTTTGTAAAGTTGAGAAGCGTAGATGAGAAGGCGCCGACTTCAGGAATATCGTTAATGTTTTGAACAGGAACCCCTTGAGAGTCTCAAGATGACTAGAGAGGTCTTTGCTTCAGATTCGCCGGAATTATACTCAAATTCTACAAGATGGACCAGGGGGTAGACCGCCTGGAGAGTCACTGCTGATTCCTCAGTTGCTGACTATCAAAGAACGGGAGAACCTAGACAAGGAGGAGCTTTAATTGTACGCTGATGAAGAAGATAGTATTGTAATGTTATAGGGGTACAGGTTATGGCAACCTAGACCATCTCTTTTTTAAAGTAAAGATATTAATGAGTCGATACACGGAAAGAAAAGTTTTATAAAAATTACTGAACTTTTTTTAATCTTCGTTCATTTTACATATCTATATATAAATAGGCAAACGAAATCGGTTCAGTCCCTGTTTCTATACCTAAATCTTAACCGATTTGCTTGATTGAAGGAGGAGCAGTGCATAAGACTATATTTTTTTTAAAATTGGGCGGTGCCACGCCCCTAAATGGAAAAAACGCTCTCACAGCTAAACCACTGCATCGATTTTAACGCAATTCGGTCTGGAGATTGGATTGGAACTAAGAAACGATATCATGACCATTAATTATGTTTTCAGTTTGTGGCGCCACGCCCCCAAATGGAAAGACACTCCCACGGCAAAACTACTGCATACGATTTTAATGAAATTTGGTATAGATATAGGGTTAGCACTATATAGCACGATAGCATGATTGATTTTTATGAATATTGGAATATTGATATTTATTTTATGGTCAAATCGAAATGGTCGAATTTTGGCCACAAGGCGAACTCTAGTTTATTAAAAACTACGTAAAATTGATTGATTTTTCTCCTTTTTTAATATAAAAATAAGATTCCAAAATATCAATATACCAAAATATCCCAATACAAAAATACCAAAATACTAAAATACCAAACAAAAAAAAAATACCAAAATACTTAAACACCCAAATACCAATACCAAAACTTCTACCAGTATTAAGACCAAGCAAGACCCAGACCAAAACCAAGATCAAAATCAAGACCATAAACAATACCATCATGATTCAATATCAAAAAATTACATTGCCAAACAACAAAATCTCGAATTTGCTAAAAACTTTTAACGCATCAACAATCGATCGAGTTCTCAATAAACATCAAAAGCAAATGCTTTGAAATACTAAATGATAAAAACTTCAAAGCCATTATATTGTCAATATCATCATTATCACATTTGCTGCAAAATCACTGCAACTGAAAAGGCTTAAAATACTTACTTGATTAAATCAATTCAAAATTCAGAAAATGTTATTAAAGTCAGAAGCCAACCTGGTTAAACGCACATAAGAGCAACACTTTGTGGTTTTAATAAGTTTTTCAAAATGATCTTCTTCATTTACGCGCAAACACAAAAGTGCTAGGACCTACATACACACAAACATTTACAATATATACTCATAGCAGTACATACGTATACATTTTTGGCACATATACTACTTGTATTATACAGTTGCCAAATGCACACATGCTTAAACAGTCACTCACACACACACACACACTGAGAGTGAAAACAGTAAAAGTGTTTACCAAACTGTTTGGCTGTCAAATAAATTTCCAAATGTAGTGCGTTATTGTTCGTATCGGTGAATATCTTTAAGGTTACTTTTCACCGCGGCTTTCTCTTCATTACAACTGTTCGTATGTCTTTGTTACCAAATATAGGGGCATTATGTGAAATATATAGGGGAAGAGTAGCGGGTGTAGGCACCGTTTTGTTTTCGAGTCATAACTTTTGACCAAATATATGTATATTATGCACACATATAAGTATCAATGAAAAGCTACAGATGAAATAGCGAAAATATGAAGTAAAACGCAATCAAATGGAGAAAAATTAAAGATTAGTTTATTTGCGACACATTGACACACACAAATTCATCATCTGAAGTGCAATGAATGCAAGTAAAATAGTTGGCTTGCATGTAAGCGCACTTTAAATGAACGGATCGATTGCATTCGTTGTTGGCGGTCAATGTGCGCGGTAACAGCTTAAAATAAATTATACAAAAGTCCAGGCCGTATTGGTCCTCGCTCGATGACGCTGAGTTGTCTGCCGCGGCGTGTTCAGCTGTCCCTACCGCTGATTTCCATTTCAAATTGAGCAGAACTTCCGGAGAAGTCAACACCGCGCTTTGCATTGCTTTTCGGCCGTGATTCGATGGCTTCTTCGAAGTCGCACCTTGCAATGGGCCGAACTCATTCAAAATGTTCTTCACTAACGTGGCGCGAGAAACGGAAGACGTAGATGGTTTAAGTATGTTGACATCTCCCTCGCCTATTTCATTCTCAGCGGTAGCTTCGGTGTTTTGCTCAACGCCTTCAACAAAATCAGAGTCACTGAAAACATCTTGATCAAATGGCATGATACTATGAATTTAACAGCAACACTTAATGAAAACACCTTGTAGGTTTTAATTGTAGCTAGCGTAGCATGTCTCAAAACCAGAGTGTGTTACCAACTAACAATTTGGCAGTTTTTCACAACAGACGGCGCTAGTGAGCCTTATGAGTTATGCATAATGGCGATCCTGCTCAGAGAGTTTACTCGTGGCCTATAGCACAATCGCTTAAGCACCGCGTTCTCTTTCATTAGAAAACCGGAGTCACGGGTTCGAGTACGGTTTCTGGCAAGATTTAACTAAAACTGATCTGATGAGGCTATATACATGTTTATATATGAAAATATATAAATATGTATGTGGAAGTAGCCGAAACATATGTAATCAATTTCCATGTTAACACTTGCTTTCGTCTGTTGTTGAAAAATTGCAAAAATGACTGTTTAATTAGTTCAATATAAAATTATCATACTTCAATTTAGAAAAAGCGTGTTGGTACTTTCATTAGTACTATACAAGCAATAAAAAACAGTCAATAAACTAACTTCATAATTTATCTAGGGGAACCTGCCTATCTATCATTAAAATTCTCGTAATTTCGAGAGCCTGCATTGTATGTGGAAAACAAATCCGCCCTTGTAGGTTTTAATTGTAGCTAGCGTAGCATGTCTCAAAACCAGAGTGTGTTACCAACTAACAATTTGGCAGTTTTTCACAACAGACGGCGCTAGTGAGCCTTATGAGTTATGCATAATGGCGATCCTGCTCAGAGAGTTTACTCGTGGCCTATAGCACAATCGCTTAAGCACCGCGTTCTCTTTCATTAGAAAACCGGAGTCACGGGTTCGAGTACGGTTTCTGGCAAGATTTAACTAAAACTGATCTGATGAGGCTATATACATGTTTATATATGAAAATATATAAATATGTATGTGGAAGTAGCCGAAACATATGTAATCAATTTCCATGTTAACACTTGCTTTCGTCTGTTGTTGAAAAATTGCAAAAATGACTGTTTAATTAGTTCAATATAAAATTATCATACTTCAATTTAGAAAAAGCGTGTTGGTACTTTCATTAGTACTATACAAGCAATAAAAAACAGTCAATAAACTAACTTCATAATTTATCTAGGGGAACCTGCCTATCTATCATTAAAATTCTCGTAATTTCGAGAGCCTGCATTGTATGTGGAAAACAAATCCGCCCTTGTAGGTTTTAATTGTAGCTAGCGTAGCATGTCTCAAAACCAGAGTGTGTTACCAACTAACAATTTGGCAGTTTTTCACAACAGACGGCGCTAGTGAGCCTTATGAGTTATGCATAATGGCGATCCTGCTCAGAGAGTTTACTCGTGGCCTATAGCACAATCGCTTAAGCACCGCGTTCTCTTTCATTAGAAAACCGGAGTCACGGGTTCGAGTACGGTTTCTGGCAAGATTTAACTAAAACTGATCTGATGAGGCTATATACATGTTTATATATGAAAATATATAAATATGTATGTGGAAGTAGCCGAAACATATGTAATCAATTTCCATGTTAACACTTGCTTTCGTCTGTTGTTGAAAAATTGCAAAAATGACTGTTTAATTAGTTCAATATAAAATTATCATACTTCAATTTAGAAAAAGCGTGTTGGTACTTTCATTAGTACTATACAAGCAATAAAAAACAGTCAATAAACTAACTTCATAATTTATCTAGGGGAACCTGCCTATCTATCATTAAAATTCTCGTAATTTCGAGAGCCTGCATTGTATGTGGAAAACAAATCCGCCCTTGTAGGTTTTAATTGTAGCTAGCGTAGCATGTCTCAAAACCAGAGTGTGTTACCAACTAACAATTTGGCAGTTTTTCACAACAGACGGCGCTAGTGAGCCTTATGAGTTATGCATAATGGCGATCCTGCTCAGAGAGTTTACTCGTGGCCTATAGCACAATCGCTTAAGCACCGCGTTCTCTTTCATTAGAAAACCGGAGTCACGGGTTCGAGTACGGTTTCTGGCAAGATTTAACTAAAACTGATCTGATGAGGCTATATACATGTTTATATATGAAAATATATAAATATGTATGTGGAAGTAGCCGAAACATATGTAATCAATTTCCATGTTAACACTTGCTTTCGTCTGTTGTTGAAAAATTGCAAAAATGACTGTTTAATTAGTTCAATATAAAATTATCATACCTTAATTAGTTCCTAAGATTTTTTTTTAAATTTTTTTTTTTTCAACAGCTTTTGAGTCAGTTTCTTCTGCGATATCTTTAATGGACCTAGTGGTTCTTTCCCTTGCTCTAAAAAAGCGTAAAAAGGCATAAGAATACCATTTATTTACATTTACCGATGGCAAATCTTATTAGACGAGTACAACGTAACTGATAGAAATCTATAGGGATCCATCAAGCCAAAACTTTTGCATAGCTATTGCACGAACCATTGGGAATGTTCCAAATATGCCGGTACATGTATGTAAGTTGCTTTCTGTATGCTGACAACAAAGATCAAAGCACTATATAAAATTAAATAAAGGTCAAACCCTTAAAAGTTGATAACGATAATCGAAAACAATATCTTTTAAGTAATACAATTATAAACAGGACAATGCTGTAAATAATTAACGAAAGTAAATACGTCAAAAAATGCAATCAATATGAAATTGAAAAAAATTAAAAAAAATCCGAAAACCAAATGTGAAAGAAAACAAAATTATATTGCTGAACTCTTTTAGACTTCATGCCACAAAACACCAAAATATCTTCATATTAAAACATATTCATATGTGCACAGATTATATGCATATGTAAATTTGTATGTATAAAATGTAAAAGTTATGCCAAAATTGCGTTACACACAAGCACTTCGTAGAATTTCATGAAGAAATTTCAAAAATATTTCTGCAAAATGTTGCCAAATTTTACCACAAAAATTTTATCTGGTCATAAAGCTGTCGATGCATTAGAAAACAAACAAATTAGATAAATGGAATATTCTTTTTTAATAAACGAAATCCCAAAAGCATTCAATGCAAGAATTTTATTGAAATTGTTTTGAAATATTTGTAATATTTACAATAGACAACTGTAAAAAAGTAACATTTTGCAAACCATATTTTCTAAAATTATTTGGGGTCATTAAATATAAAAATTGCATATGTATAGTTTTGTATATTACAGTCTGTTAAATAAGAGCGTGGTCACGATTACTCGCGATCGGTAAAGTATAATGCTGTAATTTTTTTTTCTCACACAGAGGGCAGTATTGTCCTTCATGCTTCGTGAAAGTGAATCAGCTGACCACTGTTTTCAATGCGTTCTCAGCATTTTTCCAAAATGAGTACCGCGTACGCGTCGCGCTTTGAAGCCGTTTTTTTTGTGTTTGCACCCCAAAGGTCCCAAAATGACCCAAGCGGCGGCTGCGAAGTATATGCAAAAGTCGAAACAGTTTGTGAGTAAGTGGGTGAATCGCTTCAAAGAAGTAAAAAATGTCGATGACTTTCCAAATCGCGGGTCTGTCGGTGTAGTGACGGAAAAACAGGAAAAACTGATCTGTGCTCTATTTTCGAAAAATCCAACATTAACTTTGCGTGAAGGTGCTTCGAAATTGTCCCAAAAAGGTTTGAATATCTCCCACGGAACTATTCGTAATCATTTGATTGCAAATAGTGTGAAATACCGAAGTACTTTGCAAAAACCGATGCTCAGTGAAAAACATGTCCAAAAACGTCTTGAATGGGCCAATGACAATTTGGATCGTGACTGGGGCAACGTTATCTTCACTGATGAATCCTCTTTTTGGGCCTTTCCTATCATCAGGCATGCCTGGACCCTGGACCCTGCAACTTGAAACAGCTGGTTCGACGCATTCACAAAATTTGGAGGTGGTTTTCAGAAGAGTATGCGCAAAATCTTGTTCAAAGTATGTCGCGAAGATGTCAAGCTATAATTGATGCTGGGGGTGATTGGACCTGCTATTAATGTATTTGCATTGAAGTTTTCGATCAAATAAATCAATATTAAAAAGAATTTTCGCAATGGGTATTTTCATTTTCTCACAACAATGACCACGCTCTTATTTAACAGACTGTAAATAACATGAGCTAGGAAGTTTTTCATCGAGTTTTCAAAAGTGTCGCAAATTTTTCTCAAAAAAAATATGTAATCTACAATATTGTGAAAATTATTCACCTTGCAATGTGAACTGTCTATTGCCGTTTATGAAAGTTAAGCTCCTTCTTCTGCCGTTCTTTATAACAACTTTAAGCTGTATGGCATTTTGCTTTACCTGACAAACTGTATAAGTCTATATCATCATATCTTGAGAATATGTACCTGGTCCACACTCTATGCATATAAATAAGAAAACTTTAAAATTTGTATCATTTATTGGACAAATAAGTAATAAAAGGATAACCAGAAACCCTTCGAAGACCAAAAATGCATATGTCATCAAGAGTGTGGTGCTACAATTTCAAAATCCTTTAAATCCGTCGCTTAGGCTTTACTTAAACTTCAGCACGCTCTGTTACTGCTATGCTTCTACACACGCATCACGCTAAATCACATGATTTACAGCATCGCCTGCTTAACCCAAAATTTATTCTAATTTATTAGCCTCAACTGTTGTGTGGAAGAAGCTTTTGAGTTGGTGGATTGTGGGTCTCATTTTAAATGGGGAGATTTTATGAGAAAGCATGTCCTTTGCGTATATGGGTATTAATGCGTTTATACATATATATATATATGTCTGTTTGTATGTGTATGATATCAATATTAAAGACCTAAATGTATAGGTACTTTCCGCATTCGCGTTTAAATTGCTGTATAGTACTAAAAATATCAATTCTCCTTTTCGTTTTCGTTTTAATTTTTTTCTTTTTTTGTTCGCAACAAAACACATTTTGTACGACATCGTAAATTACACTGACCACAATGGCGAAAAGGTTAAGGGTTAAAATTTAAAGAAGACCCCCCTTCCCCCATTATAAAAAGCGGCATTTTATATTGGTTGACAGACAAAATTTGTACGCCAAATAGGGTTGTCGTACGCACACACAGCTGCTCCTACAGTAAATATAAATTTAATTTATTGTTGCAATTTAGAAAAGTTTCATTCAACTTAAAATTGAGAAATAAATAAAATTTAAATTTATGTTTCTTAAAAAAGTACACAGACCCAAATCGCATGGGACTGCTGTTCTAATTCTTAGCACTCCCATTTTATACCCCACAAAGGGTCAACACAGTTTGTTTATACCGTAAGGTAGAGAATACTGACTATGTACTATCAGTAGAAGTTTCATGATACCAAATTTCAGTACAGAAGAGTTGAACAACCTCACTTTATCGTTAATAAAGACTTCCATTGTGTTTTTAACAAATCGAAAGGAACTTCCGCTTAGTCATATTTTATGTGGTCGCTGATTCCGAATCTGGCAAAAATTTTTCTTGATTATATCTGTGACTAGTGATTAGGTGACTAGGTCTTGGTCTTGCTCACGATAATTGTCAAGACCAAGATTGCTTTTCAGTCTTGGTAATTTATAGTTAAAAGTTGTTTCATGCCCGTTTTGAAGACAAAATCATCTCTCAATATGAATTTTGGCATCTTAAAAGCTCAACTGCTCTCGAAAAATATGGTTTTGAAATTTTAAATGCTCAATATCTCTGAAAATTTTTTCAAGACCAAGGCCGAGACCAAGACCAAGACTCAATGTGCAAGAACAAGACCAAGACCAAGACTGCTATGGTCTTGGTCTTGGTTTGCTCATCACTATCTGTGACTCGAAATATTCTTGCTCTTAAGTGCAGTAATAGGCATATGGCGTCCCTCCAAGAAGTGTTTAAGTTCACTTTCCTTAGCGTCAGCAAATAGCCACAGTCTTTCATCTTAAGCCTATCCTTTCAATTATTCAAATCGTATCATAACTTTTGAAGAAATCTTTCATTAAAATAAATGTATCAGAACTCTATGTAAAGACTAAATAAGATTCGTGAGAAATTGAGATTCCCTTACTTCAATGGATTATATCTCGGAAAATAATGATCCAATTTAAAAAAAATTAAAGTTAAGATTTTTTGAGAAAGGTTATGGCTACCGTTGACAAAAGTAATATATTTGAAAATAGCGTTTTCTTCATTTTAAATCAAGGATTACACGAACTAACGACCTGATAGAGATAAACGGTTGCCTGATTCAGATTCAGCGACTGTAAATTAACCAGAAAATGTTATCGTTATCGCATTTTTGTATCCCAATTTGTTTCACTGTCGGAAGATTTATCTATATATAGGGCGTCCCATAATTCACGCAAGATATTAGTTTTTCGCCATTTGTGCGGTTAAGTGTTGCCAACAAAAAAAAAAAAAATATTTTGATAAGCAGACAGCTTAAGTTTAGCAGCAGGATTTTTTTAGATAAACACGGAAAAAATTTTAGTTTATTTTTAAAACCAAAAAGTATTTATGTAGAACATTGCCAAAATAAGTATTAATTTCACACTATTTTTGAACAAATTTCATACTTTTCTGGTATAAATTTCAATCGAGATTTAGTACCAAAAAAGTTTAAAATCAATACTAAACGGAATGAAAAGTATGAAAAGTTAACTACAATTTTTAGTGTGTAGGCGTATCTTCGAAAAATAAGAAGCTGGGCTAATCTTTGTGTAAGCGATTAAGATTTGGGTTGACATCTCCGATTTTTTAAAAATTGGTGAAAAGCTAGTATTTGACATAAGTTCATGTAACAAAAAATACAAAAATATTCTACAAAAAAATTTTACTAGGGACCAGAAAAAAAACCGCCTGGCCGGTGGCAACTCCATATGATGGCTCGACTCATGATAAACACAACATTAAACAACTTTAAAAACTCATACATTGAAAACGGTTAAAGATACCACAATTTTGAAGGTCGTAAAATAGTTATAGTAAAATTTGCTTTTAAATGAAAATATTTAAATACAAATAAAAAGGGTGCTCCAAGCCCCAAATTAACTGTAAGAAAAAAGCTTTTATTACACTTAAAATAAAAATTTTTTTTAAGTGTAGTTTTTTTTTTCAAAAGTTCATTCTTTTCTAAACTAACTATGAATTTTATCAAATTCGGTATAAAAGCTGAGCAGCTATGATTTTTCAAATATGTGAGTATCCAAAAGTTGCATCGAACTTCCTATGGCCGCCATTTTTGGAAATTCGGAAAATCATTTTACCACAGTCAAATACTAACTTTTCACCAATTTTCAAAAATCGGAGATGGCAACCCAAATCTGAGTAGAAAAATACTACATACTCAAAAA
This sequence comes from Calliopum simillimum, assembly GCA_951812925.1. NCBI lineage: Eukaryota > Metazoa > Arthropoda > Insecta > Diptera > Lauxaniidae > Calliopum > Calliopum simillimum. The sequence continues at coordinate 100,221,772 of OX638369.1, forward strand.
CTTCAAACACTTTAGGTTGATACAATAATAATTTACTTCCTGCTATGACTCTTGAAAACTTGATGCAGGGAGTCGACTGCGATATACTTTAACTAAACATTGAAAATGATACAAGCTCCAACAAAATAGATATGAAATCTGTCAGACCTTAAAGTATGATTTACGGGCTTTTAGGTTACCGCTTACTAGACGATACAGAAAGTTTTATAAAGCAAAGCAACAGATTTTCTGAAAATGTTTGAAATAACTCGTGGAAACTCTATATGTATTAGTGTATATCGAAAAAGACAATTCAGCAAATAAAACTTTTTTGACTTTAAAATAAATTCCAAGGTCCCCAAATGGCACTTATTTATGAATACCTTGTGATTTTCCACTGAAGCCTATCTAAAGGTACATCATTTTTATAAAAAAACATCATAGCCCCCGATTCATGGTCTATGCAATAAGTTTAATTCAACAAAGTTAAATTAATGAACTTCAATTAAAGTCTTAAACGTTTGTACGCTGTTGTCTCCCTGTGGAACAAAACGCTTTTAAGTAGTGAATGAAGCAGCCAGCCAAGTGTCACCATACATTTAAACCACTAGCACGTAAATCCTTTTGACTTCATCTCTATCATTTTAATCCTTTCAAAGCACATCATTAGGCTACACAACAAGCAGTTGGTTAAGTGCATGGCTGTAGCATTTGTACAGCATCAGCAGTAGCAGCAGCAATGGGACACTAAATTTTTTGGGTTCAAACTTAATCCAAAACTACTTTTCTAATTCTCATTGCCACACTTGCTGCAGCTGCTGGTGCTGTAGAATTGAGCTTTGCCAAAACTAAAGACGCACAATTTGCTAAGTAAGATGTGTGCCATGTATGGTTGGTACTTTTGTTATTGTTGTTTGTTCATTGCTAAGCCACACTGCTCAACAACAATCCGCAACTACACATGTGTTAAGTAGGGTGGATCATACTTTGAATTTGCAACAATATGTTTACAACTAAAGAAAAAAATGAAAAACCAAGATGATCCGAGACTAAAAATGGTGTATATTTTGAAATCTTTAAAAAAGTATTGGAGATCGTCTTAGGTTTTGATCATATAAAGGTAGTTTCGTCTTCTTTACCATGTGAGTTTTAAAACAAACATCATTTTAAGTCTGTTATATTCGCCTTAAAATGTATTTTAACTTTAAAAGCAGGTTTTAAATTTTAAATCAGGCGAGCAAGGTTTTATTATTTTAAAGCCTTCAAAAATTTTGAGCTTATTTTTTCTAATGTTATTTTTAAGCAATATGGGGAGTTCAACAGTATATTTAGAATTTTAATAGAAAGGGGATTCCTTTAAACTCGTAAAAGCCTCGAAAAGCACGTAAACCTCGAAAACTTTCGAGTCTCGTAAACAAAATTTAAAAATTTGTATGAAAAAAAAGTTTACCAGGCCTCGAAAACTTACGAGGCAAATTCGATGCGTAAATAGCCTCGAAAAAGTACGAGAGCGATTGTTGTCAAATAAATGTATTGAAAAAATATTTTTTGTTTTGAAAATTGAATTTGAATTGAATATTTTTCAAATTATATGACAGCTGATACGTTGCTTACACGTTTTTAGAAATGTGTGTTCCTAAAAACAAGCTCGTAAACTTTCGAGTTTTTCATGATCTACGAGTTTACGAGATTAAAGGTATCCCCTTAGATATTTATTCAAAGCATATATTTCAATGGAACACATTTCAATAGGATTCTCAAACTGTCTTGATTTCGCTCGTTGATTGACGCACATAGCATTTATTACCTATCAAGCAATACTTCTTGGTGCGTTAGTAGAGAGCCTAATTGCTTGCATTGACCTCGATTATTGATATGTTATATTTTGGCTAAACTTTACATTAGGACCCAAAACCCAACTTTTGTTGTCAAACTTTTAATTCTTATAAAGAATGTGCGATCAAAAAATTCAGCGCGGATCTAGTTTCGGAGATAAAGCCATCGGAATATCGGGGTATTGCTTTTATGAAAACCTACAAAATCTTTATTCAAAAGTCTTAAATCCGAGACATAGGTTTCGAGATATGTCGAATTATTGAAATTTTTTTAGTAATCCACAGTTTTAGGAACAATTTATGGAAGCCCACTCTATTTCTGTATTTCGACCTTCTGGTGGCTATATCTCCAAAAATAGGTCCACCTCAAACTTTTTGTTGTTGTTGTAATTGATTCCTGAAGTCATAATTTGACCAAAAAAAAAAAAAAAATTGAGCTTTGGGTCCTAAACGAAATTTGGTTTTTTTTTTTTGGATTCAGTGACTTCACAAATGAAAATTCTTCAAGAAGGACGTCAGTGTAATATGGAAGCGGAATTTTTATATTTTTTGTTTATAATTCTCTCTTCAGTATCGTGCCTGTAACTTAGTTTCCCATTGTATCGAGTCTATAAGAATAACAAAAATAAAACCTTTGGTAAGTTGACTCTTGAATGCTGAAAATGAAAGTTTAGCTTAAAATTTTTCGGCGTTTACTTTCAGAATGTCGATTTTTGCTGGGATTACAGCAGAAAATTAACTTTCTCCTATGTCTTCTTCTATTCTTCTGCATTCTAAAGCGAAAAATTCTTAATTAATTCGCTTACATGTCACTACCCCATAGCCTTATCATTTTGAAGAGTCCTTATCTGTTAAGAAACAACCACTTTGGTAAGATTTCAACCTGAATATGAAGATGTTCCATGAGCTAAAATTTGTTCCCATACCTGATCGGCTTTCTTCTTGTGAACTGCTTGGTTCCATGACTTTCGAATGATGGGACCATATTCTCAACGACTGAATGTTTTTAAGGTAGCAGGGTAAAAGCATGACATCTTTTGCTTAGTAGGGAATTAATCTCGGCAAAATAGTCATTGCTATTCAAGTTGTTATTTAGCAGATGTCTAGGTACATGTATTGCCTATCACAAATTGGTATCAATCCCCTGAGCAAGGTCTCTATCGGCATTATTTGGTGGTAATAAAGCAAAATTGTATTTTAACTTAGGACTATAAACATGGGCCTAAGTACCTTTGTTAAGTTGTAGATACGAGTGGCTAACTGCGTCATAGCATGGCATTCCGAGTGAACATAAAACTACAAGCGGAATGAACGAACAGACACGAGAGGAGCTTGCAGCGAGACCAATACTCACGACAATGTTACGACCACTGAGAGAACGGCGACAGTGGAACAATGCGCAACGCAGCAGCAGAGAAGAGACAAAAAGCAAAAATCCCGAGCAACAGTGAAAGACAAAATGGCGGAGAAAAAAATTAAATTAAAAACACGATAAATACAAGAGAAAAAGAGAATCAAACCAATTTGTAAAATAATAGGTCGAAACCTAAAAATTGACTAAGTAATCTCCAAGTTATGGATAATTTCAAGGGGTAGTATCGGTCGATTTTGAAATCCCGGCCAATATTTCGATTTGCTAACTTATAGAAAACGTAGAGGTGTTCTTTTAGAAATGCGAATCAAAAGAAGAGCAGGAATTGCCTTCGAACTCTATTTTCGCCGTATTATTCCAAAAATTCAGATATCTAAACCACAAGATTTTGCCTTCGAAGACCAGCTTTAGAGAAAAAACTTCATGATTGGTCTGAGGAGCAATAGGTTTGAGGTACAAGTATTTGTTCTTTTGGGAATACAAACGGTCAGAATGAGTAATCTCAAGAGAATACGATACTTTGGATTGACTTTGATTAATTTCCACTACTTTTCCGATTCTTTAATTTTCTCCATTCTAGTGAATTCTATTTCAGAGCTCGGTGACAAATTTCTTTCGGTTTCCAGAGAGCATTCTAACTACCAGTTATAGTACTTATTATGTATGCAATAGGTATATCATCTACCAAAAAATCGAAATCTTGAACCTTAGAATATTTTGACTAATTCCAAAGAATACGGAGCTTCAAATTGAGTTCCACCTCAAAAAACAATACGCATGTATGTGGCAATATAGTACATCCTGTGTTGCGGCGGCCAGTGCACACGAACAAAAACAGCAACAAAAAAATAACAAGATGAAAATTTCAATTGTTTTCTTTTGTGTATGCGAGTGTCCTTTTTAGAATTTCAAAAAGTAGCGCTCATTGAAACTTTGCGTTTGTTCACAAGTTTCATTCACAAAAAAACGTGTGTAGCTTTCAATGTGTTGTTGGTGTTTGCAATATAAATTTATACATACGAACAAATGTTATACATATGAAAGTATTTGTGTATATGATATGCACATATGTAAGTATGTCCTTATTTTACATAGTCAGCTTAGGTTAACATATTATAATCATATTATTTGAGTCACATTCATAAATAATGAAATACTCGTGTGTCAGCAGATATAACGCTTAAAATATGTACATACATAGATAAGTATGTATATTTGGGACTATTCAAAGATATGCACACTTATCAAATTATGATGAAATAATAATATTATTCTGAGAATAACCTTAATTTGTGCTTAATTTAGTTTGATGTATACAATTTCCGATTTAAAACTTGAGGCAACCTCTTGATAAGGAATGCCTAAGTGTATGCAATTTAAATGATTGTTTTTTAAACTTTTTTACTTTGTCATAAGTGTTTGTTCTTCTCCTATCTATTGTTTGTTCTTTATTTGATAAAATGCCACGCGTAATGAATTAGTTACGCTGCTGGATTCAATGACCGATTGTAATTTATTGAGACGTACAGCAAATATCAAGATATCAGAGTAAATGCGTCCTTACTCAAAAACCGAAAAAAATCAATTCAGTGTTTCTGGTATTGTGGTAGGTACAACATGGTGACACTGAAGGAGTCTTAAGCTTTGCGGATTAGGCCACTTTCTCCGGTACCCTCGGAACTCAGCGAAAAAGCTGTTACGAACAACAAAATCCAACCAAATCTATGGTCACTATTAGGTGCTCAGCAAGGCATTTTTCTCATGGCGGTAATAATGACTGTGGAAGCGATGGTATTCGATGGAAGAAATCATTTCGGCCGTATGCTACCTTTGGGATGAATGAATATTTAAGACCAGACCTTCTTTCCAACAGGATATTTTATATTGAAATTTTTATCAAAATTTTGCATGGGATTCCCATTAAGATGTAGGAAAAAGGGGCTAGCGTATTCGAGAAAAATGTTGGAGAGAAAAAATTAATGGATGTCGGTTAGGATTTCTTTTCCTCTCCGGTCAATGCAGAATTTTTTGTGACATTTTTTAAAATTTTTATATAGGAGCCCCTTTAAGCTAGAAAGTTCGAAAAAATTATTGGAGAGGAAAAATTAATGGGGATCGGTGAATATGTTTTCCCCCTCCCGGCAATGACGATTTTTTTGACATGTTTTTCAACATTTTGCATAGGAGTCCCCTTAAAGGATTGAAAAAATTTGGTAATATGTTGAAAATTAAAAATTAGTGGGGGTCAGAAAAAAATTTTTAACCTCGCCCGGCGACGAGAAATTTTTTGATTTTATTAAAAAATTTAAAAAAAAATGGAATAACACTGTGCTACAAATTCAAAAAAATTTAAAAGACCTGGATTTCCACATAGCACATCTTGTTTGACACTCGAAAAAAATTTTTCGGCGTACTCGATTTTTCTTCATCACCCAAGGAATTTTTTATTGGGCCAACCGAAAGGTCGTTTTATACCTAGAGGCGAAAAAAAAAATTCGTAGCTCAGCCATTTTTTAACGAATTTGAATGCGTTTGACTTTGATGGAAAGCTAAGAGTTGTAGCTGTATACAAAATAAAATTTTCACTTGAAGGACCATGTGACAAGTACGAAAATAGTGATGACATCATGCATCATATCGGCCTTTGCTCGGTGATTTTTTACCCGATTTTTAAAAGATTTATTTTTCTATAGAGCTATCAGTTGTTATCAGCTATTATAATATCAGTTGTTCAAAAAATGGTCCAAATGTCATGCAAAGTTGGTCACTTGTGGTCCAATTGTGTATCGATTGTGTCAGTGAAATTTTTTTAGCACTAAGAATGTTATCCCTCCAAATATGACGAAGGTCTCTATATAAAGCGAATGCAAAAATAAACATAACAAGCAGAAGGCTTAAGGACGAACATTTTTTTTTTTATACAATCACGTTTTTCAGATATAACGTAAAGATGGCTGTTGCGAGAACCACCGAGAATGTTCCACTTATTGGTGGAAAGAGTCTATGCAAGTTGAACTTTTGCTTCGTCTACCATGCTGTGATGATCAAGTGTTCAAAGTTTATTCGTGTTAACTATTAGGGTAAACCCGGGAGATACGACACCCCTGGATGATATGGCACCCCTATCAATTTCAATCCTTGCAGCTTTCATAGCATTCAAATATGGACATAGTTTAATTCAACTGCGCGAGAGGCTTCGTGGTGAGTTTTTCATGTAACAAGATATTTGGGTTTACAAATATGAAGCGCGTGAACTTATAGTTTCTCCAGAATGGAAGAATTTTAGTCAACTAGGACCGTCAGTTCATTTTGAACTTATTCATTTGAGGTTTTCCCAAATAATTTAGAAAAACTTGCGAAAACTTTGAATGCAAGTGCTACACCGCAGAAATGGTGTTAAGCGAAAACTCACCTGTACCAATGACTTCGAAAAACTCTAAAACTCTACAATAAACGGCAAGAATTCCAATTACTTGGTCCTGCAGAAAAACTCGAAGCGGAAAACACAACCAATGCAACGCAACTATGGTGGTTTCAAAGAAGAGGTGTTATCAACATAAGGTGGTTATGCTTCTTCCGATGAAGGTGCAGAAAATACTTTATTCCAAGATGAATCTGCGTTAGATGATTGGATCCAATGCATAATGTGCCGTTTTTGGACACATGAAACATGTACTTACATCATATACGAAAACATGCAATAATTCTGTCAACAAAAACTTAAAAGCCACCATATCACCCATAGTCTCGGCGATTTGGCCGTTTATAGCATTTTTTTTAATGAATAAAAAAAAGTAATTTTTAATTAAGTTGAAGAACTGTTTTTTGTTTTAAATTTATTAAAGAATAAATTCCTTTTGAGTTTCTTTAAAAATGTGTTTTGATTTTGGTTTTATATCAGTTCAACAAAAAAGATACCATGTCTCACGGGTTTACCCAATAATTGACTGAAGTGTTTTAAACTTAAAGCAAATCAAAAAGATTAGAATAATTACATTATTTTTATTGCATCACAATTCAATGATCGAACTCGTAAAAAGTAACGACGATAATTAAGAGACTAAATTTCGTAACAGAATGTTAAATATTGGCATTTATTTTTGCTTACAAGGGCATTTTTAATAATATCACATACATTGTGTGGCCACATGTATCGCTTATATTTTATTTAAGAAAATTTATGCGCTCGTAATTAGAAAATAAAATTTGTTTTTGGGTTTTTTTTTCATCGTTTGCATACCACAGGCACCATATGTAGTATGTATGTAAAAAGTACTAAAGCAACGAAAAAAGCGTAACATTAAATAAATGATGTAGAAGCTAAAGACGTAAGAAGGTCCTTAATTTTAGAGCCAACATACATATCCAAGCAATGTCCTACGGTCTAGCAAACATTATGTTGCTGTTTTTTCGCTTTTTTGGTTTCCTATTGGATATTTTACAAGTTGTTTTTTTTTTTGCAAAGGTCTGAAGTGCTGCCATGTTTGTGTGTAGCATGTGGAAAAGGACTGTTACAAAAAAATGTTAATAAATTGTTTTTTGTTTTTTTTCATCGAACTAGCTTCTATAGTTTACGAAATATAATGCAATGTAATGAATTGTCTCAAATTGTTATGCGCGCGGTCTTGATATTTTATTCCTAAAAAGTTGCTTACTGTGAGAGCTTTAAGAATAGTAAACTGCAACTATCAAGAGCTTATTGGTTTTATCAAAAACTTCAATGATTAGGAACTTCCACTTATATCATTCTTGAGCAAAACACAATCTTTGTGTGTATAAAATCCCTAGAATCATCGGGAAAATTCCCATATAAGAACTGCCCCAGAAAAATTTGATACTTTGTTTTTCATCAATAAAAAAATACGTAGAGTAGAACGGGGCAATGTCGTGCACTCAACTTTGACATGCTCGTAAAGCCGTACATCTCAAGCGAATGCGACGAGTAAGCATCCGATCGAAAGATAATTTTGTTGGTTACATCCGTGTGTAACAACATTTGTGTAGCGAGAAATTGTGTTTGTGTAAGTGAAGAAAAAAAAAATTTGCACGACATTACCCCCCTCAAAATTTGTGGGCAAATGTCGTGCATTGTTTTCCGAGTATAGTAAAAGTACCAAAATGTGTGAGAAATGATAGGTAGTGGTTCTATTAGAGGAGATTTAGCATTATCATGTATTTATTCATTATTGTACATGTGTGAAGTACATAATATGTTGTGTAGAGTAGAACGGGGCAATGTCGTGCACTCAACTTTGACATGCTCGTAAAGCCGTACATCTCAAGCGAATGCAACGAGTAAGCATCCGATCGAAAGATAATTTCGTTGGTTACATCCATGTGTAACAACATTTTTGTAGCGAGAAATTGTGTTTGTGTATGTGAATGTGCACGACATTACCCCAATGGTCGTTTTAAAGGTCAACTTCGATAACTCGGTGAAGCCCAAATTTTTTTCGAAAACCAAATACTTCTTTTCTTTGGCAGGATATTTCGTTTCAGAAAACACTTACCTGGTATATTTTCCCGCAAGGAAAATTATTTTTCTGACGCGATGAAAAAACACTTTTATCGTCCCGAAAGCGTGCGTTTTGAAAAAAAGGTTACTCTGTAGAGACGAACTGGTGAAAATTGCTATTATTACAGTCTGTTAAATAAGAGCGTGGTCATTGTTGTAAGAAAATGAAAATACCCATTGCGAAAATTCTTTTTAATATTGATTTATTTGATCGAAAACTTCAATGCAAATACATTAATAGCAGGTCCAATCACCCCCAGCATCAATTATAGCTTGACATCTTCGCGACATACTTTGAACAAGATTTTGCGCATACTCTTCTGAAAACGACCTCCAAATTTTGTGAATGCGTCGAACCAGCTGTTTCAAGTTGCAGGGTCGGTTTTTCTGAAGCTTCATCTTCATTTGCGCCCAAACGTTTTCAATTGGATTGGCATCGGGCGACTGAGACGGCCAATCCAAAGTCACGACACCATTTTGTCTTTGGCCCATTCAAGACGTTTTTGGACATGTTTTTCACTGAGCATCGGTTTTTGCAAAGTACTTCGGTATTTCACACTATTTGCAATCAAATGATTACGAATAGTTCCGAGGGAGATATTCAAACCTTCTTGGGACAATTTCGAAGCACCTTCACGCAAAGTTAATGTTGGATTTTTCGAAAATAGAGCACAGATCAGTTTTTCCTGTTTTTCCGTCACTACACCGACAGACCCGCGATTTGGAAAGTCATCGACATTTTTTTCTTCTTTGAAGCGATTCACCCACTTACTCACAAACTGTTTCGACTTTTGCATATACTTCGCAGCCGCCGCTTGGGTCATTTTGGGACCTTTGGGGTGCAAACACAAAAAAACGGCTTCAAAGCGCGACGCGTACGCGGTACTCATTTTGGAAAAATGCTGAGAACGCATTGAAAAGAGTGGTCAGCTGATTCACTTTCACGAAGCATGAAGGACAATACTGCCCTCTGTGTGAGAAAAAAAAATTACAGCATTATACTTTACCGATCGCGAGTAATCGTGACCACGCTCTTATTTAACAGACTGTATATGCATAAGCTCAGTAGGTCAGCAGGTCCCTACCTTACGAACAGTTGGTAAATCATTCAATTCTTTGGGCTGAAACAGCCAGTGCACGACATTACCCCCTGCACGACATTACCCCGTTCTACTCTAATGAATTTTTTTTAAACATTGTTTTTTTATTTATTAATGCGTAGTAACGAACATAAATAACCTTACACTATTAACAAATATTTATTTTATATAAAAATATTTTACTTTTTTCTTAAGACCCTTCAATAAGTTTTGTACAGTTGTTTCGTCGACAGTACCGTACGACCTTCGCCACTTATATTTGAAATCTTTTAAAATTTTTGCAGTACTTTTACTCTTCTGCAGATCTGATTTCATTAGAGCCCAATATCTGTCAATAGGTCGAAGCTCTGGGCAGTTAGGTGGATTCGCATTTTTGGGTACAAAATTTACATTATTGCTTTTGTACCATTCTATGGTGGCTCTAGAGTAGTGAGAGTTTGCTAAATCAGGCCAGCACATTATAGTACCCCCGTGCTCACAAATAAATGGCAAAAGACGTTTTTGAAGGCATTCATCAATATAAATTTTTGAATTAATTGTGCCCTGTGTTACAAATAACTGCATCTCAGACCGCAAGTGCATATGGCCTGCCAAACCATATACTGCTTGGGAAATTTTGTAATTTTCTTCTCTTTAAATTTGCTCTGTACGTGCCCCTTCTCCGAACATGTGTAAAATTCATGTCCTGGTAGCTGTTTAAAATCTGCTTTAACGTATGTTTCATCGTCCATTACACACAAAAAAATATTGAACATAATATTTATGAACAGCATTCATACATCGAAATTCATTGATTTTCAAATAGAAATTTTGCATTAAAATTTTTTGATTTTATGAACGATTCATTAATCGTAAGAACATGAATATTTTTCTATGAAGAATTGTTTTATGAATTTCCGTTCTTAAATTTTAAGAACTTTTTCGTACGAGTAAAACGTTTCATAAAACTACAGATCAAATATTTTATGTATATTTACATAAAATTAAAGATACGTTCATCAATCTTTAGTAAAAGTTTCATCAACTCAAAATATTATTTTTAGGTTGTATTTCATCTACACCTTTTGGTTCTAGACTGGTTTATGCTAAATTTCAAAAAAAGCATTGTTGAAAGTTCCTTTCTATGTCGCTTTTAGCATCATGCTATGTATTTTCTTGGTTCTCCTACGCATAGTTTCATGCTAGGGTAATTATTTATTTTTCCAAGGGGACAATAGCACTTTAAAAAGCTTTCTTCAGCATCAAGCGCTTACTTTCTTTAAGACGCACTACTTCATTTCATTTTTGTATATCCTTGGTATTGGAACATGAGCGTTCTCCTAATAAAAAAAAAAAAAAATTATAATAAATAACTTTCACCCGCATTGGGGTTCGAACCCGGGAACCAAATCGCAGAGAAATATTACTAGCTCCTTATCACATACGCTACCGACTCCTCTGACGTTTTTGTGTAAAATTTGTATTTCAAAAGTTTAATTGATTTTTTTGTTTTGAAAAAAAAAAAAAAATTTATGAATTTCGTTCTTAGATTTTATGAACGTTTTCTTACGTTTTAAAAATGATTCACTAAAAAAAATTTACGAATTTTGTTCTTAGATTTTAAGAAAAGTTCTTACATTTAATGAATAATTCATAAGCGAGTGCGTTGTTTAACGTATGATTGAAAATACTTATAATCAATGAATGCTGCACTCGGCTCATATTCGATGAATTTTTTCGTTAGAAATACAATAGAGGTATTCACGATCTAGAGTAACGTCCTGAGTAACAGAGTAACAGGGTAACAGTGCACAACCACAACAACAAAATATACGTAAGTTACTCTGTTACTCTTTTACCCTTTTAGTCAAGCTATTTTCTAGTGTAAAATAATCTTACACTTTTGCCTTTTTTTACTATTTCTATTTCTATAGAAACGTTTGAAGTTGTTTATGATTGAGAAGCAATTTTCGTTCATCAAAAATAAAAATTTGAATGAGAGCAAAATATTCAATTAAAAATTATTTTGAGAAACAAACAGCAAATATACGTGTAAAGTATTGAGTATGCTCACTATTCAGAGTAACTGAGTGCACTTATACCCTGTTACTCAGCTCGTTACTCTAGATCGTGAATAACTCTAATAATAAATTTTTCATTAATATTATGTCCCTTTTTTTTTGTGTGTATATTACAAGAAAATAATTAATCAATATATTTTTTGGAAACAGTCTAACCGAAGCGTACTTATTCATACATACAAGTAATGTGTTAAAAAATATTGCACATAAAAATATGAGCGCCAAACCAGAAAAGGACTTGTAAAAGGCGCCTTTTTTAATGTACAAATTTTTTAACGTTTTTTTTTCTCTCTAATTTGGGTCTAACTTCATGTTGCTTTTATGAAATTAGCGTTGGTGTAGGTTTATGTTGGACGCTATGCATGTGATAGTATGTATATGTATGCTTACGTACTTACATATTAATGCATTAATATAAACATATATAGCAGAGGGTTATTATGCATGAATCATAGAAATATAATGAAATGAGAGTTTGTTTTTCATAGTTGAGTGCGGTGCGGTGCGTTTGTATGAGTATATGGTGCTTGTACATAACTTAAAATTACCACAACTTTTTTAAGAGTTGGTTTTTATAAATTTGCAAAAAACTTGGCTTAAAAGGCACTCAAACAGCAAAGTTGCTGCACTTAATTATTCAAATAAATTTTGGTGTTAAAATTTGGTTTTATTTTAAAGAATTTTGTAGTATTTTTTTTTTTTCAAATTTAATTTAATTTTTCCACTGAAGACATATTTTTTTGTAAAGATACATGCACTTAATAAACGGCAAATTCGCTCAAGGATCATGTATACATAACAAAAGAGTCCCATTAAAAATGTATTTGTGGCAAATTTTTATTCAACTTGTGATGCAATTTTTGCCATTGCACCGTGATATGCTATGCACATGCCAGTAGAAACAAACACATGCATATTAATACATACACACATAAATATGTACATACATAAGTGTTACCATGTCTCTTATAGCAACGTGAATCACGTTTGTGCAGCTTGTTGTCAATTTCAATTTCTTATGAGTTTTGTTAAATTTCTTCTATTGGGTTTCATATCCTTCGAAAAAAGAAAAGAGAAAGCAAGACTTGCTTCCTTTATTAACCTTTCCTCTTGGTGTTTCTTGCCACTTTATTCACAAGTAAAAACCACTTGCGAAAATTCACACCTTAATACATGAAAGGAGTTGTTGGTACCCAGCAGCAAATTTTAAAGATATGATTCCGACTCAGCTAAATTTAATACAATTCAGTTTAAATCAATTCAATTCAATTCCATTCAATTCAATTCAATTCAATTCAATTCAATTCAATTCAATTCAATTCAATTCAATTCAATTCAATTCAATTCAATTCAATTCAATTCAATTCAATTCAATTCAATTCAATTCAATTTAAATTCAATTCAATTCAATTCAATTCAGTTTAAATCAATTCAATTCAATTCAATTCAATTCAATTCAATTCAATTCAATTCAATTCAATTCAATTCAATTCAATTCAATTCAATTCAATTCAATTCAATTCAATTCAATTCAATTCAATTCAATTCAATTCAATTCAATTCAATTCAATTCAATTCAATTCAATTACTCTACTCTACTCTACTCTACTCTACTCTACTCTACTCTACTCTACTCTACTCTACTCTACTCTACTCTACTCTACTCGACTCTAATCTACTCTACTCTACTCTACTCTACTCAACTCTACTCAACTCTACTCTACTCTACTCTACTCTACTCTACTCTACTCTACTCTACTCTACTCTACTCTACTCTACTCTACTCTACTCTACTCAACTCTACTCTACTCTACTCTACTCTACTCTACTCTACTCAACTCTACTCTACTCTACTCTACTCTACTCTACTCTACTCTACTCAACTCTACTCAACTCTACTCTACTCTACTCTACTCTACTCTACTCTACTCTACTCTACTCTACTCTACTCTACTCTACTCTACTCTACTCTACTCTACTCTACTCTACTCTACTCTACTCTTCTCTACTCTACTCTACTCTACTCTACTCTACTCTACTCTACTCTACTCTACTCTACTCTACTCTACTCTACTCTACTCTACTCTACTCTACTCTACTCTACTCTACTCTACTCTACTCTACTCTACTCTACTCTACTCTAGTCTACTCTACTCTACTCTACTCTACTCTACTCTACTCTACTCTGCTCTGCTCTGCGCTACTCTACTCTACTCTACTCTTCTCTACTCTACTCTACTCTACTCTACTCTACTCTACTCTACTCTACTCTACTCTACTCTACTCTACTCTACTCTACTCTACTCTACTCTACTCTACTCTACTCTACTCTACTCTACTCTACTCTACTCTACTCTACTCTACTCTACTCTACTCTACTCTACTCTACTCTACTCTACTCTACTCTACTCTACTCTACTCTACTCTACTCTACTCTACTCTACTCTACTCTACTCTACTCTACTCTACTCTACTCTACTCTACTCTACTCTACTCTACTCTACTCTACTCTACTCTACTCTACTCTACTCTACTCTACTCTACTCTACTCTACTCTACTCTACTCTACTCTACTCTACTCTACTCTACTCTACTCTACTCTACTCTACTCTACTCTACTCTACTCTACTCTACTCTACTCTACTCTACTCTACTCTACTCTACTCTACTCTACTCTACTCTACTCGACTCTAATCTACTCTACTCTAATCAAACTAAAAGTCAATGAGTGATATTCCAAACTAGGTCCAATGTCTTACTTAGATCACAGTTAAGTCATAGACATTTCCAGTACAAGTTCCAACATTCATCTGGTTCGTATTCACTATTGATCGACACTTTTCCAGAATGGCAAGATGAAATGTTAAGAGATTCATTGCAAAGATTCCCAACAGAGTCTTCAGCCCACTAATCTCTCTCAAACAAACATCTTCCTAGAACCTGACTGCACTATTTAAGTGTCCCTTGGTGAAAGTTTTGAGAATTCTTCAAAGCGATTTTTCGCCGATAAGAACCAATCCTTAAAAACATTCCCTTTTTTGAGCAAACCAGCAAGTTTCTGGATTGTTAAAATTTTCTACATATTATATTGATTAAAGTGTTGAGCTATCATTATTTAAGTTGTTTGAGCCCGTAGTTTCTTCACAAAGTTTTTCGAGAAAAATTTTTCTCATTTCTTTTATTTTCCAAAACTCCCCAAAAAAGTTTCCTTAGAGAACTTTCAACTGTTTGAAGCAAAAGAACTCCCAACCCTTCCACTAAGAGCTAGTCAAGTCAGAGTAAACTCCCAATAAAATCACTGCCAAGTCACGGTTTCATTTTTCAATCAAATTTCATCGAATGCATTTATTCCAAATGGGTAACAATTTTTTGACTTTTTTCCATTTTAATTCATTGCACTAGCACTGCTTTATTGAACAATTTTTGTCACTTTGATTTTTTGTTACAACTTTTCCATTACCACTAGAAAAGGATCAACAAAAAATGAAAAACCAATGCTGCTCACGTTTCATTTCTTTGGTAAAAACTAAGGATAACAAACAAACGTGAAATAAAAATTGTGGGGAAAAATAGAGAAAAGAAATGAGTGCTAAAAATGTTGACATTGTTTGTGAGCCAACGTTCAGCCGCCTTTTGCCACAGAGCGCTGTACTATTGCTCACTCACGTTCGGTACATCATTCTCCAACCCCTTAGCAATCGGCGCGCTTTTGAAAATAAGCCGCCACACGCTTAAATCGTCGTAGTTTGTCGTCAACACTTTTAGGTCAACGACTTACAATTTGTTGCTGTTGCTGCTTTTGCTGTCGCTTGTGTTGCTATTGCTGTGTATTTTCTCCTGTTGCTGGCTGTTACTCTGGTTGCTTCAACAAGTTTGTGCCAATAAAAAATGAAAAAAAAAAAAATCCCCTTTTTGTTGCCACTACGCCCTTCATGTGCTTTTTTCTTGTGGTTACTGTTTTATTGGCACACAGCCATTGCCATTGCTAGTGCCAGTGTTGCTTGTTGCATTAAAAATTTATAAATTAGTGCAATCTCGTACTTTTTGCACGTTTCATTCGAATATGCGCGACGATGATCGTAAAATTGTTTATGGTCCTTTGAATTGCTCAAATATGTTTAAGTTTGCTTAGTGTTGTTAGATATTTAGGTGATGGGTATTCGATAATTGGGTTAACATATTTTTTTTAACTCGTTTCTCTTTTGTTTGATATTTTTAGATAGCTTCGTAAAACGTAATTAATTACTTATGTATAGAGTAGATATGTTCATCCCGAATTATATGTATGTTGTACCAAAAATCTAGGAATTAGCTTGATTCCAATTAGCTTATTTAGGAACAAATGCTTAAGATGCCTACTAAAAGTTTGGTGAAAAAGATTTCAAGCTGCGAATAGAGTATTATCTCCAAAAGCTCTCTCTCGTTCCAAAAAATGTACAAAACGTCATCCCTTTTGCAAGGAATACAATCAGTTGTGGAAAGGATGATGAATGAACTCCAGTCTATTTGGCGTCACAGAGCTTTGGAACGCAACATTTGAATCATTAGAGTGAATGTTTCAGTGTCCCCATTAGATTACGGGCAGGTACATACCAACTTACAAAAAACTAAGCAAACGACCTTCTGACGCACCACCTAGATAATTCCACGAAAAGCAATTCCTCTAAACGTGAGGGGTTAAGAAGCTTTTGAGTGAAATTCAGAAGGCAGAAGAACAAGCTAAAGAGCAATAGCCACCTGAAAAAGGCACTTACATAGAGAAGAAAATCCAAGAATAGAGAGAGTTGTAGGAGCAGATCAAAGTCGCCGAAAGAAATCGCTTTCAATGAGAACATCTCGCCGAGCTTCTATGTTCGGTATATATGAGTAAGAGTTCTTATCCCAGGATACCGGAATATCGCATTAATTTTCGAAAATCAATTTCACGATTTTTAGTATCTATGACATAAAAAAAACTTTTAAATTCTCGAAAATTCCAAAACAGAAAACAATTAAATTAGGTTGTGATAGATCAGTCGATATATTTTAAAGTCAAAGTACGATAAAATTGAAGTCAGTCAGAAAGTTAAATACTGCCTTATGGTAGGTCAGATACAATCGATGCCAATTTAATTCAATTCGTACCTAGTCTTAGTGGAAGTCAGCCATATTAAAAGTGATTCACAGTCAAGTCGGATACTATCGAAATTTGCTACTTCTGAAGTCAATTGCAAACATTCGTAGTCGAATCTAAAGCCATCCACCGTGATATTTTTGAGGTTGACTACATTTGACGTCAATGAAGTTTGTAGTCAATAGTAATCAAAAAGAGTTCCCTGACAGAGTAGAAGACTATCAGACGATGTCAGTAGTAGTCAAAGTAAGTGGTAGTCAAGTCAGCCGTAGTAATAGTCAGTTGTAGTGAATAAAAGTAGTAATCAAAGTAATAGTCAAGCAGTAGTCAAATTTAATTAGATTCAAAGTCAGTCGTAGTCAAAGTTAGTCGAAGTCAATATCAATAGTAGTGAAAGTAAGTTGTAGTCAAAATCAGTCGCAGTCAAAGTCTGTAGTAGTTAAAGTCAGTCTAAATCAAAGTTAGGAGTATTCAAAGTCCTTGGTAGATGAAGTCAGCCGCAGTCTAAGTCAGCCGTAATCAAAGTCATAGTCAGTTATACTTAATATCAGTAGTAGACAAAGTAAGAAGTAGTCAAAGTGAGTAGTGGTCAAAGTCAGTCGTAGTCAAAATAAGTAATAATCAAAGTCTGTAGTAGTCAAAGTCAGTCGTTGTCAAAGTTTCGTATCAGTCGAAGTCAGTCAAAGTCAGCCGTAATCAATATCAGTCGTAGTCAATATTAGTAGTAGTCAAAATAAGTAGCAGTCAAAGCCAGTGGTTGTAAAAGTCAGTTGTATCTTAAGGCAGTCGTAGTCAAAGTTAGTACTAGTCAAAGTAAGTATTAGTCAAAGTCAGTGGTTGCTAAAGTTAGTAGTAGTTAAAGCTAGTCGTAATTAAAGTTTGTAATTTTCAAAGTTAGTAGTAATCAATGTCAGTCTTAGTTAAATTAATTATAACCCAGTCAATGTCAGTTGTTGTCAAAGTTTGTAGTAGTCTATAAAAAAATAAAGTAGTCAAAGACAGTCGTTGTCAAAGTCAGTCGTAGTCAAAAACAGTTTTAGTCAAAGTCAGTCCTTATCAAAATTAGTAATAGTCAAAGTCTTAGTCAAACTTAGTAGTAGTCAAAGTTAGCCGTGGTGACCGTCAGTCGTAGTCAATATCAGTCGTTGTCAAAGTCGCTCCTAGTCAATATCAGTACCGTCCAAAGTAAGTAGTAGTCGAAGTCAGTCGTCTTCTGTCATTGTCACAGATACTCGTAATGAAAGTCAGACACAATCAAAGACAATCAATGATTTCAAAGTCCAAAAGGATACTCTTGATGTCAGCGTCTTTTCGAGTCACTCAGGTTCCAAGAGGTCTTATGCTACTTGTTGCTTTACACTTGTCAAATCAGAAATATATAAGAAATTGGTTTTATGCGTATTTTTTGTATAAAAAAGAAAAAACCAACATCTCTAACAACTAATAAGCAAAGGGTGAACAAGTTTTGTGTTAATGTAGCAAGCATAGGTTTTATAGTTAAATCATAAATAAGTTAACAACCATCATTTTACTTTTCTTCAGTTATACCTTTTCTCATGATTTGTTTTGTTTTCTGTTTTACCATTTTATTTTCGTTTAACTTACGACACTTCCCGAGTACTTTTATTGGCATTGTAAATTTTGAAAATTCCCTGAGTTTTTATTGTAAGTTTTTTGTTGTTTTTGTATGCCATTTTTTCCCAGTCTTATAAACCTACACCCGATACAGTTATTTTTGTTTTTTATTTATCAAACTTTATCAATAACAAGCACCCACACAAAAGCAGCAATAACCTTGGCCAAAAGTAAAAAACCGTTTCTTCTACCTACATATATTTGGTAGATGATTATGAGTAAACTTGACGATGTATTTTGGTGCATTGTTAAAATGTATTTATATTCAAATACATACATATGCACATAGATATATATGAATGTATGTTTGAGCTATAAACAGCAATGGTAAAAATAAAAATGCTCTTAATAGAACTCGTAAAACTGCTGCAGGTTGTGTCCATTGAGGGAGAGAAAAAAAGTAATGAATGGGTGTCAAGCGGCCAAAGGGTTCTTGTTTTTGTTTTCTGTTATCTCTTTACTTTTTTGTTGAATTCTGTCAATACTTTTGTTCTACCACCTTAGAAGTTTTACATTTTTTTTATAAAATAACATTGGGTAGAAGCTTTCATTGAAATAATATACATTCAGTATGTTTAACGCATTCTCCTGTAACAATCACAAGAGGCATAGTTCCAATTTGAATTGTTTTCATCGGATGCAATACATCACGATAAGCTCGTCTTACGGAGAGTTTATCTTATCTTAACCATCATCATTTGCTTAGCTTGATCACATTGCCATATCTGGATGCACTTTAGGCGCAATTCGGCATTTGAGATGGTATGAGGTTCTCAATTTTTTAGAATGTGTTTTAAGCACTTGTTGATAAAAATTTGGAGCTTGTCCATTTGCTGATTGGTTAGAAACCAAACCTCGCATATGAACTGATGCGAACTTTCGTTTTGCTGAATGTAACCGAAAGGTTTATAGTTTGCTCAGTTGAGCCAATGAACCTTTGTTCTTGATAAGTAATTTTGATTTGATTAACTTTTTCATGAAGATGATGCTACTTGGATAAGCAAAACCGCCGACATTTTCAATATCATCATTGTCAGCCTCAAAACTATTGCCATATCTGGGTATGTTCAGTTACATTCTACAGGGTGGCTGATTCGAACTGTTACAAATTTCAGATAGACTTATCTGACAGATGGAACATGACAGCTGTCTAAAAATTGGCATGATGTTAGTTCATTCTATTGTCAACAAGTAACCAAAGGCACTTGCGCGTCAATTTATTGAAAATAAAAAATTTTCGAAATGGAATTCAAACGTAATAGTGTGATTGCTCTTTATTTGGCTGGAAAATCACAACCAGCAATTGTTCGTGAGCTGAAACATTTAAAAGTGAATAAAATGTTTGTGTATCGGACCATAACACGTTACAATGATACCGGCAGCGTTGCCAAACGACATGGTGGTGGTCGGAAAATAACTGCAACATCTCTAGAAATGGTTCGAAAGGTGAAGGCCAGAATTGAGCGAAATCCGAGACGCAGTGGCAGACAAATGGCTGCCGAGCTGAAAATATAGCGTGAACGAATGCAACACATATTGTCAAACAAGCTCGGACTAAAGGCCCTCAAGTTCTAAAAGGCGCATGATCTCACTCCTGCTCAAAAAAAAGTTAGGCTCGATAGAGCCAAGGAGTTGTTGCGCCGCCGGAAATCTGTCACAAATTGTCTTCTCTGATGAGAAAAATTACTGTATCCAGCAATATGTAAACAAACAAAATGATCGGGTTTACTTGACAGAGAGGTCCTACGAAAATTTGAATGTTCGTTTGGCCACTAGGACGCAGGCACCACCGCATGTGATGGTTTGGGCTGCAGTGGGTTAGAAAAAAACGTTCCTAGCTTCATTTCTGCTCAACAATGGCTCTCAAATTCGCCTGATGCGAATCCGCTGGATTTCTCAATCTGGGGTATGTTGGACAAGAAGGTCTTGACTAAACAATACCAGAGCGTTGATGCGCTAAAAGTGGCCCTTCAACGAGAATGGCGCAAACTTCCACAAAATCAAATTCGTGCCGCATGCGACTCGTTCTTCGACCGTCTACGGGCCATAGTTAAGGCCAAAGGTGGCCATATTGAAAATCTCAAGTAGATTCTTAAAATTTGAACATTTCCCAACAATTTTAGCGTTTGATCAATAAAATCTGTGCATGGAAACTAAAAATATACAGCCCTATCATCTAATACGTTAACGTTCGTTTTTCAGCTAACGAAAGCAAGACGAACGAATTTATTTTTGGTAGCGTATAAAATAGGGGTCTGCACAAGACGTCTTGTTTGCATTTTAAGACATTTCGTTTCAAGATACGTTATATTTTGTACCCGTTTTTTATTTATCAAATGCTCTAGTTCAGTGTCGTGTGTAAATGTCTTGACAGAACTAGAATTTGAAAGAAAATCAACAAATACTGTGCTAATTTGTCTTGTTTGATTTGTTTCAGTTATTTTAGTTGCATACTGTAGTAGTGTACACTACTGATAAGAGTAGTTTATCGCTATCTTCTTGTGCCTCTTTTTTGTTTACTCTCTGATGTATTTTTTAGAACCAAGTTTATTTTTCACACTGATAAAACAAGACAATGTAAATAGTGTCAAAATGAAATCAGTGTACACGATGATTTGAATCTTGAATTTTTTGGATCAAATGCATCAGTTCAGTGTAAAATGTGGGTGTAA
The DNA here is from genome assembly GCA_951812925.1 of Calliopum simillimum. Classification (NCBI taxonomy): domain Eukaryota; kingdom Metazoa; phylum Arthropoda; class Insecta; order Diptera; family Lauxaniidae; genus Calliopum; species Calliopum simillimum. Next base: position 100,243,053 of record OX638369.1, read on the forward strand.
AAAAAAGTATACTATATTTTAAGATGTCTTGTGCAGACCCCTAGTATAAAACGTTACGTAGTTTTCGTCCTCGTTTACGTAAGTGGCTCTGTTTCATAAAGCTCTTTGACAGTTGGTGTCATTTTGATTAGCAAAAGTAAATATTTTGTTTTTTTTTATTTTAATTTATATGAACATAAATTTTTAAATCTATAAAAACGTGGCAAAATATGATATTTTCATAAGAAAAAATAATAAAAACTATCATGTTTTGCCATCTAGCAGCATCAACGCTTAACAATTTGTAATCAACGAAACAGTTTGCCTAAAAACTTGAAAATCCTCCAGGAAGCAGCTAAATAGGCTTTTTGGTCATATAAAATTCGCTCTGGAATATGAGAAGGTCGTTATGTCACTTCATAAGATTATTTCTTGCCTAAAATGCAAAAGCGGTCGAGAGCAAGCCTTTATTCAACCCATTTGTAGGCAAGGCAAAGTGGTTTTGTACCAAAGGCTGGTAAATCCTCGCATACATTTGCAAATAGCTTATGGCACATTTTGCTCTCATCATTTCTTGAAATAACTTTAAAACTGGTACTATACCATCTTGTTAAGGAAAACTTTGATCAAAGCATCATATACTCAGGAATATATGCCTATCTAAAGAGTAAGTCGGTTGAAATAGAAATTCACGCCCATGCCGATTAAGTATTTAACTTTACAAAACACTATAGATGTCTTTCTAGCTAAAGAGAACGTCTTTACTAACTCTATTCCAGCCTGATACTACGCAATTTTGCCATCTTTCTAAATCTGCGATGAATCGAAATGCAATTTTTTTCTGAATTGAAATTTTTTATTTTTATTTTTAACCAACACGACAAAAATATTTTGTGGTTTCAAAATTTCAGTTTTCAACGAAATTTGACAGAAAAATCGTTTTATAGGATACAATTTGCTACGTAACATATAGGCAGTTACGTTATGTTCCGTTTTATAAAAAACATTAATAAACAGCTCTAACTTTCGTTTTAGACGATATGAAACCTTGCTCAGACGAAACGAAAAAAAAATTTTTGTCTTACATGATATGGCTGTAAGTCTTTTGAATTGGTAACACTTCGAATCAGCCACCCTGTAAATAGCCAAATATGCATTTATTTTTAAGCCGGTCTATTTCGACTCGATGATAAAATCTATTTTATAATTTCATCAAAATAGCTTGTAGAGTTTGCAAAATATAACGGAATGTAATGAAAAGAGCCAAAAACGGTGTCGGTGAGTCACCAAAAAACGTGTCAAAAAATGTGTGGAGAAATGAGCAGCCAAGAAAAGGGTCGAAAAATATGTCACATAAATAAGGTTGAAAATTAAATCGCCAAAAAATCGGTGTAACGGAATGTAATGGATAGTGTCGAAAAATGTGTCACCAAAAACGGTGTCAAAAAATGTGTCGCAAGAAAAGAGTCGAAAAATATTTGCCAAAAGAATGTGTCGAAAAACAAGTCGCAAAAAAAAGTGTCTAAACATGTTTTACCAAAAAAGTTTTCTTAATTAAGTCGAAAAAAGTATCGCCAAAAAAGTGTCAAAAAATGTGTCGCTAAAACGAGTGCCGAAAAATTTGTTCAAAAGAAGTGTTGGAAAGTGTATCGCCAAAAGAAGTGTTGAAAAATTATTCCCGAAAAATGTGTCATAAGAAACAGGTCGAAAAATGTGTGACCAAAAAGAGGCCAAAAATGTTTTAAAAAAAAAAAAAATCGTTTTAATTGGTCGAAAAATACATCATCAAAAAAGTGTCAAAACATGTGTCGCCAAAAAAGGGTCAAAAAAGTGTCCCGGTTTTGAAATTTTTTTACCTCTACATTTATGCGGAGGCGGTGTTCTAAGAATTGCCCGCTGCAGATGCGGAGTAATAACGGATGCGTGTTTCGGAGATGGAAATATCGTTTAAAAGTAAAAAAATTTAAGATTATATAAAATTTTAGCTTTAAATATATATAAGGATTGCTTACAAATATAACTGAACAAAATAAACATGTTTAGTAAAAATATTTTGGGCGGTAGTGTATAGCAGCCAACTTGAATTATAATAATTTGTAATAAAAAAGCATTTGCAGCGATGCATCCTCGTATTTTGAAGATTTGAAACAACTAGAAAGCTGAATCAATTCAGTTTCTGCACTGACTTTTCCAATATGTAAAAGATGTTAGTGCCTCCGTTATACCTCCGTTGTACCGCATCAAAATTTGCGGTGCAACGTTCTAACGCAGGCATAGATGTTTCACTTCAAATATTCCATTTCTCTTGTTAGGGATAATATCATATAGACTGAGATCAAGATATTTTCATATTTTTTTTTGCAATTTTAATAAGAAAGCTCTCAATAAGTAATTCGACTAGGAGCAACTTTTCATTTTCAATGCCTTCGAAAAAATCAAATAGAGCAGTGAAATCTAGAGTTAACCATTAAGTTAGGATTAAGTCATAATGCTTCGACAGGGATATTACCATTGCTTTAAGCTTTATTAAATTTAAGTTCCTGAATAGGGCGGGTAATGTTCTCTAGAAATTGGAGATAACTGATAAGTTTCTAAAATTAATTCCCTGGACATAATTCTAAAAAAATGCATCCTCATAGGCTTTTTTCATAGATTTGGATGGTAGAAAAATTATTTCACGTAAAATATTGGTAAATTGTTAAGAAACGTTTTCTATTATGCTGTAAATCTCGCTTAACATTATTTTTTAATTTAATAATATAATACTAAATTTTTTCAAAAACTAAAAGATCCATTTCACAATAGCTGCAGCAAGAAAACAGTGTTGTTTTGTTTCAAGAAAAAACCAGTCAAACATCAACTTTCGGAAATATTTTTCTTTCTTAAGCATTTACTTTTGACAGATTATTCTAGAGTCGACTTAGATGAATTTTGCTTTAGAACACAAACATACTTATATCAATACAAAGGTACACATCACCACATAAAATTGCCTTAATGAGGAAAATGTATGCTCGTAGTACTCGTTAGTCGTGTGGAAAGAACTTTTAATGGAGTTTTTAAGGAAAAGCTTAATTGTTCAATTGTTTGTGGCTTACACATCTAAGAAGCTTAAAAATTTCCATTATCTCGTTACTATTTCTCACTACAAATACTTAAATATTTCCTATTAAATACCTCACATATGCATGAGTATGGTTACGTGCACCTAAGATGATAAGGAATTTTTTCTGCCGAAGAAATGCTCTACCTACATGCTTGGGGTACTTAAGACAATTAACTTAAAAACAAAATTTTACCTTAATCAATTATGTTGCATGAATAATTTCATAAGCTTAATGTTTTATGCCACACAAACAAAAAATCCTTTAAATGATTTTACAATGCAATTTAATTAATATGGCAAAATAATTAAATACATCAACGATGACACCTACCTACGCCTTTTCTTAATTTTCTCTGTTTTTTCTTTGTTTTACCTCACTTTTTACTCTACTTTACTTAATTAAATCTAAAACTCATTCTCCTCACATCATATGACCTCCTGCTTTGTTCAGGGGTGCCCCATACAATGTCAGTCAGCCAGTCGTTGGCTTCATTCATTCATTCATGTTAAGAACTTCATTTCTTGAAGGAAGAAGAAAAAGAGCGACAAGCACCAAACCAGCCTTCAACTTGCGTGTTTGGTTTCTTTTGTTTCAAATGCTCTTCAAATAAGTAAGAAGAAGAAGAAGATGAAGAATAAAGCCACAAAACAATACCGTACACATGCTCATACCAGCAATAATAAATACTAACATTTTGATACATGTGTTTATACCCAGTAGACATCAGGGGGGAAATGGTGATCAAAGTAGTTTTTTGCGTTATAATATATTTCACTTAACAGAGGATGATTCATTAGTCAATTGTGTGTTCGCATCTTCGGCGAATTTCTATGGATTTCACATGACTATCGTACTGAAAGCTAGATTGAAAATTTTTGCTTCAAAATATCCTAAGTATTGTAGTAAAATAATCTTTGGAAAACTCCGGCGACTACCTCATACTCTGATATTACACGATCTTATTGGTCAATTATATTTGTCAATTGTCTAATATTTTACTGTCAAAACTGGGCTATTCCCTTGTTAGAGTTTAACCCATCTCGGCCCGGTACCCGATCTCTTTGAAATTTTTTTTCGAATTTTAGAACACATTCTAATTTGGGCCAATCAAGAAAACTCCGTTGGAATTTTTTGGAAATCTCAAACGGTTTTCGAGTAACAGTTGGGGCAGTTTTCTACCTCTTAGGCCAATACACATTTTGAGTATTCGGAACAAAACTAGTTTTTTTAACGTTTTTGCAAGTTTATTTATAAAAATTATGAAGTTTCATTGATATGTCGTTTTAAACGTTGTTCTGTTATCAATTAGCGCACATTGATATTCCAGTGGCCAGTGACCACGTGACCAAGTGACCACATTGGGTCGCTAGTATGAAAGTCCTTATTTTCAAGGAAAAAAATTTTGGCATTTGGAAAAAGAAACTACACTAAGCTGATACATTGTATGTTTTGAATGTTGTTTAATGTTCTATGGATCCCATTTAGCTTCATCGGCTCCCACTCCTGTTTCAGTGTTTCATGATCTGTTGACCAAGTGGCCATATTAGGTCTTTAGCTAGAAATGTCCTTATTTTCAAAGATTAAATTTTGGCATTTAGAAAAAAAAACTACAGCCTCTTTCAAAAAACGTCAAAATTATCTGAAAAGTATATACAATGGGTAGAAAAAACCCCAACTGTTTTGACATCGGATATCTCAGAGCCAGCAATCCCGATTTGAACTATTTTTTTATTTACTGGAATTATCATCCTTTGGCAACATGAAACGAGTGCTAATGTTATCATTTTAGTTATGTAAATATTTGAGCGTGATAAGCAACCTAAGGTCATCGTGATACATAAATGATAACCAACATTCCAAAGATTAGATTAACAAATAATTTGTAGACCTTCTAGCTTCATAGAAATCCTTATTTTAGTTTAGGGGTAGAAAACTACCCCTCTGGGCCAATATGGGTTAATATTTTGAGATCTCAGCATTTTATTATGCCAGATCAGCTCTATTTCCATTATGGGTCAGATATCTTCATCGATTGTCAAAAACTCCGTAATCCCAGCATTTTTTTTTACCAAATAAACTCTGATTTATAAGGGATCAGACAACTTCGTCGATAACCTAGTATATTATTATCATTACTTGCACACCCTCTCGTTAGGGTTTAGACATCTTCATCGATCGCCTGATGCTCCGATAATCCAGGATTTTTATGCCAGCTAACTTACATTTCTATTAGGGATCAGACATCTTCATCGCTCATTTAATACTTTGATATTTTAGCAACTCATAGTGCCATATTACTTCTGTTTTCATTAGGGATCAGATATCTTTGTCAATCGCTTAATATTGCTCAGTCATATATAGCCCACCATCTCGTTAGAGTTTCAACATTTTCATCGATCGTCTAATACTAAATATTACCAGCATCTATAATTTCCATTTTCATTAGGGTTCAGACAAATTTGTCGATCCTTTATAACCCACTGTCACAACATGCTGCTCTGCGCGTTAGTATTCAAATATCTTGATTGATCGGCTAATGCTCCGATATTCCAGGTTCCTTTTGTGCCAAATAATTCCTGCTAGAATTGCCCTCTATGGACAAGTTTTTGTCTTTCGTATTAATACAAAGATTTCTTCGTCGATCTTTTAATATTCCTCTTTTCTAGATAGCTTATCCTTTTATAAGGGTTCAAATATTTTGACATTCTCATATTTATGCGTTTTATTGTACGAGATAGATCCTGTTTTCATTAAAGATCAGACGATTTTGTTGATCGCCGAATATTTCACTGTTCTAATTCTTCTTTTCTCTTACTGATCGCCTTATAATATATTCCAACATCCCGTTCTTCCAGATTGCCCATGGTCAATGTGGGATCGGACTTTTTCATCGATCGCACATATCACAGTGAACGGTGATATTTATCCTTTCAGCGTGAGTTTTGGTCTACCATGTCCTCTTCACGCAAGGGCTTGGCAGCAAGCTTTACTAGCGGGAAGTAGGTGACGTAACCCAGGCATTCAGAGTTACTTTTGCTAATATACATTTTTTGAAGCTGTAAGAATGCCATGTAAGTTAAAATATTTTCTGGAAGATTTGACTAAAAAGATATAGTTAACACCAAGTATGAAGAACACCGGTTTTTATTTATCAAAATATTAACGTTCGAAATTCAAACTTCTCAATTTTCTGCTGAAAATCCTGTTTTTTTGTATGACAAAACCTGCCATACCTGCCTGCTATTATTTTTGGGAGAGTTTTGTCTTTGCTTTTACATAAGTACATCGTTCATCTATGACTTAATTTCCTACAAGGTACAAAAATATGCGAAGCGCGCTCACAAAACCGCAAGATTTACACAATTCACGGCGTTCAAGGATTTCCTTCCTCGTCGCCTTGTTGTTCAACCAATTGAAACATCTTTTTTTTTTGTTTTTTCTTCAGTTCTTTTTCAATTTTTTGTATTTTATTTTTGGTTTCATATTTTGCTTTTGTTGGATAAAGTTTTTATTTTGTAATTTTTTCTTTTCTTTTGTCTTTGTTTTTGTTTTTATTTTTCTTTTTTCATTTTAGTTTTTGTCGTTGGTTTGGCTTTTGTTCGTGTTAGCTTTTACAAAAAAAAAAAAGTTTTTGTTGTTGTAGTTTTGTTATTCTGCTTTTGCCACTCCTTTTGTTTTAATTTTAATGCTTTAATATTTCTCTCCGCCAGTGTTGCAAGGGTTAAAAAATCTGCTCATTTAAGCCATTACTTAATTAAAATATGAAAAGTTTACTTGCGCCAACCAGCTTGCTTGGTGTTAAGCAAAAATAGCGAAATATCCTTTAGAGTTTTTTGCAGTACACATTTTTTTTTGTTCTTTCAATTTTAATTTTTGTCATCACTTTCATCATTTTTGCATTTCCAGTTCGTTCTTTAATTAAACGTAATTAAAAAATGTTTTCTTGTCCAGTAGGTACGTGCCGTTATGTCGACAGTGTTGGTAAATGTAAAAAGAAATCAGATGAGTTGGAATTTCTTTGAAATCTTTAAGCATATTTGGTGTATGCAGAACTAAAATATTTCACAAAAAACTAATTCCAACGAATTTTTGTTGCATAAAAATGTTCGAAAAAAAGTAATTTAATAAATTGTCAGTTGCCATTTCAACTTTTTTTTTACTCGAAATAAGTTGCTTTATGCAAAGTCCGCTATTGGTATTAATAAAAATGAAAAAACCATTGCACAGAACAATGAAGTTCATAACAATTTGTATATGACCATGCTCGACAAAGAATGTCGTTTTATTAAAAAATATCGGGAAAAATCGAAATTTATTGCATATAAATGAGTTCAATATCTGTGCAACCAATTAAGATCTGATTTTTTAATCATTGGTGAAAAGTTAGTATTTGACAAACGTGGCAGATTGCTTTTCCAAAAATCAGAAAATTTCCAAGAATTTCAATTCAACTTTTGGATATTCATAGGAAAATCCATAGCTTTTCGGCTTTTTATCCGATTTTTATGAAATTTTCAAGGCGAGTTTTAGCTATCGAACAAATGATATAAAAAACATATTTATTTTAAGCGGACAGAAAGATTTGTTCTTTTTTAAAGCCATTTTTGGGCACAGGAACACCTTTTTTGCTTTTTTTAAAATATTTTTATTTAAAAGCAAATTTTATAACAAGTATTTATCGGTCCACAAAATCGTGGTATCTTAAGCGGTTTTCAAGTTATAACTCTTTGAAGTTGTTTATCATGAGTCTTTGGTCAACGTGCGCTACATTATAACCAGATTTTTTGAAAAAATGGATAAATTTCCCGAAAGCTGGATCGATCTTTCTATAGCCGTCATCTTGGAAATTTTTGGAATTTCGAAAAATCATTTTACCACAGTTATATAAATGTCGAACATATTGTCGAACAATCATGCGTGTGGCGCACAGTGGTCTAGAATTCTATTCTAGCTGGTCATAACTCTTTCCTGGTTATTTTTTATAAGAAAAAATATCAGTTTCTATGTTTTGGGGGTCGCTGACTCTAAATCTGAAAACAATTTTTTAAAAATCAAAATGGCGGATCCAAAATGGCGGACAATTTTCGTAAAAAATCAATTATATCACGACAAAATTGCGGTAAAGGGGGTTTTTAAGGTTGCTTATTTCGAATTTGGTATCATTTTTTTTGTAAACAAAATGGCGGATTCAAAATGGCGGACAATTTTCTTAAAAATTTACTATATCACAACAACTTTGTGGATCAGGAGTTTTTGGAGGTCGTAGATTTCGAATTCGGTATCACCTTTTTTTTAAACAAAATGGCGGATCCAAAATGGTGGACGATTTTCTTAAAAATTAATTATATCACAACAAAATTGTGGTTAAGTGGGTTTTTTAGGTTGCTGATTTCGAATTCGGTATCATCTTTTTTGTAAACAAAATGGCGGATCCAAAATAGCGGACAATTTTCTCAAAAATTTATTATATCACGACAAAATTTTGGCCTATATGGGAGGTGGGCTTGTCCTTGATTTGATCACGCCCATTTTCACCAAATGACTGAATGATATCTATACTAACTCAGATATTAAATATTATTTTTGTACTTGAAGAATTAACGAATTTATAGCGATTTAAAATTTTTTGTTATATAGGAAATGGGCGTGTCTTTGACCCGATAATGCCCATTTTCTCCAAATGACTTATCAATACTAACTCAGATATTAAATATTATTGTTGTACCTTAAATATTTACGAAGTTATGGCGATTCCAATTTTTTGGTTATATGGGAGGTGGGCGTGTTCTTGACCCGATCACGTTCAATTTCACGAAGTGATCTAATGCTATCTATACTAACTCAGATATTTAGTATTATTTTTGTACTTGAAATATTAACGAAGTTACAGTGATTTTAAATTTTTGCTTGTATAGGAGGTGGGCGTGTCCTTGACCCGAACACGCCCATTTTCAACAAATAAATAGATGCTGCTAATACTACATATATCAGAAATCGAATTGTATTGTTTTACCTCAAACACTTTGGTTGTTATTAGTTTTACGAAACTGGAGAGTTGCAAGAATACAGACAAGTCGTTGAAGAAAAACCCATCGTAGTCCATGAAGGGGAGTAATGGTGGAGTCAGATAAATGCCTAGAACCTTCAGAGAACCTCATATTAAACACTTAAATGATCTAGCCGTTGCAACTCCATAAAACATTTTTGTTACAGTCCACAGAGTGCCAAATTCGTAAATTTAGGAAATGAAATTAGAGATTTTTTGTGATGATCTGGATTTCCTTTTTATATTAAAAAAACTAACATCTAAGTACGCAAGTCTTCAGAAAATAGATCAGATTATCCTCAACATAAGATTCAGGAGGTAAGATTATTTAGTTCTAAAGATACACTCATTTAAATTTTCACATATTTTAAAAGATTTTTGTAAAAAATTACCATTTTCTGAATTCATCAAGTTTAAGACGCGAAAACTCAAAAGTGGTATTATTTTTTGGTATTCTGGTACTTGAAATATATTACCAAGATATTAAACTTTGAATTGGTTAAAAAAAAATGTTACTTTTAATACAAAAATTTTCGGAGTTATGACCGGCTAGCGCTCTTTTATAGACCATTGTGTGGCGTGCTGCGCTTCAACTTGTCTTCGTAGACTTCAGCACTGCCTTCGACAGTGTCTCCCGAGAAAACATTTGAGATTCACTGCAGCGAAGAGGTATTGCCGCAAAGGCCATAAACTTAGTGCGTGTACAATTCGAAGGCTTTAAATGCAATGTGTTACAAAACAGGTTGTTGTCACCGACAATCACCACTAATTAAGCCTTACGGCAGGGGTTTTTACTATCACCATCTTTCTTCTTTATCGTTCTTGATGATATCTTAGATAAAGCTTTTAATAAGGCCAAAAAGGGTATCCAATGGGACTTAACCGAGCAACTGGAAGATCTAGACTTCGCTGACGACATTTGCATTCTATCGTCCAAACACTCAGATATGCAAAGCAAGATTGAAGACCTTGTCTTGGAATCACAGAAGGCCGGCCTAAAAATCAACGCATCTAAGACTAAAAGCATGAAGCTGAACGCAAACAGAAATGACATCACGTTTAGAGTGATGACATCGAAAACGTCGATAGCTTCACGTATTTAGGCAGCATTATTTCCATGGATGGTGGAGCAAAAGAGTATATTAACTGAAGAATAGCAAAAGCAAAAGGCGTTTGCTCAACTGAACAAAATATGGCATTCTTCCGTTATATCCACCAAAACGAATGTGCGCATTTTTGATACGAATGTGAAATCGGTTTTGTTATATGGGTGCGAAACATGGCTTGTTACTGAACAACTAACGAACAAGCTGCAATTATTCGTCAACAAATGCTTAAGGCCTATATCAAATGCTGAGCTACATCAAAAATGCAATCAGCGGGCTATAGCAAGCGAGGTCAAGCTGCGCAAATGGAGATGGATTGGTCACACTCTCCGGAAACCACACAGCGAAGATTGTCGCGAGGCTCTTGACTGGAATCCACAAGGCAGTAGAGGACGTGGTAGACCAAAAACTGGAATCGGGAAAATCGTGGCAAGAGATTAAAGTCGTCGCAAGGGATCTCAACAAATGGAGTCGCTTCATATTGGCCCTATGCTCCTCCTAGGCGTTAAAGGAGAATACATACATACAATGCATTCCTAGAAGATACAACAAAGTAAATCAAATACAAATCAATAGTTTTCTTCAGGCTATATATTAAACTGGTTTGATTTTTCTGAAGAAACAAAAAAAATAAACAATCATCCCAATACCATTTTAAAAGTTAGAAGGACTCCTTAAAATGAGATCTGCATCATTATTTTTTTCATTATTTATTCGTTTCGAGAAAACTGGACCATTTTAGCAAAAGAATACATAACTTTTTTTTTCTTCATAGAAGGGATACCCAAATTTGCTTAGAAAATAAAGATTATGTCCTTATAAACATTTTGGCGTTAAAAACTTTTATATTTTTTTGAAGTATAGATAATATTCCTGTTCCAAAAATCGATTTTTTTTACATTTTTCAATTATGTGATCGGAAAAATTTGTTTTACTCCAAAGCAAGGCAGCTTAGGAAAACATGTATAAAGCATATAATGCTTAGAATTGTCCGAGAAATGTACGTCTGGATTTTTTGAAGCATTTTATGCCTCATACATTTTCTCGTAAGATGTCTTGCTTTTCTCTAGGCGCGTCATTAAAATACGAAAATAATATCAATTTATGGAACTGAAAAAAAATTATATAATTTTTTACCGCCAAAATTTTTTTTTTTACCGTAAATTTAGATATCCAATCCGGGGAAAAATAAAAGTTATAAGCAAAAAAATTTTTTTTATGGGCTTTCAGGATAATCAAAAGAGTTGCTCAGGTGTTTCTCGAACCGACAAAAAAAAAATGGTGCAAGCATCGTTTTAAAAGAGTCCTTCAACTTTTAAGACGGCGTCGATTTGAATCGAAATTTGGGCTCTGTCTACTATACATGCATACATAAGTACATACCCAAAGTTTTAGTATAGCTGTATTAGCAGTATATTTGCTAAAATAGAACATCTTCTTAAGAAGTTACAACTCACCTGCAATTAGAAAAGAAGAAGAAAATTAATGAGTATTGAAGTAATCAGGTAAGATATCATCTTAGTTCTTTATAGAATAGAAAAAAAAAAATATTGAAGTAAGAACTCATGCGACTAAATCTAATATTATGGAGAGTTACTAAGTATAACATAGATCAGTATCATAGTGTTTGTTATATTCAACATTAAGCTTCACTACTTCCTGAATGTACGCCGAATATCTCAAAATACTGATATCTGTACTTTAAAGGAAGGATGATTCCGATCACAGACTCGATAGTGTAAACTTGGTGCCAGATTCGCGAAATCAGGGACTTTAAATTAGTCTGAAAAAGTTATTGAGATCTGATTCAGAATTTTGTGTTTCACAGTGTAATCAAACGGCCAAATATGGTTAACATATGTAAGTATATAAAGTTTGGATGAAATTTATGAGAAAAGAACAAAACTTCAATTAAAGGTTTCGTCAGAAGCATTCAGTTATCTCTAAAAAAAAAAAAAAAAAAAAAAACTAATCAACAAAATCTTTCTCTGAAACTAATATCACTTATTAAAAGTTTTCTTTTCCATAATTTATTTAATAAATGTAGGTATTTTTTGTATTTTTTTGTTGCAGTTCTTACAATTTCAATTTAATTTGTTCAAATCTTAACTCTATCACTTCTAAGCTTAATCTTCAAATTAAAGTATACAAAATACACAAAATCGCATAACTTGTGGAGAGTTCCAAGAGTGGGAATTTTTTTATTTTTTTGGCTTTTTACTTAGGCAACCCATTAAGCACTATGTCTCCTCACACGCCTAGGCAAATAAATCATTGTTGGCCATTAAAAAAAAGGGTGCTAAAAACATTAAATGTTTCGCATAAATGGCATTTTTTTTAAATTTATGACAAAGGATCAAATTATTTAACCCATACGACAAATGTTGCCACCACTAAAGTGCTACTTATGTCACATTGAATAACATGCAGCCTTGAACAAAAGAAAAAAACAAACATTAAAGAGACGCACAATAAAAATATACGCACAATTAAATGTGACATGAAAGCTCCCTTAAAAGCTTTGTTGCTATAGATACACATGGATATATATATTTTTAAATTGGCGAATGCACTTTCAAGTTACAAACATATAAATGCAATAAACTTTAAAAATATTCTGCAGAAAATGAGGAAAAAAAATGAAACAAATGCAACAGTTTGCTGCTGCTGTTGGCAACGCAGAGTTTTTATGGCCATTTCAATTTTCCGCATAAAGTGATACCGATGGATACGATAGTGGCTTTTGTTCTTTCAGCTTTAGAGTATGAAATTTTTAAGTGCATTTTCGAATTCCTGTCTCAAAAGTTAAATAATTTTTGTTCTTTTGCTTTTTCTTGGAAAAACCATTGTCAAATGATAAAGTTTTGATTTTTATTTTTATTTCAAAACATAAAAATTTATTTTCTCTATAAAAACGAACCACCACATCAGCATTTTTGCTGCTGTTCTATAAGTTTCAAGAACAATTTTAATGTCTTAGAACTGTGCGTATGTGTGCGATGTTTTAAAAGAATTTCTTATGTCATACGTATTTGTATATTCGCTTGCATGCACTTTTATTGCATTTTTTATAGTGATGCGTATAAGTAAGGTAAGATTTTTGCAGTACTCGACAAAATTTTGTTAACCCTTTGACGACCGTGGGGACAAATGTGTTCCAAGCCAAAAATTATTTAGCTGTTTTTGAACTTTTTCAATTAAACACATATTTTCCGAGTTATCAGCCTTTGAGATAAAGGTATATCAACCCCCATATAAATAATGTATGCGGGTTAGTCCCCGAAAAATTTACCAAAATCATGCCTTTTTCGTCCCCACATATTTTTATTTTTTTTTTTTTTATTACTTGGAGGTATAGAATATGATTGCAAAATTACCAAGACAAAGACTAATTTTGCTCATCACTAGATATGATGACTTTAACTTCTGCAACATTTTTAACAAATGAACGTAAACTTTCAGGGTTGCCATATGTTTTTATTTTGAAACTTTGGCTTAAACAACATATTTAAAAAACTACAATAAAAGTTTTGTCTTGAAATGCTTAAATAATCTTTGGAATAATCCAACATAAATTTTTAGGGTTGCCAGATGGTTACTTTCGAAAATGTATTTTAAATCTTACTTGTTTTACGTTTGCCATAAATAAATATAATAGTTTAAATCGTTAAAAATTGATCAATGCTTGAATCGTAAAAAACTCATCGAACCGAAATTTGGTTTAAACAAAACTAAAACGAACCGGGTGGCAACCCTGAAAATTTTTGTATAGTTTCAGAAAAATTTATCTAAGTGGTTTTTAAACCAAAAATTTAAATTCAGTCAAAAACAAAAGAATGATGTCAGATTTTCGAAAATAGCCAGGAGGCAACCCTAAAATTTTGTTGGATTTTAAAAAAGTTTATTTAAGTGTTTTGCAACTAAATTTTAATTTTCTAAATAAAAACTTTAAGCAAAACTAACAACAACAAAAAAACCAGGTGTAGGGTTACTAAACAGAGACTGATGAAATGTTGCAAAAATCTACGGAGAATGATCAAACGGAGAATGACAAAATGTTGCAAAAACAGTAATATCACAATGAAAATCGCAATTATTTTTAAAAAATTTGAGACTGGTGGAGAGCCCCTCTAATTTTTCATTGATTTAATTATGTAAAGATAAGAAAAATTTACGCGGAGAATGATACACATGCGTTCTTTACAAAATTTTTAAACTTTTTTAAAAAAAAAAACACACAAACACTCACTCACCATCGAAAAACCAAAACTGACTGAGCTGAAAAAACACTGAATCTCCCCTTTGTCTTCACTTTCAGTTCTCTATTCATTCAATATTTAAAAAATTTACAATTAGAAGAAGAAAAACTGAGCAGAGATGAGAGACCAACTTCTATGTAAGTATGTCAATTCTATATAAAAAAAGTAATGTCATGATATTAATTGCCTGGCATTTTGTTAAAAATGAATAACACTGGGTTTCGTTTTCACGGTAAGTTTACTTGATGGTGTCGAATTGATGACATTTAGTGAAAAAATCATATTTAGGGGAGCTGATGCTATTGTGGTATAGTTTTTCAACGTAGTATGGTCGCATATCTCTGATTTGGGAAAGAACCTGCGAACGTCACTGCTTTTATCCTATCAGAAAACATGAAAAACCAGAGATGTGTTGCTGTCATGCACCAAATAAAATTTTTCCGGTGTCAGTTGAACGAAACTTAAGTCACCGTGTGGTTGATTTTTTTCCGGATTTTTTGCAAAAAAATATTTTAAGAAAAAGTTGCTTTTTGGTGAAGTTTTATTTATATAAAATAAAGGTAAGTGCTAAGTATTGCGAAATAAGTGTTTGACTGTGTAAATTCACAAAGTTTCCTATTCTATTTTTCGAATTTTGTAATTTCTAAAAATTGGCCAATGTGGTATAGTCGGGATTCGCTAATGTGGTATATGAATATTTCTTGTTATTCATAACATTATTTGATTGCTGTTTATTTTTTTATAAAAATTATGAGTTTGAGAACCAATGTAAATGTTATTATGAACTTATTTCATACCTTTCAAACTTTATATTTGGTTGTATGGTTAAGTATATCACATTACCTTGCTTATATGTACCACATTACCAGCCTACTGTACAAGTACTGATCAGTATCTATACCACATTGTGCCGCCATATATACCACATTATCTCCCAACTTTTTGAAAACAGCTTTTTTGACTTTTTCCAGATTTTGCTCAATAACTTTTTTTAATGAAGTTGCACACATTTTATTGAAATATATTCTGTAGCCAATAATTCAATGATTAGCATAAAAAAATTTGGCTGAATTTGATTTAACGGTTTCCTTTCAAATTCCACCTAAACATTAGCTAAACCACAATAGCATCAGTTCCCCTATATAGTAACCGATTATTATGCAAATAATATGTATGACATTACTTTTGCCACAAAATGGACTTAGCACCTTTTCTCATTAAGTCGACGATATACGAAACGGGAAAATAAGAGCACTAAAAAGCGGTTCGGGACAGGACGGATAATGACTTTTAACACTTTATGTTATAATTTCATAGTAAAATATTACAATTTTTTTTTTTTTTTTTTTTTTGTAATTAATCGTATAGAAGCTCTGGTTAAGTATCTGTATTAAATAGTTAAAATATCAAATTTTTAACTTAAACATAGTTTTGACCCCCAGAAAATGGACATTTCTCCGAGAATTACCCATGTAAAAAGGAACTCCAAACAATCAAAGAGAAAATTTGTCCAAGGAAATTCCAGATAAACCGTTGATATTTTTTGAATTTTGCTTTTAAGATATGTTCTTTAAGCGCTCAATAGCTAAAATGGCTACTTAAACTTCCCAATTTTATGGTACTGAATGGGTTAAGATTGTAGTAGTAGTTCAAAGAAATTCAGACAGAAAAAAATATCTCAATACTTGCACATTTCCATAACTTTAGCAACTCACTCACACAAAAGTCGCATTTACAAATGAAAAGACATTGTCTAAAAGATGAACCCGTGTACTCGTAAATATTTTCCTTCATCCTTGCAGAATTCAAATTTGATTTTTAGTGAGCCACATATTAAAAATAAATTTTAAATTTACAGGTGCATTTAATTTAATAAGCTTATGAAGTTCATTAATTTTTTGTTCTCTCAGGATAGCTCATAAAACAAAATCCTATTAAAAATTTGAATTCATTCCGAATTTGAAATTAATTATGTGTAGTTCTTTTTGTTTTGGCTACTACTAACTGCTAAATTTGTCATGATCTAACCAACACCTCTGGTTATGGTCAATGTTTAGTTACACCTCCTACCCGAAATTGATGATTTATTGATTTCGATAAATTTATGCGCCTAAAATGCTGCAAAACATAATTAAAAATCAGTACATTCACACTGTGTGCGTGTTAAATACAAAACAAAATCAGTAGCAACATCACCACATTGGCACAGCAACAAACAAAACAGCGCCAACTAAATTTGTTTACATTTGAGACCGTCGCCATGTTGTTGCCGCAGGTTGTGGCAACACATACGTTGTACTTGCAATGTACGCACGCCTTCGGCTTTAAATTCTGTTGCTGTGTGCAAAATCAACCAAAATGTTCTTTCAAAGGAAAAAATTCAAATATTTAACATTTTTTGCTTAGCTTAGTTGCTTTTTGTTTGGCTGTTGCTTGTTATACAAAATTTTTTATTGCACAAAGTGAAAATCGAAATGTGAAAACGCCCAACAGCAATTGTTGTTGCAGCAACATCAGTACCAGCAATAGTTTGCACAACATATAATAAATGCGTAGAAACACATGGAAACTTTCAAATTTGTGCAAAAATTGGAAATAAAAATACAGGGTGGACGACAATCAGTAGAACATCGGAAAATATAAGATTTCTGGGACTATTCTGAACAACTTTTCATAGTTTCATTTTTCGAAATTCATAAAACGAACGGAATGTATAGCCATCGTAAGATCGGGCTATAGCTTTATGAAAATCGGTAGAAGTTCGGAACCTCTTGACGGATTTTATTAACATTGATATCATATGACAGGTATTTTAATTGGCTGCAAAATCAGAGCACGAAACTGATCAAAATTTTCGAAAATTTGCCATATCTCGAAAATCATGACTCAGATTTAAAACTTTTTTGCACTAATTTTCTAGGCAACTTAAATGCCTTTCATATGGTCTATGGTCTATGGTCTATGGTCTATGGTCTATGGTCTATGGTCTATGGTCTATGGTCTATGGTCTATGGTCTATGGTCTATGGTCTATGGTCTATGGTCTATGGTCTATGGTCTATAGTCTATGGTCTATGGTCTATGGTCTATGGTCAATGGTCTATGGTCTATGGTCTATGGTCTATGGTCTATGGTCTATGGTCTATGGTCTATGGTCTATGGTCTATGGTCTATGGTCTATGGTCTATGGTCTATGGTCTATGGTCTATGGTCTATGGTCTATGGTCTATGGTCTATGGTCTATGGTCTATGGTCTATGGTCTATGGTCTATGGTCTATGGTCTATGGTCTATGGTCTATGGTCTATGGTCTATGGTCTATGGTCTATGGTCTATGGTCTATGGTCTATGGTCTATGGTCTATGGTCTATGGTCTATGGTCTATGGTCTATGGTCTATGGTCTATGGTCTATGGTCTATGGTCTATGGTCTATGGTCTATGGTCTATGGTCTATGGTCTATGGTCTATGGTCTATGGTCTATGGTCTATGGTCTATGGTCTATGGTCTATGGTCTATGGTCTATGGTCTATGGTCTATGGTCTATGGTCTATGGTCTATGGTCTATGGTCTATGGTCTATGGTCTATGGTCTATGGTCTATGGTCTATGGTCTATGGTCTATGGTCTATGGTCTGAGGTCTATGGTCTATGGTATATAGTCTTTGGTCTATGGACTATGGACTATAGTCTAGTGTCTAAGGTCAATGGTCTTTGATTTTTTGTCTTTGGTCAGTTATCTTTGGTCTTTTGACTTTGATCCACGGTCTTTGATCTTAGTATTGGAATTGCCATACCACAAAACACTAAAATTGAGTTCAAATCTGCTGCAGAGTGTGAAATGCTTTGATACCAATCAAGTAATCCGATTTCGATTTTGCGGTAAAAAATAATTTAGTTATTTATATGGGCGCTAAGGTACGCTTACTTCAAATGATAACTACTTGGAAAGTAAAAGTTCAAATAGTGAATTTTAAAGGTTTAGTCTGATTGGGAAGATTGTGACCATCCGATGCATTTGCTAGAACTGCGCAATAAGGTTGAAAATACTGTCACTAGAATTTTTATTTCGGATTCGGATTCAGCGTCGAAGAGTACGTAAGGGTAATTTGAAAATCGATTTGAAGACAATATTTTTATGAAAAAAATCTCCCAATGCTATTGTAATGCTCGAATTTATTCTCCATTTTTTGTGTTCAGAATTTCAAACTCATCAACATCAACAACAACTTCGGTACATTCAGCAACGGCGTCATTTTCATCATCACAATCAGCATCATCATTAACATCATCATAAAAGTATTGACAAGCAACAATGACAATGACAACAGCAACAACAACAACAACTTCAATAACAATAGCATTTCCAGCAAACAGTTCTGTTCGGTTTCATACAGAGAGACATCATTAAATTGTTTTTCCCTGATGAGTTCTTGCTGTTGTTCTTCGTATTCCATATTCAACTGAACTGATTGAAAACGAGCTGAATGAAATGGTTGAATAAAATGTAAACCATCAATGAATTCTGCGTAGTATGTAGTATTGTATGGATGTTTTTGTGTGAGCATGTATTTATGTGTAAAAAGTATTCAAGTATTTGTGGTCAATGAATATTATAGTTGTTGCTGTGGTAAATGTTGCTGTATTATTGCGGTCAATGCCTGTTGTTGCTCCTCAGAGATGTCACAAAAAAACAATCAACAACAGCAATTTCTACTTGTCCTGCAATAAAATCGGGCTTTTGATGGATTTTAAAAATTTATAAGAAAAAAAAAATAAGCTTCTCAAATAAATATTAAAGTTTAACTACTTATTACTATTTGATTTCTTTTTACAATTTTCTTTTATTGTATTTTATGATTTAACTTAACTTAGTTCTTAAAGTACTTAGGTCGCAGTGTACTAATTTTGTTATATTAAATAGTACTATGGATGTTTCATAATATACCTACTTCTAACATTTTTCCACAAAACAAAAACGAAGACAATTGCCTCATTAATCTAGTTATTTTGTATGTAGACCAAAACGTTAGTAGACCTAAAACTAGAAAAAAATCACTTTAGTTATCAATTGTACCTAAAATGGTCCAAATGTAATGTAAACTCGGTTTTTTGTATTAAAAATGATCCGAATGTAATGCTTAATTCTTCAATAGTACCAAAAGTGTACCAATTGTGTATTGATTGTGTTAGTGAAATTATAACGTTACTGACTACGTATGTACTGTTTTGAAGTTAGTCGACGAGCAAACGATAGTGTATCGGTCTAATGACTTGTGCTGCGTGGAGACCCCAGGTTCAAATCTTCCACTTGGTAATTTTCAATTCCAATTTTTAAATTTCCAATAATTTGTACACAATTTGTCTGAAGAGCCTTTGGAGCGGAAAATGAAAAGTGTATTCACTATAGTGACGTATAAAATAATAAAAAAAATTTCATCCGCACTGAGATTTGAACCCGGAACACAATGCTCAGAAATATATAATAAAGTCTTCAGCACATTCGTCTATGGAACCTTTAAACGTTTCTGTGTAAAATTTGTATATTAAATTAAATTCTTTGAAATTTATGCATAAAATAAAAAAAAGCATTACGGGTTCGAATGTAATGCATAAGTAGACAATTGACCTTTTTCTGGTCACATTGTAATGCATTAGGAGGCGATTGATTACTTCCAATGACAAAAAAACAAAACGAAAATAGATTTATTGTATATATGTGGTGGGACCAGACTTTGGAATGGTCGGTCACTCCCATAGAGTAGTTTACAAACTTGTTTTGGAATAGTCCGTGGTCCTGCAGAGTTATTTCTCAGAGATATTATACATATGAGCGTAGGACCGTACCAGAAATATTATACGTATGAGAATTAGACCGTACCAGAAAAAGAAGTCCACCGTACGCCATCAAATCCAAAGCATTTTTGTAAAGTAGTTTCGAAAAAAAAAAAAAAATTTTATGACCGAACGTATGGGTGCATTAACATTTCTCGTCATATCTTCGGGATATACAATTCGATCTTAAAGTTTGATGTATCAATATCAATATCTCAAAGACACCAATTTTTTTTTGCTCCGACGTTCTTTGACAACAAGTACCTAATTGTAGTACTAACCCACCAAACCTCAACGTTCGGTCAAAGAAAATATTTTTTCTTGGAAATTGCCTTCCATAAATGCTTCGAATTCGATGTTATAATCTTCATTCATGACTTCTCACCAAAAATATTTGTTTTTACTGTTCAAATGCGAAAGCCGAACGATGACATAATTTTATTAACCTCATAGTTCCCGAATTACGAATGCCAAACTATTTCGGTCAGTAGTAGGCATTCCTAATTGGGAAAATATGGGTAACACTATTACATCTTAAAATAGATCCTCGTTAGGTTTTAGCGTTTGTCCTAAAAGATCTGGTTGGGCAAAACTTATGTGGAAATAATTATAGAGAAAAAGTTATGACCCAAAAAGTTTCAAAATGATTCGACCGACCACAACACTAAATGGGGGTTAAATATTTATTCTCAACAGCACCAAAATCAAATAGGAACTAAACCGAAATCTCACAGGAAGCACCCTATATTATACAGTACTTTTTTGGGTGACACCTAGTAATATTTTTTAAGAATATCTTAACCCATTTCAACCAAGTTTTAGGAAAAAGGGTTCAAAAAGACCCATAAAAACGCAATATACTGGGTTAAGATGGAAGTATAACTTAACGTGAAATCAAGCTGGGTACAATTTTCCATTACATCTTAACCCATTATGCCCCGTTTTTAAGGGTCTTTCAGACACCTTTTTCCAAAAAGTTGGTTATAATGGGTTAAAATATTCTTCAAAACTATTCTAAGCTAAATTTCACTAGAAGTCACGAAAAAAATACCATCCGGACGGTGGCAACCCTACACGGTGCTCTTAAACAGTCGATAGGATTTTTGGCTATGTGGAGAAAATCTGTGAATGGGGTTTTATTTGTATTAGTTTAGTGGTCTGAAAAATGCAAACCCTGAAATCGTAGCTGATCATCCCCGCGAAATATCCCAAAAATACATATTCCATATAAAAAAAAAAAATTTTAAAATGGTTTATGTTGACTATATGAAAATTTTACTAATTTTATGAACCTTAGTCAATGTTTTGCAAGAATCGAAAATTCCATGCATTTTTCACAGCGCAGCGCAGTCCGTTGATAAATGCGCTATGTAGAGAGATTGATTTCGAAAGGTTCATAGATCGATCCCGGCCTCAGACAAAAAGTTCAAAAATTTTTCAATTGTTATTTCATTTAATTTAAAATAAATTAAATAAAACATAAATTGGTCTGATGATGGTAACGTGGCGGTAACCGAAACATATGTCACCATAGCCATGTTCAGTAGTTTTTTCTCTTCTCCTAATTGTCATAATATTCTAAGTTGGAAAATGCATGGAATTTTCGATTCTTGCAAAACATTGACTAAAGTTCATAAAATTAGTATAAAAAAAAAAAATCGAAAAAAAACGCAACAAACAAATATAAAAATAGTTATATTTAATGTATTTTGCAATCTTGAATCTGAATCCGGCCTTAAAATTGCTATATCTCATACGGTTTTTGAGATATCTTAGCCTAAACAAGGAAAAAAGACCGTTTCTGCTATATTTTTAAGCTATATAACTAGAATATCGAACATTCATACGCAAAATTCGATACATTATCTGAAAGCTCCAATCTTTTTCTTTAAAACCACATTTAAATTATATCAATAGCTTAATTTTTCTCTGAAATATCGTAGACTGAAATAATGACAAAACACGTTTTTTGCACTTTTTTAACTTTTTAGGTAAGGATATCTCCGAGAAAAATGAAGATATCGACATTATTTGAATTAGGCTTAGAAGATTGATTAGAGCTTTCCATTTCTGCGTCAGAATTTACGGATATACGTCCTGTTATATAGCTCCAAAACACAGCAATAAAACATAGCACCGGCTTTTTTTCCTTTTTTAGGGTAAGATATCTCAAAAACCGTATGAGATACAGCAATTCTAAGGCCGGATTTGGATTCAGCATTTCAAAATACATTACATATAACTATTTTTAAATTTGTTTGATGCGTTTTTTTTTCGATTTTTTTTTTTTTTATATGGGATATGTATTTTTGCGATATTTCGCGGGGATGATCAGCTACGATTTCGGGGTTTGCATTTTTCAGACCACTATACTAATACAAATGAAACCTCATTCACAGATTTTCTCCACATAGCCAAAAAACCTATCGACTGTTTAAGAGCACCGTGCCTATATGGTAGCGCATCACGTGCAGCAACGACTCATGATAAACACAACACAAAACAGCTACAAAAACTCATAACTTGAAAATTGTTAAAGATACCACAATTTTGAGTGCTGCAAAATAGTTATAATTAAATTTATTTTTAAATCAAAATATTTAAGAAAAAAAAGGGTGCTCCATGCCCCAAATTTGCTTTAAAAAAGAAAAACAATCTTTTTTTACACCTAAAATAAATATTTTTTTTTTTAATGTAATTTACTTATCAAAAGCTTTTTTTTCTTACAATTAACCTAAAAATTTCATTAAAATCGGAAAAATGCTGAGAAGCTATGTATTTTCAAATGTGTGAGTATCCAAAAGTTGCGTCAAACTTCCCATGGCCGCCATTTTGGCTTTTTTGGGATTCTGGAAAATCATTTTACCACAGTCATATGTATGTCAAATACTAACTTTTCACCAATTTTCAAAAACATCGGAGATATCAACCCAAATCTTAATCAATAACACAAAGATTGACCAGAAAACAACAAAAAAAAAAATACCAAAAAAAAAAAATTATAAAAGTAAAATAAAAAATGTTCGAGTTCGCTAGGGAATCGAACCCACGACCTCTACGGTATTAGGTGATTATCCTTCTGTCTGAACTTTTGAATATTGATTTTCTAGGTTTTGTTATTATTGAAACGTATACAATTTGCCACCTTGGCAGTTTAAAAATAAGCTATTGATTTTGTGGTGAATTAAGAAGCTTTTTACCATATGTTTACGGTGACCAACCGTCCTGTATTTCCGGGGACAGTTCTGTATTTCGGCTACTTGTCCCCGGAATTTATTTGAGAAATACGGGACATACAAATGTTCTGTATTTTATTTTGTGTCCCCTTTTTGTCCTGTATTTGCACAGTACATTTATTAATATGTATAATACATATATCAATAAAAGTCGTAATTCATCACAATATGAAGTTGCATATTTTCATATTTTTTTCAATAGCTTAAAAACCTCTTGAAAATATGCAGACTTATGGAATCATTTCATAAACGGCTCTTTGACAATTAACAACTGAAATATCAAAATCTTCAGTTTACGTATAGGAAACCTTTTTTTGGCTTGTAAAAATTGTTTAGTTTAGCTTGTGTGTGCCAGGATCAAATGCTTCCACGGAAAGAATTTTCTCCATTATGAATATAACGTATACACAGCTTCGAGCAGCACCATGCGCAGGATTTGCTCTGGAAAAGGTTTTTCATATGGATCCAAAGTATTACATTTTATTCAATTCAAGGGGGGTTGAGCCTCCAAAACCCTCTACGTGTGACACTTAAAACTATTTTGATAACAAAATGTATCTATCATTTAAACTGTAACGAGCTTAAAGAATATTTGAGGTCACACAGAGACACATTTTAAAAATAATTTCTTTTGCCAAAAAATACTAAGAGCCGTTTTCACAATATCTGGGTAAAATTCAACTTGCGGATTGATATAAATTTTATATAAAATTTAATATCAAAGTGCCAGTTAAGGTTAAAGCCAATTTAAATGCAATGCAAGTAAAAGAAACAAATGTTTTTATTAACGAGCAATAAATAAAGTTTAAATTTTTACATTTACGAAGAAAATTGTAACGTTGAGGTCCTCGTACGTAGGTATACTTTTACGCTTTGAAGGAGATTACATTTATACATACAGTGGCTCACAAAAGTATTCCGAATTTATAAATTTTTTAAAGAATCATAAAATTTTTTCATTACGAATTAGTTTTTTTTTTTAATTACTCTTAACAATTATAATTCTGTAAATAAAAAAATTATAACGCGTGAGGACGGAAAAACCCTGTAAGAGATTGCAAGATGCGTTGGAAGAAGTATTTCGTCTATCCACAGCATTATAGACAAAAATAAGTTCCATAAATCCCAACGCTTTGGTAGATTATCGAAACTAGGCATTCGAGACAGGTCAGATATCCGACGAAAAACTAAATATCAACCACGTACTTCAGCAGTGGACATTAATAGAAACCTCACTTAATATAATGGAGTAAACATAAGTGATGAAACTGATCGCAGGACACTCAGAAATGCTTGTTATAATGAAAGAACTCAACGTTTCAAACCATTTATAAGTAAGGCCAACCGCAAGAAGCGCTTACATATATAATAAAGAAGCATTTTATATAATATTTTGTCTCGTCTCTAAAAATAACGCTTGACCTAAACCATTCGTTGCAGTTTAAGTGCTTTTTGTAAACTCTAAATGCTTTTTGCGGTTGGCCTTACTTTTAAATGGTTTGAAACGTTGAGTTCTTCCATTATAACAAGCATTTCTGAGTGTCCTGTGATCAGTTTCATCACTTATGTTTACTCCATTATAAATATTAAGTGAAGTTTCTATTAATGTCCACTACTAAAGTACATGGTTCATATTTAGTTTTTCGTCTGATATCCGACCTATCTCGAATGAATAGTTTCGATAACCGACCAAAGCGTTGTGATTTATGGAACTTTTTTGTTTCTATAAGGCTTTGGATAGTCAAAATACTTCTTCTAACGCCACTTGCAATCTCCTTAAGGGTTTTTTCATCCTCAAGCATTAAAATTTTTTTTATTCAAGAGTGATTTCTTCTGATTTTCTTACTTTTATAAAAAAACGAAATCTTTCGCTTAAAAAAAAACTGACAAAACAGAACTGAGCTACCCCAAACTTACTGTAAGTTGAGTTTTAAGAGTGTCTCCAGTACTATTGGATTATTCTTTGATTTCGTGTTTAAGATATTGCCATATTTTTTGGAATTCCGAATACTTTTGTGTATTGAATTGAAGTAGGATTTTGCTTAAAAGCTCTTTTTTCTATTTTTTAGTTACATTTTAGGAAAGCTTCTTTTAATAAATAAAATTAGATATTTTTCCGAGTGATTCAAAAAAAATTAATTCGTAATTAAAAAATTTTATGGTTCTCTAAAAAATTTCCAAATTCCGAATACTTTTGTGAGCTACTGTAGGTGAAAATCTTTTGTTTTTGCTCATCAGTTATTGTTTGCCTCAATATTTATGTGTCCCCGATTTGTCCCCGATTTTTCGCCGACTGTCCCCGATTGTCCCCGTTTTTTTTCGCATAAATATCGTTTTGTCCCCGATTTTGCTCACACAGACATGGTCACCGTACATATGTTGCTACAGAATACCAATGAAAAATCTGTATAAAATTAATTGACAAAAATTTTTTGAAGAAACCACAGAATCATTCTGCAAGTATTTATTATTTCAATATTTTCAATTCATATATAATTTATATGAGAAAAACATCTTCCTGAGTGGTTTGTACACCCAAAACCCACTCCGTGTGTACATGCTTGGTTAAGGAGAAACTAAGAGAAACTAAAGCTACAGCATTGGAGTAACCAACAGAAGAATCTTTAGAGTATTTACCCTTAACAGAAACAAAGTTAAGTCAATGAAACGTGTGAATTTAATTTTGCTGCATTACATTTTAAACTTTTATACGTTGAAACAACAAAAACAAAAAAGAACAATAAAAAATCCTTTTGTGTCCTTACTCAAAAATGTGCAAGGTAAACCAACAAAAAAAAACCAACTCAAAAACAACAATAAAAACGAATCCTTGCAAACAACACACTAAAGCGCACACGGTTAAGGAAATTCCCACTTCAACATGCGCCCAATGTAATAAAGAGAATAAACAACAAGGATAAGGAACAAAAGAGCACAGGACTAAAACCAAAAAAAACAACAATACAATACATAAGTATGAAAGAAAAAAGTTTTTTTTTTTTAAATAAATAAAACAATTCAAAATACAAACAAAATTACAACTCCTATTGCCATTGTTGTTTTGTGGCATCAAAAATTCGCAACTGAAATTGTAATGAATCATTAGACGAATGGCAACAGTTGCAGCAACAACTTTGGTAGCATCATCAGCAGCAGCTGCTGTTCAACAACTTGCATGTTTTGTGTTTTTTGTGATGGCACTTTTCTCTTTTTTTGTGAAGTTGTTTTAGTTTTTTGATGTTGTTGCTTTTTGTTGTTGTTGTTGTTTATAAAACAATTACTTCCGCGTGGCTTAATTGCATTACACAAACAAAAGTAACAACACCGGCAAGTACCTACACGCTGAAAGAGTTAAAAGCATCAATGAGATAGTGCACGGTGGGGCAAAACGCTTCTTTTAAAATAATGCTAAAAAATAAAAGCGTTAAAATAATGCTAAAAATAAAAGCGAACATTTTTTCCAAAATTGAACTCTGCTGCGGGCCCAATTAATTTTACATATACTTTTTAAATTGTTCGCAAATTTGATAAATGCAAGCGTAGGCGGCACAATGGTCTGCAAGAGAGCTCTAGTCTGTCATTAGTCTAAAAATTTGTATGTACTATTTGTTATCCGAAAGTCTTCATGAAGGAATAATTTTCTAGAACATCTTTCCATATTTTATACTATTTTTTTGGTTTTTTTTTATCCTTTTTTTCCAAAATCTTGGTTATAATGTATTAAAGCATTCAACAAATATATACAATTTTTCAGCATTTTTGTGATTTGAGGCCAAAGACATGTGCGTGAAGTTGGCCCTGCTTTTGTGGAATTTCTCGAAAAAAAAAGTTGTGCCGGGGTGTGCTCCACTTGTGCCGCGTTGTGCCGTATTGGAAATCAAATTCGGTCCAAGAGATCACTTTTTATAGGGAGGTCCTTTTTTTGTGCGAAGTTAGCCCCGCTTTTGTGGAATTTCCCGAAAAAAAAAGTTGTGCCGGTGTGTGATCCACTTGTGCCGCGTTGTGCCGTATTGGAAATCAAAATCGGTCCAAGGGTTCACTTTTTATAGGGAGGTCTTTTTTTTTGTGCGAAGTTAGCCCTGCTTTTGTGGAATTTCCCGAAAAAAAAAAGTTGTGCCGGGGTGTGCTCGACTTGTGCTGCGTTGTGCCGTATTGGAAATCGAAATCGGTCCATTAGTATAGATTTTATGGGGAGGTCCTTTTTTTGGCGGATACGTAAATTTGTGGAATTTCCAGAAAAAAAAAGTGCCGGGGTGTGCTCCACTCGTGCTGCGTTGTGCCGTATTGGAAAAAAAAATCGGTAAAAGGGTTCACTTTTTATAGGGGATCCTTTTTTTTTGTGCGAAGTTAGCCCTGCTTTTGTGGAATTTCCCGAAAAAAAAAGTTGTGCCGGGGTGTGCTCGACTTGTGCAGCGTTGTGCCGTACTGGAAATCAAAATCGGTTCATTAGTATAGATTTTATGGGGAGGTCCTTTTTTTGGCGGATACGTAAATTTGTGGAATTTCCCGAAAAAAAAAGTTCCGGGGTGTACTCCACTTGTGCTGCGTTATGCCGTATTGGAAAAAAAAATCGGTCCAAGGGTTCACTTTTTATGAGGAGGTCCTTTTTTTTTGTACGAAGGTCCTCCCCATAAAATCTATACTATTGGACCGATTTTGATTTCCAATACGGCACAACGCAGCACAAGTCGAGCACACCCGGCACAACTTTTTTTTTCGAGAAATTCCACAAAAGCAGGGCTAACTTCGCACAAAAAAAAAGGACCTCCCTATAAAATGTGAACCCTTGGACCGATTTTTTTTTCCAATACGGCACAACGCAGCACAAGTCGAGCACACCCCGGCACAACTTTTTTTTTCGGGAAATTCCACAAATTTACGTATCCGCCAAAAAAAGGACCTCCCCATAAAATCTATACTAATGGACCGATTTTGATTTCCAATACGGCACAACGCAGCACAAGTCGAGCACACCCCGGCTCAACTTTTTTTTCGGGAAATTCCACAAAAGCAGGGCTAACTTCGCACAAAAAAAAAGGACCACCCTATAAAAAGTGAACCCTTGGACCGATTTTGATTTCCAATACGGCACAACGCGGCACAAGTGGAGCACACCCCGGCACAACTTTTTTTTCGGGAAATTCCACAAAAGCAGGGCCAACTTCACGCACATGCCAAAGACAATTTTTTTCGGTTCAGTTTGCTGAACTCTTTCTTTCTTTTAGTCAATACTATAGACTCTATAGCTACAACTTTGTGAAAGACAGGAAAAGAAAATCCCGATCGGCTTGCATGGTAAAGCTTTAGCAAAAGTCCACTTTAAAGCTGATTTTCTGAGTCGTTTCAGAAAAAAAAAATTTTCTTGGATCACCCTAACGTTTTAGAGAAAATATTTTTATGACGTAGCTTTAGCTACGTTATCATTGAGTATAAGCTGTATAATAATATACAAATTTTTTCCATTTCAGGCGAGCAACACATATTGACACTTGGTACGCAATATGAGCTAAATTTTCCTATGGGTGCTTCAGAAAAAATCGCGTCAAAGAAAAAAAGCAAAAAAAGGCAACTCAATTTTTTTATATGTGTTAGAAAAGGTTTCAATCTTCTTAAATCCAAAAAATCCTGGTGGTATGACGTGGTATAAATTAGTTCTGAGCTTTTTTCATAACCATTGCATACTGATTTTGTGAAATAATTTGATTTTAAGTTAATCATAATTACATAAAAGAATAATTTATTGCAAATTTTGAATATAGAGGTTCGATAGTAATTCCTTATACGAAGAGATTCCATATTCAAACATAAAATTCGGTTCAGTTTTACAGTAACCACATAATTTTTACAGTGAACACTTAATTTTTACTTTTAACTCACAGAATTTTGTATCTGAGAAGCGTACTTTTGGAGGGATCCCAAGAGCATTGTAGGATTACCTGAATCTTTCTTACAAATTTTTTGAGGTCTATGAATATCTGTTAGACAATACGGTTCATAAAAAGTAAATTTAGAAAAACTTTTTTTTTTTGACTTTTGGCAAGCTTCTAAGGATTTTGAACCAGTGTGGGTCAGTGAAAAACTTGAAAGTAGGAAAACTACAGTAAAATTTATGATGGAGTAACACTTGCAAGTTGAAACTCAATGGTAACTCAGGATTATTGTAGTAGCTTTCAAACATTTTCTCGAGTGAGAGAGAGCGTAAACAAAAAAAAAAAGGCACAAGATAAGTGTTAAAAATGAATTTTGTCACTTAAGCAGCATTTTATAGTATGCGCTATAACTACAGTAGATATATGCAACAAACTGAACTGAACTGAAGCAAATCAAACAAGACAGGTCTACGCAGTATTTGTTTTTCTTCTTTCATATCCAAGTACTGTCAAGACATTTGCACGCGACACTGAACTGAAGTATTTGGTTAATTAAGAAAGAGTGCAAGGCAAAATGTAACTTCAAACGAGATATTTTTAAACTTCAACAAGACATAGACCGTTGTTTTGCAACATTCAGCTCCATTTCAGTAACATTTCCTTTTGAACTGTAAAATAAATTTTGCTTAAGTGAAATTATTTTCGCACCATTGTGCCGGCACTGCTGTGTTTTTTTGAGATAGTTTTTTTTTATTTCTTTTATTTCTGTATAGCACTCACAGCACTACTACATACTTCCTGTGCAAGGATATCAAGGATATTCATTAACAAAACTTTAACAAACACTTTTGAAGCTGCTGTTATTGTTTTTGTTGTTGTTGAGGTTTTGCCAAAAGCTCACGTGTTTGAGGCTACGCGCCTGTGTGTTTTTTTTTTTTTGCAAGCCTATTTGCCTCGGTATGTTTGTATCTTTGTATGTGAGCGCGTGTGTGTCTCTGTGTAAAAGTTCGTTTTTTGTTGTGCGACATCTGCACAAGTGTTGCCTGCTTGCATGCTGTGGTTGCAAGTGTAAAATAATTGTTTTAAGGTTCATGCATGAACATTGAACTCTTAAGTGTGTGTGTGTGTATGTATGTGTGTGCTTGCGAGTGGTATGTCTCTATTTGAAAATACATATATAGGTAGTGGGCGTGTATATGTGCGCAGTTGCTTCTGTCCTGAAGTACTCTGGCATATTGTCATGCATACCAGTGCGAGAGGCATTGAGTGCTTTTTCACGTCATTGTAGACATTTTCATATATTTAATTAATAAATAACAATCAGTTTTTATTAAATTTCATTCATTCCGCATTATTTAAAATGCATTATGTTTTAAATTTATTAATTAAGAGGATGATTTAATCTTTGTTTGAGTATTATTGTTTAAGTTTTTAAAGCAAAATGATAGAACAGTCAAGAAGCAAAATTATTGATGGCAAGTTAAAGATTAACGAAATACGAACTTTAATAGAGCGGCAAAATTAGCAAAGTTTAAACAGTTTTACATCAAAATATTCGAATTATAGCGTCAATAAAAAAATTAAATAAATGAAAGAAACTTCACACCAAAAGCATTATTTTTGATTAATACAGCATTTTGAAACTAAGGACAATAAACGCAGCAACAGAGCAAATGTGTCGTGAATGCAAATACAATGAACTGTTGAGATTCAGAGTCATCGGATGTTACATACAAATTTCGTTTTCAAAAACAAGTACTAACCCAAGGGGGAAAAATTTCAAGCGCTTCTTAACCTAACACCTATAAAGCGCTTGTTTAGAAGCTCTTACACGATCATTTTTTGTAAAGCTGCAGTAAGCATTCAAACATCAAATTCTGTTTAGAAAGACATGATTGTCTCAACATTTGAATTGTATTTTAAAAAAGAGTGGAAGAGAAAGAAAACAAATAAATAAATAAATAAATTTACAAATTAAGCACACTCTTTACACAAATTTGACACGGACCCGGGTTCAATCCCCAGCATGGGCTGTTTTTTATTTTTTTATTTTTATTTTAATTTTTTATTACAATTTTTTTTTTCTATATATTTTTTTTTTTTATTCTACTTTTCTATTTTCTTTTCTCTAATTTATTTACTTTTGTTTAAATAAATTGAAACTGATTACACAATTATTCTATGTAAGGCTGAAGGAAGCATACGAATATCAAATTCGGTTTGGACTGACGTTTGTTTAATATAAAAAATGTTTGCCTCTCATCATATATATCAGTGGCGTAGTGGTCTAACAAGTTTGTACTTGAAGATAAAAATAATATATTTCTATCCATCATACAGACGGACTCCGGTTCGAATTCAAGTGCGGTCAAGGTAAATTCACTTTGTCCTTCTGTTTGTAACGCAGAATAGGAGGCGTGGCAGATATAGAAAAGAATATATATTCTTGATCACTTTCTGAGTCGATATAGCTATATCCGTCCGTCTGGCTGGCTGGGTGTCTGTTTGAACGTGGAAATATTTCTTACGAAAAAACTAAGCAAGATAATTGGATGAAATTCGGTACACTGCCCTTATCGTAAAAGATAGCTCTTGGGATTGAAAATGAGCGAAATCAGTCAATGGGCACGCCTACCACCCATACAAAAAATATATTCAAAACTCAATTTTATGAGCACTATTCACGATAACGCAACCAAATACTAGGAATAGTAACTGCAAGCTCTAGGCAAAAATTTGTTGAATTCGAACAAAAGGGTGTGGCACCTCCCATATAAGCAAAAGCTTCAAAACTCTATACTGAAAGCATATTTTGAGATAATCAAACTAAATTTTGCTTAGACGCTAAGAACTTTAAATGCAAGCTCTTAACACAAGATTGGGCGTGGCGCCTCCCATATAAGCAAATGCTTCGAAACGCTATACTGAAAACGTGTTTTGAGAAAATCGAACTAAATTTTACTCAGACACTAAGAATTATAAATGCAAGCTCTCAGCAAAAACTGAGTGAACTCGGACAAGGGGGCGTGGCACCATATAATAAAATTTTTAAAATACTGCAATGTAGGGTATTTAATGTTTGGCTAGGCCAAAAGTTACACCCTTTCTAGTTAATTTTGTTTTTGTCGATTACAGCGCCATCTAGGCCGGATAAGAAAAAATTGTTCAAACAAAATTTTCATACTTTTATACGCAAAATCGGAATCTGCGATGTTTTTTTTGTTTTTTTTTTTTTTTTTTATTTAACGTTTAGTTTCTAAAATATTTGAACGTTCCGGGATTTTCCTAATAATATTGTAATTTGCAGAAAATCGAACTTCAACAAAACATTGCTTTTCACTCTACAATGCAATCTTAATGAAATTTGGGGTCGTAATAGCTATTTTTTGGGTTCAATTAGGCAACCAGATTAAAAATCAGAAGTCTCATAAAAAACTCATTAGAGTTGGCTGCTTCAAACATGCAACTGTAAAGGTCCCAAGGTTAAAGTTACTTAAGTCCGTCTTATGGAAATATCTTACTAGCAATTAATTCTGTAGAAAAATGTTTTTTCAACAACGAAGTATGTGCGGGTAGCTCAGGAAATTCAGTACAAAAAGTAACATCAAACTCTTTTCCATGTGATTCATCGTTTAGGAGATTTGCCAATTTAAAGAGTTGCAAGACTTATTAACGTACAAAAGTTGAAAATTTGTAAATTGCGATTACTCTTGAACGAGCTTATATTTTGTAAGTAGCGCAAAAATATAATTGTATACTTTTAAGCGTTAATTCGCCATAACTCAAAAACCAGCACAAAAGCCCTAAATCAGTGCAAATTTTAAGCAACTCAAGTAGTTGCTAAGTTCGAAAACTTAAGCATTTAAAACGTCATATATCACAAACGCTAAGTTGTCCCTGATCTGCTTTTGCTTGGTTTATTGGTGTAAAATCATTATCGAGCGTGTGTGGTGTCTGTGCGCGTGTTGTGTCATTCTCATACACAGTGACATAATCAGCACCATTTCAACGCATTTCAATTAATATCACTCATACGTCCGGTGGTACTACATACCTATTAGTATTAATAATTACATGAAGCAATGCGAGTGAGTAGATAGTATGCCTTTACCTATGCAGCGCGATAAATGCTGTTGCACTATGCAATCGCACATACATAAGTACTACATATATGATATACATAGATGTGACTGTATGTAAGTGTGCTGTGGTATGTATGGCAAAATATTTAAGCACACTTAATGCAATGGCACAAATTTTTTATGCCACAAAATCACTTAGGTGCGCTGCTTTCACACACTTTTCTGACAAACACATTTATGTGTACGTATGCCGTACACATATGTATGTATGCATGTATGTGTATCGCACATGTGTCTATGTGGCTTTGCAGCAATCGGCATTTATTTTTATTTGCAATAACCTTTAAGTAAAGGTTGTCTAAAGTAAGGTAAGTTAAGCCTTTTAACATTTTAGTTTATCTCTAGGTATTCAATGTTATAAAGTGAGGCTTTACGAGAGAGATGAAAAAAAAGCTACAACACTAATCAATAAAATGCTCCCTTTGGTATTTGTTGCAGCGTTTTGGGGGTGGCATGTGTTGGCAGTACCAGTATTGAATTCTTTAAATATGGGCGGCAATTTTCTAGTCAAGCAGCAAGCTGATAGGTGTCTTGTTCAAGATGTAGGTGTAAAGAAATCTCTTTGCGTATTTAACCTTTCTGATACAGTTTTCCTTCGAATATATAAAGTAATGTATGTTTAGACACCTCTAGGTTTGAAAAAATATCATTAAAAATTCCTTAACCCCCGGATTTTCTTCTGAATTACTTTAAGAGAACTTTCCATAGGACAGGGGTAATCGAAATATTATTTTGCAAATAAAATTTTATACATGAATTAACTATGCAGATTACATGGAGCAAAATGAGTACTATAATTTATTTCTGCAAAATAGCCTTTAATGAGATACTATAATGGCCCAATGGACAAAATTTTACCACAAATGTATTAAATAATTTTGGTACTTTTTGGACAGTTTTAGTACTTTTTTTGGTTTTTGGTACAGAATAGAAAAGCTCATTTATAATCTCTGGTACAATGAAAAACATAAAGTAAGTTTCAGTCAGTTTTTTGTCTTTCTCTTTGTGCTGTTTCCTCTTTTCAGCTCTTTGTTACCGCGTATTTTGTCATTTTTAATATTGAAAAATTTGCATTTAATGGCAAAATATTCAAATACTTTTTACTTTGTGCACATATACATACAAATACCTTTCTAATGGTGTATAATTCAAAGTCGTGCTCCATTTCGAACATAGTAAAAAAGGTAGGACAACTGTTTGTCTTGCGTATTAATACACGTATAGATTTGCAGAAAGTTTAATTTCGCTGAACTTCAACTTAAGGATTTCTCTAAAACAACTACACCTGAGAATTTGCATCAAACAAATTATCCTGTATATTTTAGGTATTTCATAATTTTTATGGCCCACATAACAACGGGTTAATACTACCTAACGCAACATTTTGTTGCGAATGCAAATATGTTGCAAATGCTTTTATTTGGTGTTTGTAAATTTTCTTGGATTACATGTGAGCAGTCTTTATGTAAATGAAACTTACAAATCGCTTACGGGCAAACAAAGAAAAATGAAATGAAAAGGATGGTTGCCTTTAGTCCTGCATGCAACTGGTGGTAACTGGCTGGCTATGCTGGTCATACTGTGTTGTTGATTATTTGTTTGCAACGTGTGCAGCACAAAAAGAGCACAATATTTACGTTGGGCATTTTAAATGATGCTGCTTTTTGTGTAGTCAAAAGACTTTCTTGGTAAAAAAGTAGGGCAAACAAAAAAAGCAATCACTTGCTTGAGTCTACATATGCAAAGAATGCACTCGGACTATTCATGTAGCTTCAAACGAAATTTAGTCAGATCTACTCATTCGTAAATGCTGACTTTAATCTTCTTCGATTTAGCAAATTGCTGAGCAAAGTGTAGTTTTCAATTTCCTCACGACAACAAAATAATATCAATGAGAGATTATTTTGGCCGGACAAGCTTTGTTACATTTATGTTTTTGAAGTCATTAAAATTCAGTTAGAGACCTGTTTTGCACCAATCGTTCTAATTTCAAGGTATCCTTAATGAAAGTGCAAAAGTCGCTAGTGTTAGTCATATGGCGTACACAATAAAAAATTATGGTTTATTTTTCTTACTTTTGATTCACTTTTGTATTTATTTTAAACTTTTTTGGTATTAAATTCCGATTTTTTTTTTCAAAAGTTTGAAATTTATTCCAAAAAAGTATAAAATTTATTCCAGAATAGTTTAAAACTAATACTTTTTTTGGCATTAACCGAGTTTGAGAGCTTCATCTCGAAACGGTTATAAATCGCCTCATAAATCTCCAGCACAAAGCAGTTACCAAAAAGAGGAAAAATATATGAAACTTTAATAATAAAATTGCAACAAAAATTTTGTGATTGCATTTGGAAAATACTTTATCCTTCGCAGCGAATAAGTAACATTTAAATAAGATATATTCTACTCTTATTAATGTTTTCAGAACTTTTTATTCATATTCATAAATTAAAGAACAAAACTTAAAGTTTTCATAATTTAATTGAAAGCTTTACTTTACCAAGTTTTATGCAATTGCTACATATGTACTCGGATGCTTACCAAGTAAAGAGTTTCAAAGAGCGCCCTGCTAGATATATGTACAGCAAACAAAGTCTTAAGAAATGCACACAAAGCACTTAAGCAATGTTCTGTAAACGAACGCACTTTCTTGTAGTCAGTATCCTCAGCTAAAGCAAAAAAAAAAAAAATATAAAAAATGGAAGAAAAGAAAACTAAATAAAAGAACAATTGGATATACAAAAAATTTCAAATAAACTTTTAATCAGACTCAACAAGAAAGTTGCAACAAATAAACATAAACAACAGCAACAAAGTACTACAGCCAGCATATGTGACGCAATTTTGTAGAGGAACAAACATTTCTATTTATTTTTTACAACAAAAAAAAAGATAAGTTTATGAAAAAATCGTGTTGCTATCAGCACTGTAAGACAAGTTTTACTAAAAATTTATTTTTCTGACTTTTTTTCATTCTAAAATTTTCTTAAGAAAATTAGGTTTATCATTATATCTTCGATGGTATTTTAGTTACATAAATGGATATCTCATTTTGCTGACTTGTTTGCTTTGCAAAAATTTTGGAGTTTAACATGCTTTGCATGACGTATGAGTAATATTTTAATTTAAACTCAAACCAGACATTGCCAATGTGCGCTGAACATTTTGAAATATTGTTCTATGAGGGTGAAAATCATCAAAACATGCTTTATTTTGTACCAACCTATTTTTATTATAATTTTGTTATTAATTGAAGATACTGGAACTTTTTTGAGAAATGAACATAAATTTTCAGGGTTGCCATATGATTTATTTTTTCAAAGTATCACTTAAACAATATACTTTAAAAACTATATTAAAAGTTTTAGACTCAAAACGCTGAAGAAAACTTTTTAAGAATCCTGCATAAATTTTTAGGGTTGCCACATGGTTGTTTTCAAAAACATTATTTAAATCTTACTTTTTTGAGCAAATTTAAATTTTTGACTGCAATCGAACCAAAAAATGGTTTAAGCAAAGCTAACAAAAAAAAAAACCGGGTGGCAACACCCAAAGTTTTGTACTATTGTAAAAAAGTTCATCTAAGTGCTTCTGAAATCAAAAACTTCAACTTAGTAAAAAAAGTAAGAATTAAATAAAATTTTCGAAAAAAACTATGCTACATACCTAACCTACCTACCTACCCTAAAAATTTATGTTGGATTTTTAAAAAGTTTATTTAATTGTTTAAAGACTAAATTTTTATTTTTAAACTAATGGACTAAGCAAAACTCACAAAAAAGCCGGGTGGCAACACCAAAAGTTTTTTACAATTTGAAATGAGTTTATCTGAGCCTTTCTGAAACCAAAAATTTCTATTTAGTCAAAGAAAAGTCAGAACTAAATAAGATTTTCAAAAATAACTAGGTGGCAGCCCTAAAAACTTATGTTGGAGCGTCACAAGGCTTACAGACAGCCCATTATCATAAAAAGGCAAACTTATTCTATAACTTTAATGAATTTGCCAAATCTCCTCAAGTAAATTTGACGGGAGACTAGCCAGACGGGAGAATGACAAAATGTTGCAAAAACAGTAATATCACAATGAAAATTGCAATTATTTTTAAAAAAGTATGAACTGATGGATAATCACTCTAATTTTATATTGATTCAATTATATAAATATAAAAGAATATGTAGAGTAGAACGGGGTAATGTCGTGCAGGGGGTAATGTCGTGCAGGGGGTAATGTCGTGCACTGGCTGTTTTAGCCCAAGGAATTGAATGATTTACCAACTGTTCGTAAGGTAGGGACCTGCTGACCTACTGAGCTTATGCACATAATACTAGCAATTTTCACCAGTTCGTCTCTACAGAGTAACCTTTTTTTCAAAACGAACGCTTTCGGGACGATAAAAGTGTTTTTTCATCGGGTCAGAAAAATAACTTTCCTTGCGGGAAAATATACCAGGTAAGTGTTTTCTGAAAGGAAATATCCTGCCAAAGAAAAGAAGTATTTGATTTCCAAAAAAATTTTGGGCTTCACCGAGTTATCGAAGTTTACCTTTAAAACGACCATTGGGGTAATGTCGTGCACATTCACTTATACAAACACAATTTCTCGCTACACAAATGTTGTTACACATGGATGTAACGAATGAAATTATCTTTCGATCGGATGCTTACTCGTTGCATTCGCTTGAGATGTACGGCTTTACGAGCATGTCAAAGTTGAGTGCACGACATTGCCCCGTTCTACTCTATAGTTATATAAAAAAACTAACAGGGAGAATGACACGCACTTGCGTTCTTTACAAAATTTTAAAAATGTTTTTAAAAAAATCGCAATAACACTCACTATCGGAAAACCAAAACTGACTAAGAAAAAAAGAATTGAGTCTCCTCTTTCTCTTAACTTTAAGTTTTCCTTTTACTAAATATTTAAAAAATTGACAGTTAGAATAAAAAAAATTTGAGCGGAGTTAGAGAGACCAACTACTATGTATGTTTACTCAATATAAATAAATTTTTTTCGAAAAGTTAATACAAAGGAACAGTAACAAAAATTTATATATAAATGTCGTATAAGTTTCTTTTATAAAATAATCCTATATGCAAAACAATCAGAATAAGTTCACTGAAGAGTGTTTAGGGACAGCATGGAGAGTGACTTTTTAGCACTTTATGTCATAATTTCATAGTCACATATTTAGAATTATTTTTTTTATTTCAATCTATTCTTATAGAAGCTCTAGTTAATTATGTGTATTATATAGTTCAAGTATCATGGTTTTGAGCCCGAGACATTGAATGGCAAATTTTTTGGAGAATTCCCCATAAATACATCTGCCACGAAAGTGCTCTCAGCTTGATTTATGGTTAAGCTCAACTTCTTAGGTAGAGCTTTTTATTACGAAAGATTTTGAGAGCAATCATAAGAACCTCTAGTGATTTATTTCATCCTTTTATGAATAAGAAATTAAGGTGTTAATTGAGATATTGCAACATTTGTTATGGAGCGCCATTCAATCCTTTGTAAGGTATTGGATGTACAACTTAAAAACCGGAATTTGACGGTGGATGTCCGTACTAACAAATATCGTGAAAGCTCGAACTTTCTATATATGTCATTTTGAAGGTACATTTGACAGCTGTCAAAATCAGTCAACAAAACAATTTTATCTTGTGTGCATCATTATTATTTTTCACGATGAATAACTTCGAAAATTGGAGAAAAAGACAGCATTTGCGGGAGGTTCTGTTGGGTCATTTTTTTGCAAAGAAAACTGCTGCCAAAAGTCATTTTTTCATCGGATCGTGACTGGGGATGAAAAATGGATCCATTACGACAACCCGAAACGCAAACATTCATATATGAAGCCCGGACAACCAGGACCTTCCCAGCCAAAGGCAAATATCCATGGTGCCAAGGTAATGCTCTGTAATGCTCACAGGTGACCTCTATCGAACACAATTAATACGTTTGGAGCTTGTCATCATCGAAAAACGCCCGGAAAATGCGACCAGACACGAAGCAATAATTTTTCATCATGACAACGCTCGGCCACATATTGCTGCCCCAGCCAAAAATTACCTGGAAAACAACGGAAAACAACGGATGGGAAATTTTGCCTCATCCGCTTTATAGCCCAGACCTTTCACCATCAGACTACCATTTGTTCCGATCGATGCAGAATGCCATATCAGGAATACGCTTCACTTAAGTTCAAGATATCGAAAATTGGATAGATTCATTTTTGGCCGCCAAGCCGGCGCAATTTTTTTGGGATGGAATTCATAAAATGCCTGAAAGATGGGGAGATGTTGTAGCTTCCAATGGACAATACTTTGAATAAAATATATTGTAACATTTTTCCACAATAAAGCATCAAATTTCGCTAAAAAATTCCGGTTTTTAAGTTGTGCACCCAATATTTTTATACCAAAAAACAAAACATGCTGTCAAATTTCCTTTTGTCATAATCGAAAGGAAAGGAACTATCTTATACTATATTTAAATATATGTGAGTTAATGATTTACATAGTTTTCTACTTTTTAATAAATTAGGCTTATCGAAAACAAGTGTAACACAAAATCGAAATATCTCCAAACATTTTGTTGCCTATAAAAAAATCAAATTCAAAATCATAAGTATGCATTGCTTAGGTATTTCATATAGAAAAACTTTATGCAAAAACTATTCGTAAAGTATCTACTGAAATGAGAAACATCGGAGCATTTCATTTTTTCTTAAATACAACATAATTTTAAAAATCCACTAAAAATGTTTTTAAATTTATATATTCTGTTACTTTTTGTGAATGCAATCAAATTTATTTCATAACAAACAAATTGTTGCTCATACGACATTTTAAGTTAAATATTACGGTTGATATCATATAAAACCACACACACAAATATTTTTTGACGACAGACCACATTATGAATTCCTAGAAAATATTTTTATTTTGAATTTATCTATTCATATTTAAATTAGTTATTGTTTTAACATTTTAGTTAACGTTAATTGAAAAAACATATGAGCAGCAGTTATTTGATTTAAGTTCTTTAAAAATATTTTAATACATATGTACATAATTAATTAATATCGAATAATGTTCTGAATAAATTTATAAAATATGCATACAACTCATATCGGCATAATCACAAAACTAAAATAGTCTGAAATCAATATTTTACATAAAATGCTATTTTAATTTTTTTCTTCTTTTTTTATAATAAATATTTTACAATTTAATTTAACCACAATGGTGTGGCTAAAAATTTCAAACAAAAGCTAGAAAA
Organism: Calliopum simillimum; assembly: GCA_951812925.1. Classification (NCBI taxonomy): domain Eukaryota; kingdom Metazoa; phylum Arthropoda; class Insecta; order Diptera; family Lauxaniidae; genus Calliopum; species Calliopum simillimum. The sequence goes on from OX638369.1 coordinate 100,283,914, forward strand.
TTAAATAGGTTTTAAATTTTGACTTCATTTAAATGTGTATATCGTTAGCTTAATATGGAAAAGGCGTATCTCAAATTTTTTCGAAATTGACTTTTTTGCATATTTTGGTTGGCCACTCTCTAATACACCTCTTTACAAAAATTAGGCACGATAATTTCAAAAATAGCCAAGTTATAGTCAATTTTGAAAAAGCTCTAACTTATAACAAAAAATTCTTGAAAGTAAAAAGCCCTAACTCACAATAATAGTGTTAAAATCACTCAGAAACTATTCGGTTAATTAAGCTGAAAACTTGGCAGTGAATGTAAGTATCTCAAATATGGAAAGGTTTTTATACTGTACACGAAGGTTCCCGAAGGTCATCCGAAGGTTTTCTGGTCAAAACGAAGAATATCTGGGTATACTAGAGGAAAAACATCTAAGGTAGATTATCAATGAACCTTATTTGATAGTTTTCTAAGACACTCGAAGGTTCTCGAAGGCCACCCGAAGGCTTGATAGTCAAAACGAAGAATATTTCGGTATACTAGGGGGAAAATATCGTTGGCGGATTATTAAAAAGGTCTATCTGGTAGTTTTTTGGGACACCCGTAGATTCCAGAAGTTCACCCGAAGGCTTCAAAATCAAAACAAAGAATTCCTAGGTATACTAGAATGAAAGCATCTATGGCGGACTATCAACAAGCCTTAATTGATAGTTCTCTAAGGCATCCGAAGGTTCCCGAAAGTCACCCGAAGGCTTCATAGTCAATACGAAGAGTATCAAGGTATACTGATGGGAAAACATCAATAGCATCTATGAGTTTAGTTGCTGTGGGTACTATATTATCATAAACTTTACCTGATGTACTATTTAATGTTTTAAATTGTTGTTACCTGCTGATTGTCACCACTTTTATGATAATCATCCATACAAAACATTAACATTTTCTTTAAAATTTTTGTCCAATCCAATTAAGTTTCTTTGTTAAGGTTTTAATTTTCGTTTTATATTGAATAACTTTAATTTTATTCATAATTTTTGATTTATTGTAAAAAGCCCTAACTCACTTTTTTTTAATAAAATTTTAAAATGAAAAGACCTAACACACAAAACTACCCAAAAAACAAAGAAAACAAAAAAAAAATCCTAGAATAAAAATTGTTGGTAGTTTTTGTTGCAAATTGCATTTAAAATTTTTTTAAATGTTTGGCGTATCAAATTTTATTCAGTTTTTTCCTTCTCCTGTAAAGTATTGAAAATGTGAGTTACGCCTTTTCCATATTAAGCTAACGATATGTTTGTATACTTGCGGCTAACAAAATACTTAGATTTACGAAAAAAAAAAAATGACTAACCCAAATATTCCAAATCTAATTTACATAGAGACAAGCGTTAATATATTTCATACACCGATGAAATTTATCTTCAATATGGTAGAACCAAAGTTAAGTTAGTGGTCTTTGGCTAATTTTTTCTCAAAATCCACCTAACTACCTCTGCCACGTCACGATTTTGAGACCATTTAACCTTGAAGACCAAAAATAAAGGTTTTTTGAATTTTTGAGGTTTTACAGGTAGAGAAAGAGTACCGCCAGCGGGCAGGGTTCGGGTGTGGGCACCCCCCCGTAACTTTTGACAGAAAACAAATGCGGCTGATCTGATAAATATTAAGCGCGTGTTATGACAGCACGAAGTTTTTGTGCATTTACCGGAGCAAACAAACGCATTTGCTTTTTGCTGGGAAGAAAACAATTTTTGAATAAATGTGAAAGCCAACACAAAAGTTTTTTTTCAATAATTTTCCAAGTGCGATAAATCGAAGTGAATCAACCGAAAAGCTGAATGCAATCTATATTTATGCAGTAAATTTTGTCATATTTTGTGATTCAAAATCGAATGCAACCAAAATGTTCACGCAACAAAATTTGCTCATTGCTTTTCAAAGTGGCTATCAAGGTCGAGTATGGGCCCCGAAGTGGTCCGGGTGTGGGCACCCCTCATTTTTTATTTAAAGCGTGTGTTTTACTGAAATATCATCGTGGATGCCAACGTTACTAATCTTAATGGTATTCTTATGCCATTTTACGCTTTTTTAGTGGAAAGGAAAGAAGCAATAGGCTCTTTAAAGATATCGTAGAAAAAAAGTTATTTTCATTAAGTGTGGGTATTAAAGTGGCATAAAAGTTTGCAAAAAATCTCGGTATTGAGTTTCCAGACAAATAGACCGAGGAGCAGGTATCGGGCATGGATTGGTATAAAAAATGCATGCTTGGCAAAATAGAAATGTCAAAAAGGGCTAGAAATTACGTCACCTAGCCGGTTTAATCTGTGAAACAATTAATCTGTCATCAGCCGAAGATAATCATGTTTGGTTTCGGGGCAACAGGCATCATGCCATTTGATCCAGATGTTTTCAGTGACGCTGATTTTGTTAAAGCCATTGAGCAGAAATTGTTAAATTTTTGTGAGTCAATGTTTCCGAAATAAGTTAATTTTGCATTCTTCTCCATTTGATTGCGTTTAATTTCATATTTTTTCTTTTAAAGCCGATTTTCTAACGGTGCCCACAACCAGACCAAAATTTTTTTTTGTCAAAAATGATCACTTCACTATTTTTTTGATATAATTTTTCCAACTGACGAAATCAATTGATTTTCTTCACCACTAGTTAGCTAAGGTCTTCAGCTTTCTATTGACACTTATATGTCTACATAATATGCATTTGGTCAAAAGTTATGAGTCGAAAACATAACTGTGCCCACACCCGGTACTCTTTCCCTACATACATATCGAGAAGAGGTAATTAATGATAAGTAATAAATCCTGATATAACTATTGAAGATACAACTCTCCAATTTCATCTCAGAGTCAGCATGATATGGTTCGATTTGCTTGATTCAACATTTGTCATTACCTCTTTTTCCATAAATGTCATCGTAATATTGAATCAAGTATGCTGTCTGCTAGATAAAATTGGACGACTTTATGTTCATTGGCATCTCCATGGTTTCGCAAGTGACCGTCAAACACATTTGAAGTAAAAAAAAGTCAAAATAGAAAGGATTTTTATTTTGACAATAGGCTTAACTTATAACCCTTCATTAGCTTTATAATTAATGCTCGCTATGATTTTGAGTAATTTTTCGTTTTCAGGATACTTATTGCAGAAAACCAAGGCGGTCGGACGGGACAAAAATAGAAGTGGTTTTCGTGGCCAACAATTCAAACGCGATTTCAGGGAAACCTCAGGCAATATTTCAATGTGTTAGAATATTGTGTTTTGATGTCTCTTAAAAATTGCTTTGATTTTACTGAAAAATTATTTGCACTTTTTTAATTTAATTTTAATCAGGGTCACACGGCACGAGTCGCGCGGGACAATTTTAAATTGAAAATTCTTCAAAAAACCAGAATTTCCCAGTGAATGTTGGTTCACCAATTTTTCCAAGGGATCTCATTTGTGCCTATCCATTTTGCATGTGAACGAAATCACAAAAATTATGAATTTTTTGTTTTTAGAGGCGTAGCATCGCTTTTTTTTCCAATGGACATTATTTGTCCTGGCGCTAATGTATCAAATCTCATTCATGTACTGTAAATATTTTCAGAGATATGATAAAGTGATTTTTGTGTGGGCGTGATACCCCTATTTTTCTCAGTATATGTCTTGTTGATTTTTACATATGTACCAAATCTTAATCATGTACGCTTAATAGTTTCAGAGATATGACGATTTAAATTTTTGGCATACGGTTTACCTTTCTGTGATAAAACCCATATGTAATAAAAAGTGGGGTTGAATAAAATTTTATTTGAAATCAGTTTTCGACAACGTGATTAAAGAAATAATGTATTACAACCTTCTTAAGTATTGTACACTCAAAAAAATTATTTGCAAAATTTGTTTTTCAAACAGCACGAAATGATAATAATCTCATGAAAACTTACGGTTTTTTCCAGTAAAGCAATTATTTTACTGAATTCTCATGAAAAAATAATGGTACCAAAGTTAAATATATGGCTTAAATTTTCAGGAAGTACAGAGACAAACAGTAAAAAATATTGAATAGAAAAGTAAGAAGAGTGCACATGAAAAAATACCAGTCAGCTCTGCAATATTTGCCTGGAATTATTAGCAATTATTACTGATTGACATTATAAAAAATTAAATTTAAATATAATTTAAATAAAATAATAAGCTATAGAAACGAAATTACCGCAGTAGCTCAGTGATTAGAACGTCGCATACAAACACAAAGGTCTGAAATTCGACACCATCAACATAAGATTTTTTTTTTTACTTTTATATTTTTAAAAAAATTTACTGTGTGTTTTCAGTAAAAATTAAGGTTTTTCTTTACGGGCACAAAGTGACTGAAAAAGCCAGTAAAAATTACCGGGATTTTCAATGAATTTGTACGGTTTATTTTTTTCCGTGTATGGTGCAAAAGAGAAATCAAGAGATGAAAAACTTATATTATGGTACAATAAAAACATTAAAAAGTGAAATTTGACAATCGTAAGTATGTATATTTCAAGTTTTGCCAAAATACTTATAATAATCATCAGACAAATAGTATACATAACATCAATTAAATTTAAAAAATGTATAGCCAAGTTTTGCATACTGAATCATTTTACATATAACAAAACGTTAAATTTTATTAAATCGGGCTGAAAGTTTACATAAATTTTGAAAAGGATATTTAGTATTAGACCAAATTCTCTCATTTAATGGTTGAAAATTACATTTCAGAAAATTGTGATGTTAGCAGGCTGTCTGAATATGAAAAAATCTCCTTAATTTGGTAACGCTTTTTAACAGCAGACTCTAGGTCTCTCCATTCGTTGATCGCAGCATCGTACTGCTTAAAATGATTCGAACAAGAAGCGGTAGCTTTATCGTTTAGTGTAGTGCATGAAATAATAGTGGGAAATAGTTTATTTTGTAAGCTACATACAGTATAGTCCATTTATCGGTATGAGCATCATAACGTTCAACTGTTTTCGTACCTATACCACCCACTGCATATAAAAATCCATTAGCGACTGAAACCTATAAATTAAAGAAAAAATAGATATCAATTACATAAGTTATGTTTTACATTTAATTGCGAAAAACTTACTCCAGGTAATTCGCGACATTCACTCATCGGTGCAATAATTTGCCACACATCTTGAACTGGATCGTAGCACTCAACTGAACTAAGTAATACGGAGCCTGTGGATAATCCACCAACTGCATAAAGTTTTTCATTTAAAATGGCTACGCCGAAATTTTTTCGACTTTCTTTCATGGAAGCCACTTTATTCCATTTGTTAGTTTCAGGGTTAAATTTTTCTACAGAACTAATTGAATTACTTCCAAATCCCACGCATCCACTGTCACCACCTATCGCATACAAAAATCCATTCAACGTAGCTGCAGCCAGATATGCACGGTGTTCATTCAACGGACTTAATTCAGTTAATGTCATCGTATTTAAGTTTAAGCACATTACACCATTTAAAATATCGCCTTCAGCATTTATTCCTCCTATAATATATAGACAATTCCCCATTAACACTCTACCAAACCCAACGCGATATTCCAATTCTTTCAAGCATTTCATTCACTTCCAACTGTATGAACTGTATTTGTACTTATAATGAATGAACATTCTATTGCTGTAGCGCTCTAATGATATGCCCATCCAAACTGGATTGGGTATCGTTAATTTGCATTCATTAGATGTAACGCTATCAGATGATAAACGAGATTCCAAAGCTTCAGTATAAATTATATGACATTCAATTGAAGTACAAATCGGCTTGACGTGTTCAATTAAAAACGATCGTTTTAGTAATGACAATCGCACTAATTTCAGCAATTCAACTTTATGTTGCTCACGTTCAATGGGATCGTGCTGCATCCATATCATTAAACTGTTAAACACATCCTCTTCGGCTACAATACGAAACTCATCGCAAGCCAGCAATTTACTCAATTGCTCTAAATTTAAGTGTAGAAACTCATCTCTTCCAGAAATTTTCTTGATATTCTGCAAGCCGTACTCTTTAGCTTTTTGTAGAAGATGCTCGCAATGGTATTGTTCCGCAAAGCGCACATATTTAAAGTAATTGCTTGGATCGAGGTGTTCTGCCATGAATTTTTCACAAGCCGTAACTACATCTCTCAAGTGTAGCATGTCCGCTGTCTTAAGCAATTCAAAAACAATATCATCACTGATGACTATACGTCCCTTGTAGCAATACTCAACCAAACTTTGTAATATATCGCAGTTAATATCTGGTATTTTCACTATTTTTTCATGCCGCAACCCATTGAAATAATCACTTTGTTCCGAGAGAACAGAACGATGCGCTTGAATTATTTTCTCTTCGTTGCCAGCGATCAGCAAAAGATCACACAGTTCTTCATTTTCGCACTTTTTCCACAATTTTTGTAAATATTTTTCAGCGTGACCTTCATTTATAAATGTTGTAGACATATTGTTTTTACTTTAAACAGAGTGCGGGGCAAAAGGACTTGATGCTAAAGGAAATATCACTTTGGCAGACGGCGATATACTGAATAAGGATGGATTTTCAATGCGATTATATTCTGTCTTTTCAAATTTTATTTCCATATAGCACATACACAACTACCTGCAATGACAGGAATTGTGTCTTGCATTTAATATGTTTTCAGGTATGAAGGGTATTCGTACCTGCATCTAATTATATACGTATAACTAAATTCGCACCTTGGCATGCACCTAATTTTTACACAGCCCAAGCAATTTCTGCACATTTCTACTGTAGCAATTTGGTGTTTACTTTAATATTTTAATATTACCCTAAGCTTATGTACAGTGCTCATGAACAGGTAAGCGAAATACAATACGTTTAACATAGCATTTTTAGGGAGTATGCTAACACTTAATCAATAGCCGCATTTGTGAACAAAGTCTGTAAATATGGTAGATACTATTATCTTAGGTCAGGAATAGTTCTTTTTATATAATTACACGCAGAAAAATCAGTGTCAGCATTAATGAGCTGAGTGGATGAACATGTTAAGTGACATTTCTTAAAAATTATAGAAGAAACAACTTGCAACCCCGACACTGCACAAATCAGCTGATATTTCAGTAGTTGATCGTTTTTTTAGCGTATCGCAAAAATTTTCTTAAAATCAAATTGAAATGTGAAAATTCTATATTAAAAGCAAAATTTAGGTACATATTTTCAGTATGTTAAATTGTAGGACGTGTTTTTTCTCATTTAGAACAACTAATTTGTATAACAGACATTTATCTTTCCATAAAAATAAGAAATCTTTGCAGTTTGATTGTTTGTTTAAAGTGTGCTGCCGCATATTCTTAAAGTTCGAGTCCGACAAAGCTCACTGGCAGAATACGCATGCAAATTTTTTTGCAAGGAACCACATATGAAAATCAAAGGGACAAATATTGGCAATGCAAGGAAAGCAATTGTTATTTTGAATGCAATGTATTCAATGAAATAGTATCGCATTTGCAAATTCATCTTGATTTTTTTTTAAAATATCAAATGCCCCATCGAAGAATTTTGATAGGATATGTTTTCCGCTACAAAGATCATATTTCAACAATAGGGCAAAAATCCAAATTATACCTGACATACAGGAAAACTGGCCGTATATGATTGATAAAGGCATTCTTTATGAATATTGGTTGGCATATTATTTTCGAAAAAATACAGATTTTATTATTGTGCGATCTAAGGTAAGTTCCCAAATGTCGCGCTTACTCTCCTTTTATATTTATTCGTATATCCTTAATTTTTAGTTCGGGACAACAGTTGAAACAGTCGAAACTAAAAATCAAATTCCATTACCATGGATTGCAATTACACTATGCAACAGCCAAACCTCCCAGTGAATGCCACTATCCACTTCATATGTAAAATGGGCTGCTGATTCCGAAAATTGCATTATTTTTTTTTTTTCATGTCGTTTTCGAGATATCGGTCATTTTTGGTTTTCAGACCAAAAAAAAAAGATAGTTCCATTTAAATACAAATATTTCAAGAACTAATGTTTGTATTCAAACGTAATATATGTCATATTAAAGATAATTAAATTGCCTACAAATGATGTTCACATCACTTTTTGGTTGGTTAGTTATTTTCGGCGAAATAAATTGATTTCTAAAAATAACATTTTTTTTTTTCAAATAAATTAACAAAAAATCAAAATCAACTGCAGATTTATACAAGAAGAAATAAGTTTTTTTTAGAAATCAATTTATTTCGCCGAAAATAACAAACCAACCAAAAAGTGATGTGAATTTCATTTGTAGGCAATTTAATTACCTTTAATATGACATATAATACGTTTCAATACAAACATTGGTTCTTGAGATATTTGTATTTAAATGAAACTATCTTTTTTTTTTTTGGTCCGAAAACCGAAAATGACCGATATCTCGAAAACGACATGAAATAAAAAAAAATTAATGCGATTTTCGGAATCAGCAGCCCATTTTACATATAAAATGAATAATGGCATTCCCTGGGGAACAAATTTTTACTCATTTGTTGCATAGTGTTATCATTAAGCAATATACGTATTAGGGCAGTTCAAAAAAAAATTTTTTTTCGAATTTCCAAGATATACTTTGGCATCACGATCTACATCATGACAGAATATCCCAAAAAATTTTTCAGATTTTTAAATTCATATTTAAAGGTGGCTCAAAGCAGAAATATATTTTTATTATTTTTTTTTTAGCATTAATTATAAAATGTTGTCAAGCAATTCGAAAAATTTGTTTTAGAGTAACTTAAAAACATTCATTTTGTTTGGTTTTCAATGAACTTTAAAACCTACGTTGTAATTTTGACAAAAAAAATTTTACACTTCTTAAAAAACGAAAAGCTGCCCTAAGAAGGCGAAATTTTACGGTTTTTCAAAGAAAAAAGTCATCGTGCTTTAAACGAAATGGACATTTTTTAATTTAGAAGATCTCATTCAAAAGAGCTCTTAAAAACCTTCAAGACAAGACATGTTAAGACTTTTTTGGGCCAGCAGGCTCGATGACATAACGTTTGAAGCATAGTAATGCAGCCCCGTAAAAGGCAAAACGCTTTTTTACTCCAGAGAGAGGCATCTTACAAAAAAGTGCCCAGGGCATAAAATGCTTAGAATCATCCAAGGAACAAGAGTGAACTGTTTTTTTTTTTTTTAAAAAAAGTTTATTAAAAATGACGTTAAAAAAATTTTTTTCTAAAATTAAGTAGGGAAGACTAAGGCACATTTGACACACAATTTTCAAAGGCCTGTATCTTTGAAAATTATTGCACGATCTTAATACTCTTTACTGTTTCTGAAACGTTGATTATTTAAGATTAAAACCAAGAAAAAAATTTTAAAAAGACTGTATTAAGAGTACTTTTTCAGATTTTTTCAAAAAAAGTCATTTTGTCAAATGTGCCCCAGGTACGGGGCACATTTGACATTGCAAGGAGTACATTTGACACTCACAAAAATAACACAGAAACATTAAACAAAACATTAATACATGTATTGTTTTTCATATAAATACAAATTAACGGAGACTTATTTTATATATAAGAGTGAGCAGTCGATGTCAAATACGTATTTAGTGCGTGAACGTGAAGTTGAGGCTAGATTTGTTGGAGTTGGTAGTTTAAACTCAATTGCACTCCTCAAAGTCAGGCAAAAATCTTCCACTTCCGGTTTTATAAAAACCCAACTTAATGGTGAAACTCTTCTCAAATAACTGATCTTGTATGAGGTATAGCCAATTAAGTACTTACTTCTACAATTTCTCCCACATAAAAAAATGGGTTTTTGGATTTTTCGCCAAATTTCCCAAGGACAATATATAAGCATAAAGTACAATTTCCAACAATACCCTTAATGAAAACATCAACATAAAATGTATGATAAGACCCAGTTTGATGGAAATTTCTTTGGTGTGGATTTTGGGTAACACCATCGTCACGGTGCTCTTAAACAGTCGATAGGTTTTTTGGCTATGTGGAGAAAATCTGTAAATGGGGTTTCATTTGTATTAGTTTAGTGGTTTGAAAAATGCAAGCCCCGAAACCGTAGCTGATCATCCCCGTATTTTGCAATGTTGAATCCGAATCCGGCCTTAAAATTGCTGTACCTTATACAGTTTTCGAGATATCTACGCCTAAACAAGGAAAAAAAACCGATGCTATGTTTTATTGCTGTGTTTTGGAGCTATATAACAGGACGTATATCCGTAAATTCTGATGCAGAAATGGAAAGCTCTAATCAATCTTCTAAGCCTAGTTCAAATAATGTCGATATCTTCATTTTTCTCGGAGATATCCTTACCTAAAAAGTTAAAAAAGTGCAAAAAACGTGTTTTGTCATTATTTCAGTCTATTGATATAATTTAAATATGATTTTAAAGAAAAAAATTGGAGCTTTCAGATAATGTATCGAATTCTGCGTATGAATGTTCTATATTCTAGTTATATAGCTTAAAAATATAGCAAAAACGGTATTTTTTCCTTGTTTAGGCTAAGATATCTCAAAAACCGTATGAGATATAGCAATTTTAAGGGCGGATTCAGATTCAGCATTGCAAGATACATTAAATATAACTATTTTTATATTTGTTTGTTGCGTTTTTGTTCCCATTTTTTTTTTTTTTTATATGGGATATGTATTTTTGCGATATTTCGCGGGGATGATCAGCTACGATTTCGGGGTTTGCATTTTTCAGACCACTAAGCTAATACACATGAAACCCCATTCACAGATTTTCCCCACACAGCCAAAAAAAATATCGACTGTTTAAGAGCACCGTGTCGTCAAGATATCTGCAGCGCTTTCACATGATGGGGCGTATTTCAAATCAATTTGAATATTATTAAAAACTTCGCATAAATGATGAACTTTGATGTCAATATGTTTACTTCGGGAATTCATCCATCCAGATTTTCAAATTAAAATAAGTGGTAGAGGTCCTGGAAAGCATTTATTCAAAAATCTTGTGTTGTAGATAAAACAAAAGTAACAAATTATAATAAATCAAATGAAATAGATTCTGTTCGGAAGTCGGGGTTTCTCTTTGGTTTCCGATATTAGAAATAGCGTATTTAACTTTTTTTCATCGCCATCGTGTCTGTTCGTTTTCATTTTATAGTGACATACCATATATTTAAAAGATAAAACTAGAAAATCTTTTAAAATACACAAACTCGAACGTCAAATGTGCCCCTTCGGCAAAAGTCAAATGTGCCCCAAAATCTCTTGAAGAATTAAAAATATTTTATAATTTTAACTATTTGACCTTGACAAAAAACACTTTTATTCTATTAATTATAAAGGTTAGTGCTGCCAAATTGTCATACTTACTTTCAAAAAACAATACAAATTTATTTGCAAAACCCTTATGATCAAGATGCCGAAAATTACAAAAAAATTCACAAAAAGTTAAAAAAGCGTATTGGCGCGGGAGGAGTCGCAAGAGAACTGCCAAAGTTCATTACGTTGCTTCCACTCTAATTAGTTAAGTTTCTGCATTTCAGGTTTTTGGTTCGAAAGGCGCGTTCACACCGAAAATGGCAAAGTCAAATGTGCCCCGGTGTCAAATGTACCCCAGCTTACCCTAAAAAAAAAAACAATTAACACTTGTTCCTTGGATGATTTTAAGCATTTTATGCCCTGGGCACTTTTTTGTAAGATGCCTCCCTCTTGAGTAAAAAGCGTTTTGCCTTTCACAGTCTTAACATGTCTTGTCTTGAAGGTTTTTAAGAGCTCTTTTGAATGAGATCTTCTAAATTAAAAAATGTTCATTTCGTTTAAAGCACGATGACTTTTTTCTTTGAAAAACCGTAAAATTTCGCCTTCTTAGGGCAGTTTTTCTTTTTTTAAGAAGTGTAAAATTTTTTTTGTCAAAATTACAACGTAGATTTTAAAGTTCATTAAAAAAAAAACAAAATGAATGTTTTTAAGTTACTCTAAAACAAATTTTTCGAATTGTTTGACAACATTTTATAATTAATGCTAAAAAAAAAAATAATAAAAATATATTTCTGCTTTGTCATGAAAAAATTCTCTATTGCATTTTTCTGCTAAGCATTTCTTGTTTTTATTTTTCTTCGTTTGGGTAAAAAGTCAAAAATATTATTTTAATGAAAAATTTCAAAATTTAGAAATCATTTTCTGCATATTTTCGTGTACCAAATATGCAGAAAAACGAAAAACAAATTTTAGTACGATTTTGTATGGGAGCATATTTCGTGACTTGTGTTCCGGAACCACAGCACTTAAGTAGGAAGTCGAGTTTGCTTAACTCGATAGGCAAAGGTGAAAATTTCGCTTTTCAATAATGCAAAAAAGCAAAAAAAATTTTTTATGAAAATATTTTCAAGCATTTCTTGTCTTTATTTTTCTGCATATGGATGAAAACTTTTATGAAAAGTCCAAAGTATTTTTTCAATAAAAAGTTTTTTCAAAATTTAAAAATCACTTTCTGCATATTGTCGGGTCCCATACATGCAGAAAAAGGAAAAAAAAAATTTAGTACGCTTTTGTATGGGAGCATATTTCGTGCATTGTGTTCCTGCGCTACAACACTTATCGTGTTTAACTCGGTAGGAACGCAAAACTGAAAAATTTTTAAAGTTAATAAACTTTAATTTGGAGTATGAATGTTTTATGAATAAACATTTTGGGCCTTATCGTAAATCTGAAGGGAGTTCCATTCTCTCCCTCCCGGGGAAGGAGCACTGGAAGTAGTGAATATTTCATGAATGGAAACTCCCCTTCCTGCAGGGATACTTTTTTTATTTTAATATCGTTGACATTTTCAGAAATAACCAGTTTGCAACGCTGTGTTTTTCCAAGAGCGTTGACATTTTACACAAAAACAACATCTGGCAACGCTGAGTCTTTCCCATATCTTTGACATTTTGCGCAAACATCCAATCTGAACGCTGATTTTTTCCAATTTAGTAGGCATTTTGCACAAAAAAAAACATGTGGCAACGCTTTTTTCCATAAATCGTTGACATTTTTTTCCATTTTCCACTGGATTTTGACAGCTGACTCATAAAAAAAGATAAACAAGAAACATCAATTGCAAAAGAAGAAAAAGAAGCAATTGATGCAGTGAAATTTAAATGAATGCTTTGCTTTTTAAAGTAAAGGTCTTTTTAATCATTTTTGTGGATTTGAAAAATCAAAAAATTGCACCAAAAAATTTCCGAAAAAAAAAAAAAATAAATTGAAGTGAAAAGTAGTTTTGGCAGAACCATTATAAATTGGAAACGCTTGGATGGATATTAAAAACTTTAGTGTCATATGAAAGCTATTTCAATAAGCTTTAAAATTGTTGTACTAAAGTTTTTAATTTGTCAAACGTTATTTATAATTATTCATTTATACTTTAGTACTCCCGAGCAAAAAGTTGAGGAGCAAATTTAACAAATAAAAGTGAAAAAACTCGCTCCCAACTTATTGCCGATTACATAATTTTTCCAGTGAATTTTCCCTTTCCACGAATTTTTTTTTGCGATTGCAAACCAGGGAGTTAGCGAATAAATTCTCGAGAATATTTATTTACGATAAGGCCCTTTATGTTCATATTTAAGGTAATTCAGATTCGTATAAGCTTTGAAACATATTCGAAATGATTTTGTGCTAATTTATGATGAGGATGGCTTTAATTTTTGAATGTAAAGAAAACATGCAGATTCTTTAAATGATGTATTAAAATTTTTATAAAACAAAAAATGAAAATAGAATAATTAATTCAATATCACAAATAAATATATAGGGTGTTTTTTTTAGGGGTATAGAACTTCGAATTGAAATAAAATACAAGAAAATCGTTTTAATGTCCATCAATTTGGCTTTATTGGAAGGATAATTTTATGTCATTAATGTTTAAATATGATTTTGGGCATGTGGGCGCCGCGGCTGGCTCGAATAAAGCCAATTCTACAGGTCCAATTTTCAACCACTTTTTCGAGCATATGGGGCCGTATGTCGGCAATAACGCCACGAATGTAGGCTTCCTGCTCATGATGAAATGGCAAACCAAACTGAATAAAAATGACATTAAAGTTGCCAGATTTGACCACAAAATGCCAGTTTTATCTCTATTCGAAAAACAAACCTCTAAAAAAAACACCCAATAAAGCCAATTCTGCAGGTCCAATTTTTAACCACTTTTTCGAGCATATGGGGCCGTATGTCGGCAATAACGCCACGAATATTGGCTACCTGTTCATGATGAAATGGCAAACCAAACTGAACATAAATAACATTAGAGTTGCCAGATTTGACCACAAAATGCCAGTTTTATCTCTATTTGAAAAACAAACCTCTAAAAAAAACACCCTATATATGGTTGATTGTTAACATGTATCTTATGTTTTGAATACGGGTAAGTCAAAACAAAATTTGATTTAAAAAATTCAAATTTAAGAAACATTTATTAATAGGATGTTGCTTTTAAAATTTAATGACACCCTCATAGTTTACAGCGTAATCGTGGAAATCCCCAAAAGGTTTCTTCATGAATCAGCCTACACTTTAAAACATTTCAGTAATAAGCTTCGATGCAAGTTATTTAAAATTTAAGGCAGCTATGTTTATCCTTTCTCATACTATTGGGTAGAAAAGTTTTAGTTTTTATTAATGGCCGCAAAAAATTTGTACTAAAAATTTCAAGCGAAATAAAAAAACAATTATAAAAAAATCATCAATCCATCTTAGATTGATCAAATCAACAATCAAATGATTTTAAAATGCGGGTTTGCTTGGATTACATCTTTTATCAATTGTACGCACATACGCATAAACCTTTATACGCACACAAAGATAAAGCAAGTACAATACATGCCTACATACGCATATGTACACGCAAACATGGTGTCAACATTTCAATTGTGGCTGCAAATAAACACATCAAATGTTTCATCGGGGAGTTGTATGCATGCATGATTTTTTGTTGTTGCTTATGCATGATTTTTGTTGTTGTTGTTTTTGTTATAACATTCGCATATAAATATGCACATAAATAAATTTATATTGTTAACACAAAACAATGTTTCTGTGGCATTGTAATTGCATAGAATTATATATTTAAGCCCAGTAGAAAACAAGGCAATTCGCTTAGTGTGAGCTGTCATGAAAGAGCAAAAAAGCACATTTTTCAACTTATTAGTGGCCGTCTAATCGTCGTTTTGAACTGTTGGACGTACATATCTGTGGACTTTTACCAAAACAAAATAACTCGAGACAAAACAATTTTCCAGGATTTTAGTTATAAATATAAAATTTAAATACGCTTCTTTTCCTCACATCAAGTTCTCCTTTCTTTCACTCATTGAGGCTTTATAATGGTCAATTGTTAGTCTTTTATGTATTTGAATTTATTTTCTTTTTTCTTAGAATGTTGTTTGAAACATTTGTGAAGTTTCACATTTTTATTTGACATTTAATGTCTTATAGTGAAGATATAACAGCAGATCATACCATTTTAGCGCGTTAAATGAAGAAGTAGACAGGTCAGAGGGAGTTTTAAGATGATTTAGTGGGCTTTCGATTGAAACATTTGTAGGGTTTCAACTATGAATTTTCACTAAAATGTATGATTGTGAAGCGCAATTTAGGGTGAACGTCGAGTATTTTATAATTGTCATATATGAGGAGTGCAAGTCAATGATGTGAGCGTGGTATAAAAAGTGGATGTGAGTGTTTGGGGGCACTTAGCTTATTCACTTGGATGGAAGAACGTGTGTTTTCTTTAACTTTTATTATCTTTTATTCTTTTCTTTTGAATTACATGGCATGAATTCAATATGTTGTGTGACAGTGGTGAGCACTAAGTGCCAAGAATCTTTCTTTAGCCGGCGAGCACTATGAATAGCCACCATAGTTGATACAGTGACTCCACCCAGATAAAACTGGACACAGATCATATAAGTGTGTCCCATAGTTCACGCAATATTTAAATTTTCCGCCATTTGTGCGTTAAAATGTTGTCAACAAGAAACAAAAAAAAATAATTGACGGTTGATAGTTTAGGGTTAATAAAAATTAATTAGAAGATAACGTTTAATGCTTTATTAACGAAGTCCATAAACACCATTGAGAAGCAGTTTTTAAACTCTCCTAAAAAATTGCAAATTCCGAGTTAAATTGTTTTGAGAAAATACCACAGCTTTGTTTCAGCGCTCTAACTACTATGTTAGTTTTATATGTATTGTTGGCTAGGAAGTGCCACGCCCACTTACAACATTCAAAAACATGAAACAGTTTTAACTACGTTTTTGTTTCACTTAGCTCTCGCTATATTTATTTTAAAAACGTTAGTAGTTTTCATCATTTCCTTTCACATACACATACGCATATTTACTGTTCATACACATGTCAGCACAAAGGCAAATATAGTTAGTTAGTTATATTGTTGCTATATATGATGTAGGATGATTCATGTATCATTTGTAACTGTAAATGTTAAACATGAGCTCATAAAATATGAGCTACTCCCTTTTTACTTATATACTCGTACAAATGAAATACTTACTTACTAAGACATATGCAGAGAATTGTATTGTGTTTCGTCATGTTAGTGTATCTACATAGTATATGTTTCATACGCTAAACTGAACTTGGTATCCTTTATGACTTCATCATTCTATCTTAGTTTTGTACTGTTTCTGCTGACCAACTGACCGTGTGCCCGTCTATCTTAGTGTCTGTCTGTCTGTCTTTCTGTCCAGCCCCAACATCATCATTGTCGTACGTTGATGCTTTGTCTGTCCATCCGTTTCATTTATCTAAGCTGTTAATCAATCTATGTGGTCGCTTTTGTTGCTGGACATGTTGGTGCTGCATTTATCTGCTGGTATGTATTTATTAGGGTGACACTTATTTGTAGAAATTAGTATCTAAATAATAGTAAACATTAAATCAATTTTAACAACATAAATCAAAAAAACCTGCAGCAGGTACACTGAGTTTCACACAAAATGTGATGACATTTGTGCACGGCCATCCATTAAATTTTAGACTCTTAAAGTGTAGCAAAAATTGTTCAAAATGGCGGTCGAATAAAAGACAAGAAAGGCATCGGAATGAATATAGCGCAGTTTAGCCATCCCAATCAAAACAAATTTCACTAGAAATCAAACAGACAAAACGAGAGTTGAGCTTTTGATACGTTTGTTGAAATAGGATGCATTTGATTTTCCTTTTAAGCATAAAATCAATTTGAACAACATAAAGCACTTAAAGCTGCAATGGTAGTAGAGAGTTTGAGCAAAATTTTTTAATATTTGTACGCGGCCATTAAATCTTAAATTTTTTAAGTGGAGACAAGACTGATTAAAGTGACGCTTACATTTAAGATATTGAAGGCGTCGAGGCGAAGTCAGCGAAGCTTAACTTCTCTTATCCAAACCAAATTAGGCTCGAAATTAAGCAGCCTTAACTAAAATTCAGCATTATGTGTAAAGTTTGCTCACATTTCTAAGCAACCATTTATGAAACTTATTTTTTCTTAAAGCACACAAAACGCTTTTTAATATGAATTTAACTTTTGTTTACCAGAATGCATCGAAGCGCTAAGCAAGGATTTCACATTCTTTAAAGCCAATGAAAAATATCCAAACAAATTTTATGCATTTTTTGCAAATTACCACCCTAAAATTTAATAAATCGCATTGTTAAATAAAATTTGAACGCAGCCGTGTTGGCTACAAAAGTGATTACAATGAAAAATTATCACTTCCAACCAGAAGACCACAAATTCGCATCCTCTGTCATTTCACTTTAGCTTATGCACCCACCCACCCCCGCGCACATACTGACAGCTCAGCCTATTTAAGCACCACCACCAGCACCACCTACATTGTTTGTTACACAATTTCATCGTGTTGACTGTCGTTGCCATTTTGCGGTTTTGCCAAAATAAATTGTTCTTTTTTGATTTCATTTTTTTTTTTTTTTTTTATTTAATTTTTGGCTTACGTCTAGAAGGTGTGACAATTTTTATTTTCGTATATCCTTTGGAAGCGGAATTAATTTCTTGGCAACGATTTGGTTGCACTGCTGCCGCCACAAATAATTGTTTTCACTTTGTGTTCATATTTCATTTTGTGCAAAATGTTTCTTTTGTGTCAAATTTATTTTTTTTGTTATTATTAACATTATTACTTTTTGATAAGAATTTTCTTAAAATTTTATTACATTTTAAGATGTTGTGGCGACGGTATATCCACAGCTTTTGGACTTTCTTTATTATTTTTGTTAACGCTGAGGTTTTAAGCAATTGGTAGGGTACGTTAGAAAGATGTTGACAATTTAATGTTGTATTTTTCGGAAGTAATTGGATATTGAAATCTTTATAAGCATTTTTCTCGAATTGTTGGTTTTTGAATATGACAGTCTTTCACCAAAGGAGCGATATTTCCATCTTAATTATTAATCTTAATCTTAAACTAAACATTTTGTAAAAGATTCTTTTCCCATTCCGCAGAACGCCCCAAAGGCACTTTCGTTTCTTTCTTTGTATATTCTTAAAAGCTGCATCTCGAAGAAAAAAACTTAAACTTTCAATCACCTTACCACGTCTTACAGCTAAACATAACCTAGTCTTGTTATATCGCTTCAAAAATAGTGAAAATCTATGTTTTTAGTACTTTAAAGATAGGATACCAAACCAATTCAAACCAAACCAAACCAAACCAAACCAAACCAAACCAAACCAAACCAAACCAAACCAAACCAAACCAAACCAAACAGAACCAAACCAAACCAAACCAAACCAAACCAAACCAAACCAAACCAAACCAAACCAAACCAAACCAAACCAAACCAAACCAAACCAAACCAAACCAAACCAAACCAAACCAAACCAAACCAAACCAAACCAAACAAAACCAAACCAAACCAAACCAAACCAAACCAAACCAAACCAAACCAAACCAAACCAAACCAAACCAAACCAAACCAAACCAAACCAAACCAAACCAAACCAAACAAAACCAAACCAAACCAAACCAAACCAAACCAAACCAAACCAAACCAAACCAAACCAAACCAAACCAAACCAAACCAAACCAAACCAAACCAAACCAAACTAAACCAAACCAAACCAAACCAAACCAAACCAAACCAAACCATACCATACCATACCAAACCAAACCAAACCAAACCAAACCAAACCAAACCAAACCAAACCAAACCAAAGCAAACCAAACCAAACCAAACGAAACCAAACCAAACCAAACCAAACCAAACCAAACCAAACGAAACCAAACCAAACCAAACCAAACCAAACCAAACCAAACCAAACCAAACCAAACCGAACCAAACCAAGCCAAACCAAACCAAACCAAGCCAAACCAAACCAAACCAAACCAAACCAAACCAAACCAAACCAGACCAAACCAAACCAAACCAAACCAAACCAAACTAAACCAAACCAAACCAAACCAAACCAAACCAAACCCAACTCCTTAACATAAAGTAATAAAATAATGTCAAAAATGTAATTCACAAATAAAGGGTGATCCACTACGAGGTCTCTTTTCCAACTGGGTTGTTTTTGACAGCTGTTATATGTCAAATGGCTTGTCCTATTGACGTTTATGTTCAATATTCAATTCGACTTAGTCATCAATATACTTACTCCTGAACAACGTTTATTAATTGTGGAAACTTACTACCAAAATCAGTCAACAGTTAGGGAGTGTTATAGAGTTCTTCAACATCATTTTGGTCGTTATGAGCGTCCAACTGAGAGCACTATTCGTAACACCATCACCAGATTTTGAAACAATTTTACACTATTGAACATTTTTCATTCAATCAGCGTGCATAGAGCCCGTAATTTAGAGAATATTGCTGCAGTAACAGAAAGTGTTCGTGAAACTGTGAACAATCCATTCGTCGCCGATTTCAGGTTTTGGGCATCTCTTATTTATCATTGTAGCGTTTCTTGAGGCGTGATCTTGGTTTGAAGGAATATAAAATACAGCTCGTACAAGAATTGAAACCGCCTGATCTTGATGTACGTTTAAATTTCGATTTATGGGCCTTACAGCAGCTTCAAATTGATCCATTGTTTTATCGAGAAATTGTGCTTAGCGACGAAGCTCATTTCTGGTTGAACGGCTACGTTAACAAGGAAAATTGCCGTATTTGGGCCAATGAACAACCAGAAAAAATCCAAGAGGTTCCAACGTATCCCGATAAATGTACTGTTTGGTGTAGTTTATAGGCAGAAGGCATCATTGGACCGTATTTCTTTAAAAATGCAGATGGAGCACATGATACGGTCAATGGTGCTTGCTACAGAGCAATGATCAATGAATTTTTACTGCCAAAAATTCAGGATATTAGTATAGCCGACCTCTGGTTTTAACAGAATGGCGCAACATGCCATACAGCTGGAGAAACAATTGCTTTACTGAGGGAAACGATCGATGGCAACATCATCTTAAGAAATGCTCCTGTTAATTGGCCACCAAGATCATGTGATTTGACGACATTGAATTACTTTCTTTGGGGATTTGTCAAATCACTTGTTTATGTCGACAAACCCGAAATTATTGACGCTTTGGAAACCAACATAACTCATGTTATTCAAAGAATACCGCCCGATATGCTCGAAAGAGTTGTCGAAAATTGAATCCACAAAATGAACCATTTAAGAGCTAGTCGTGAGCAATATTTGACGAAATAATTTTTAAACATTGAGTTGTAGGAACCGAACTATCATTCCAAATAAAGATTTGCACCAATACATTGATTTTTTTTTTTTCTTTAGAAAACAAAGTAAGAAGCTCTTATTGGATTAGCCATTAGTTTATGTTAAAATTAATGGATAATAGTCACTCATACTTCATGTTGAGCAAAATACTTCTTAGACTTTTTTAGTTATTTATAAGTTTCTCTCCGTGTATGTTCTATTGGATCATACAAACTATTATAAATTTCAAACGTCATCTAGGATTATTTACCCTAAACTCTTATTTTGCTTTGTCTTTTTTAATTAATCTGTTGCCAACAAAGAAAATCTTGCTGATCCTTTATACATTGTTCTGCTAAGATTAAATTCGCACATTGGTACTTTGCACCATGGACACATTTAATGTGTCTCTGTGGGAACATTTTAAGTGAATTGAAATCAATTGTTCAAAGTTTGACATAATGTTGAACTTAGGTTAAAGGCCGAGGAAAAGTTTTACTAAATGTACCTAATTTGTAATTCGCAATTACTACAAAAGAAGAGAGCACCATTACAAAAAACTTTTTTCCAGAAATAGAATTTTTTTTTGTGTTTTTTTAATGCGTTCCTTTATTGCGACGTATTTTTGTCTTTTGATGATAGTTATCGATTCTTAAGAGTTCGACATCTAGATATCATGAATAGTTCCAAACTCTAATTGACATATTCTCTATAAGTCCTTGCCCTTATAAAAAGTATTTTATAAGTTCTATATACATTGCTATTAAAATTCAATTCTCTTTGATTAACTTTGTAAGCAACTAAGTATGAAAATTTTATCCCAGTAGCATTGATATCAAATACGTTAGAAATTGTAAAGTATCTGTATTAGTTAGTTAAAAAATCAAATTTGAGCTTTGAACACGGATTTAAACCTGGGTACATTGAATGGTTTATTTTTTTGGAGAACAGTTACGTCCCAGTGTGCCAGACGGTTCAAATCTTCGCTTTTTTATCAGTAACGGATCCGTAACGGGTAAAAAAGCGAAGATATGAACCGTCTGGCACACTGGGGTACTTCATTTACAAGATCTCATAATAAAGCACATAAATGCCATTGGCCATTTGGCATTCAGGAAAAAAATATGCCAATATAAAGCACATCCCATTCATTTGCAGTTAAAATCATTTTATTTCAACATTGCTCCAGTAAAAACTTTTTCGCCCAAAAGTGCCTTGACGCAACTTTTTTTTATAAAATACACGTAAAAACAAAGCATAACTTTTTAAAAGTCAAAATTTATTTTTTCGTTAAAAAACTTTAAACTACACAATTAAACCGCACTTGCTACCAATTAAAATGTAATGTGCTCAGCTGAGTCAAACAATCAAAAAGGAGCAAGAGTGAAAACAAAAAATGCAGACATACCATACCAAAACTACTACAAAACCACGTCTCGACGACGCACAGTAAACGCGCGCCACTAAAAACTTCATTAGTTGACCAGAGTTGCCACAAAATTAATTATGCAATTTCGACGCAGCTGTAGCGCTGAGCAGTGAGTGCCAGTGCTGACTTTGAGACCAAAAAGCAAGGGAATAAAATAAAAAGTAAAAAAAAATAAATCGTAAAAAGGCCAGCAAATGTACATAGAGAGAAGGAGCAGAAAGCCATATTTTAAGTGTCCACCGTGCTACTATTTTGCATATAGTTTAATGAACTCTCACAGCAGACGAAAGCAGCAGCGACGAAATGGTTGCGCACAGTGGATTGGCAATGACTGTACTTCACGGAAATATCCTTGAGGATTAAAATGATGTTATGAGTATAAAAAAAATGTCTCTACTATACTCTGAGCCAACTGGTTTGAATTTAACTAGTTTCGAATACTGAGAACTCTTAGCGCCATCTAATGAAAATTTTGTTAGCATATAATATCACATAGCTTTGGTACTTTGTTAAAGTAAACCTTAGGTACAACGTTCCTGCAAAACAATGGACTATTCCTAAACTAGTTTGCAAGATACTCCATGGGAGAAACCAACTAGTCCAAATTCTGGTACCATCACATATGAAGTTCTATTTACGTTCCATATTGTTTGTCTTCGGACTTAACCAATTGTCTCCTTATGCATTATATTCGGAACAGAAAAAGGTCAATTGCCTCCTTTTGCATTAAATTTGGAACAGAAAATGGCCAATTTTTTTTTTTATTTTATTTATGAATTTCAAAGAATTTAATTTAATTACACAAAAACATCAAATGTTTTTTAAGCGAATGTGCTTAAGACTTTGTTATATATTTCATTGTCTTCCGGGTTCAAAGCTCAGTGCGTATGAAATCTTTTTTATTAATTTTTGTATTATGTGATACGTGGTTCAATATAGCGAACACATGTTTCATTTTCCGCCCCGAAGACTTCAGACAAATTGTGAAAGAAATTAATGGAAATTTTAAAATTAGAATTGAAAATCACAGAGTGGAGGATTTGAACTCGGATGTCTTCACGCAGTACAAATCATTAGACCGATACACTATCGTTCTTCACAGTCGACGAACTTCTAAACACTAGAGGAATAGTGTCAGAAGTGGGCACCTTTTTGTTTTGGACTCATAACTTTTGACCAAATGTATATTCTACAGACATGAAAATATCAATGAAAGCTAGAGACCTGAGCTAACCACTGGTGAAAAAAATAAATTGATTTCGTAAGTTGAAAAAACTATATCAAAAAAATAGTGAAGTGATAATTTTAAACAAAAAAAAAATTTGGATCGGCTAAAAATGGAAAAACATGAAGTAAAACCCAATCAAATGGAGAAGAAAGCAAAATTAATTAAATAATTTATTTTGTTTAAATTGACTCATACAAATTCAACACTTTCTGCTCAACGGCATTAACAAAATCAGCGTCACTGAGAACGTCTGGATCGAATGACATCATGCCTGTTGCCCTGAAACCAGACTTGATTGTCTTCGGCGTCATTGCCAGATCAATTGTTTTGAAGACTAAGCCGGCTAGGTGACGTAATTTCTAGCTCTTGTTGACATTGCTCTTTTGTCAAGCATGAATTTTTTGTACCAATCCATTCCCGCCATCTGCTCCCCAGTCCACTTGTCTGGAAACTCAATACCGAGATTTTTTGCAAAGTGCTATGCCGCCTTACCACCCACACTTAATGAAAAAAACTTTTTTTCTACGATATCTTTAAAGGGCCTATTGCTTCTTTTCTTTCCACTAAAAAAGCGTTAAAAGGCATAAGAACATCATTTAAATTAGTAATGTTGGCATCCACGATGTTATTTCAGTAAAGCACATGCTTTAAATAAAAAAAAAGAGGGGTGCCCACAACCATCCTAATTGGGTGCCCACAACCATCCTAATTGGCTGCCCACAGCTGACCTTGACAGCCACTTTGAAAAGCAATTAGTAAATTCTATTCTGTGAACATTTAGGTTGGATTCGGTTTTGAATCACAAAATATGACAAAATTTTTTGCATAAATATAGATTGCATTCAGCTTTTCGATTGATTCACTTCGATTTATAGCACTTGGAAAATGATTGAAAAGTACTTTTGCGTTGACTTTCGCTTATTCAAAAATTGTTTTCTAATCTGTCTGTTTGCTCTGGTATATGTACAGAAACTTTGTGTTGTCATAATTCGCACGTAATATTTGTCAGAACAGCGGAATATGTTTTCTGTCAAAAGTTACGGGGGGTGCCCATATCCGACACATGCCCGCAGGAGACACTATTCCCCTACATAAATAACGTTAAAATTTTACTGACACAATCGATACTACTAATGACGAATTATGCTTTATATTCGGTCCATTTTGATTCAAATGACCGACTTTTCATTACATTTGGACCATTTTTGGTACAACTAGACCAAAGATGGGTCTGTTGAGGCAGTTGCACAATGAATTCAACGTATAAGTTGAATACAGTGATAAACAAAAGCAGCTACAGAAATGACGTGACACTTCACAAAGTACAAAGCAATTGCAAGAACCATTGAGCAATTTCCAATTATGACTGGCAATTATGTATAAATAGAGCTCTCTGTGAATATACGAGTTGCTTAAGTCAATTTCCAATATAATCCACTCCACTGTACACCAAATTATCGTTGTCGTCTGTTAGAAAAAAAAAAAAAGAAACTTCCAGTCAGCCAAATGGGCGTATCGTAATTATGTTGATGCAAGCGTGCAACTTGGAAAATATTAATAAAAAATATGCAAACAGCACGAAATGAAATAAAACAAATCGACTGCTAGAGAATTAAGAAAAAAAAAAATAAAAAAATTTCAAAATATAAATTCAACGGCATCAGCAAATTGTGCGTCAACGCTGTGGCACTACAGTCAATTTGATCTTGATGTGGCACTCATTAATCTTTGTCACTCATTGCGCGTTGCCCAACAAAAAGCATAATGTTAAATGAACTCAAATTGCATGATATTTTATCGATACTTTATCAAGAAGAATGTCATCTTTTCTGTGTCTGAGAACTTGTGTCCAATAATTCTTCATAAGCAAAAATTCAACTCTGTTTCAATGTTTAAGACATTCAGCAATACTGACACAAACGGGGTAGTTTGAATTAGAACTAAACAAAAATATAACAAAAATTTCTTAAGCAAAGCTTATAATGATCAGCTTTGTGGAATAACTAAGTAAACCCCTATTGAACCAATCAAAGAAATTACTGTGAGATGACTAACGAATATTTTCGATCAGCTTATATGATGATGAAGGGGTCAAAATATGTCCGAGGTAAGCATGCCTGTCGTAAGAGTGCGGGTGACCAGGCAGGATGTGGAAGGGCGTTGACAAGGCAAGTCGATGCCACCTTAAAATAAGCATCTATTCGAAATTCTGAAGCGCCTGACACAGAGTGGGCAGCTCCCGGATCAGCTTTTATTCCAGATTGGGTGGCTGTAATTGAAAGTGAATTTGGCCACTACATCTGAAGCCCTTGCCGGATCCAGCCTTAAGCTTATAATTTACTGCGTGGTGCGTTCAGAGAAGATTATACTAATGAAGCATGGATCGAAATACGATGGAAAATGTCTCTCCAAGTGGTTTTGGTGGTGCAAGAAACATGCATAATTTGGAATAATTCTCCTATAATCGGAACCAATATGATTCGTCAAAATTTTAAAATCCTTTCGATGAAAACTCGAACACGCATCGGCTCTTGGAATGTCCGAACTCTTAATGATACAGGCAAAATACTCACATCGAGCCGTAAAAGAATTCCACAAATTAAACCCTGAAATATTGGGATTAAGCGAGTGTAGATGGAACGGCGCCGGTGAGTATATACTTCTTGACGGCGAAAAGTTTCTATACTCCGGTAGAGCACAAAATGACATCCACAGGGATGGAGTTGGGTTTTGTTAAGTAAAAATGCAAGTAGGAAATGAGCGGAAAATATTTTTAAACATTTCAGTGGTCATTTTAGAGGTCGCCCAAAGTCATTTCGTTCAAAATGAAGGCATAAAAAGTTTTCGGCTTAGCGTAACCCTTTCGGGACCATAGGGACATATGTGTCCCAAGACAAAAATAAATTATATTTAAATCTATATATAAATAGGCAAACGAAATCGGTTAGGTCCCTGTTTCTATACCTAAATCTCAACCGATTTGCTTGATTTTTTTTTTGTTGGAAAGGTTGTGAGGAGGAGCAGTGCAAAGGACTACATATTTTTTTAAAGTGGGCGGTGCCACGCCCCTAAATGAAAAAAACGCTCTCACAGCTAAACCGCTGCATCGATTTTAACGAAATTTGATACGGAGGTAGGGTTAGCATTAAGGAATGATAATATAACCATTATGTTTTCCAGTGGGCGGTGCCACGTCCCTAAATGAAAAAAATGGTCTCACGGCTAAACCGCTGCTTAGATTTTAACGAACTTTGGTACGGAGGTAGAGTTAGCACTAAGGAACGATAATATGACCATTATGTTTTTCAGTAGGCGGTGCCACGCCCTTAAATGGAACAAACGCTCTCACAGCTAAACCGCTGCATCGATTTTAACGAAATTTGGTGTGGAGATAGGGTTAACACTAAGGAACGATAATATGACCATTATGTTTTTCAGTGGGGGGTGCCACGCCTCTAAATGAAAAAAACGCTCTCACGGCGAAAATACTGCATACGATTTTTATGAAATTTGGTACAGATATAGAGTTAGCACTATATAGCACGATAGCATGATTGATTTTTATGAATTTTGGTATAGAAAAATATCAAAAACTGTTTGCTCTTTAGTAGGAGTTACACGCCTCTAAATGGAAAGTACGATATTGCAACTTAGCTGCTGCACCGATGCAGATAACCTGAACTCTAAGGAAGAATATTAAAAGCTTTTTGTGTTTTATCGACCAAGGAAGGGTATAAAAACTTTTTCCTTTGTTTTGTGGTCAAATCGAAATGGTCGAATTTTGGCCACAAGGCGAACTCTAGTAAGTAAGAAACCGATATATGTAATTTTGACATTTATCAGTTCCTTAACGCTTCCTTTATTCCTATTAAATCAGAAGCACCGTTATTTTTATATGATCATTCTAATGTGACAGTTTGTGTGGTGAACTATTGCTATACTTTACAGCAGAATTTATAGGTCTTTAATTATTCTTAATCATGTTATAGTGTGAAATAATTGTTGCCATGTAAATAAATTGTTGTTTTATACATTAATTGAACCATTATTTAAGTTTAGTATATTGATAAATCATTAAATTCAAAATGGGACACCGGTGTCCCTATGGTCGTTAAAGGTAACTTTTTAACTCACTTTTGTAATACAATTTTACCAATTTTACAGGCAATCAAAATACAAAAACGTACTTTTTGACACTGAATTCGAATCCGAGGCCAGAATTGCTCATATACTTCAGGATTTTGAAGCTGAGAAAGCGCTGTTTTCAATCTTGCGGTGTAGTTCCAGGAGATGGTTTATATTAATTCTTTTGATGGCATCAATTAGCCCTAATTTTATCTATCAAACCTTAGCTTCAAATTTTTTCAATTGAACCCGTACTTTCCGAGTTATCACCCTTTGAAATAAGGGCATATTTTCCCCATATAAAAATGTATGGGGAAAAAGTCTCCCTTAACGATCACAGGGACACATATGTCCCAGAAAATTCCAGAAAAACTGTTAAAATTTTTTGAATTTTTATTTTAAAATATGTTTTCTGGACGCTCAATAGACCATTATAAATAGCTAACATGGTTGCATAAGCTCCCAATTCCTTACGGTCCTGAAAGGGTTAACAACCGCAATTATGATCGAAATGAGTTGATTTATCAGCCAAAATTACCAAAAGCCACGAATTTTATCGTCTGAATGCCGTTTTGCTCTTTGTACTTAAAAGTTCATTTCGAATAAATCAAACAAGAAAGTATGACCATTGAGAAAAAAAACTTTTCGTAAAAGATTTTATTTTAATTTTGCCACGAGATATGTGTATATTACTTTAAGTAACTTCTTCCCAAATCTTGAATTCCGCAGCCAACAAATTATATAAAAATTTCACATTCTTTTGCAGTTGTGTTTATCCATTTGCACCATATCATACATGCAAAAATGACTCCTCGATTTTTTTCCCTGCACGTGAATCAAAAAGTTTTCAAACGAAGTAAATAAGAGTTCTTCAATGGTTTTCCATTCCGAAATTGGATGGCTACTAATGAAGGTGGGAGATCTCCTTTTTTCGAATCCGTAATAAGTTTTTTTCCTATCACGTCACAGTTTTATGATATCATGCTTCAAAGTACAAAAATCGTTATTCCGATAAATTTTTTAAGCAATACCACACTTACAGTAAATGGCACAATTAATATCGGCCAACGGCATCCGTTAATCATAAACTAATTCATTAAACTTTACCTTGAAACTTTTTCAATTTAATGATTGCTTTTCCAGTTATAAACCATTGAAATAAAGGTTTTTCAACACCATATAAATGACAATGTTATGTTATACATGTATGAAGATGGGAGCTGTATTTCAATATATGATATCTGGGAAAGTAAGGATCCAATTGGAGAAGTGAAAACGCCAAAATGTATAAAGAAGTTCGTGGTTATTTGATGCACTTGGATGAATAAAATAACACATTATCCTAAAAGCTTTCATATTACAGTGCTAGCTACATGAAGCCATTAAAGGTTTTCAAACAAAAAACCGTATTTACAATACAAAATTTGTTTCATTGACAGAAAAATGGCGTTTGGCGGAGACAACAATAATAAAAGTTGAAAATCATGACTTTTAGGGCAAAACTTCTACTCTGTATCACTGAAATCAGATACGGGGAAACAGATAAATGCATTTGACACAACTATTCATGAAATAAACAAAATCAGTGGACGATTTTTGGAATTTGTCCAAATTGTAAAATTTTAAATCGACATTTCGGATAAATTTTTTCATCTAGCGCTTGTATTGAAATCCCTCAAAGAAAATTTTATAGAATATACAAAAATATTCTTCGGATAATGGTACTAGGGGCCACCGAAAACAAGAAATGACTGAATCTTGAGAACAATCCGCTAAAAATACATAAGTAGGTGCATTAACTGCTAAGCAGATATTGTTTCGGAGAACAAATATCCAAATGTTTGGAAAAAAGTTGATTGTCCTTAAAAAGTTCCCATAATTTTCATAGTTTTATTTCATATTTGATTATCTAGTCATATGCTCCGAGGCCTTAATTACAGATGATACAATTTGGTTTTACTAAGTATGAAGTATCAAATTTGGAAAAATATCTCGCTTGTATAGGTAGCTTTTTAATGAATAGTTGAGGTATCAAAGTACGTCGTCTAATCGCTAAGAAAAATTAACAAAGAGAGATAGATAGAGAAGTACAGACACAGAATAACGACCGACATTAAAAGTGACAAAGGTTATGAGTAAGTGGATAATATAAAAAATGAAGACAAGAAAATAGAGATAAAATCCAAAAATTCAAAAACAAAAAAACAAACTCTGGAGAGTATATTTAAGTATAAAGCACTCACTGCCCGCTGCTAAAACAAAAGCAAAAAAGAAAATAATTAAAATTATTATGAAATAATAATCCCAAAAGAAAAAATCCATTTCGCTCGTCATTTTCGTCCATCGCATGTCTATAAGTGCGAAAGAGAAAAAAAGCACAATTAATGAATGAAAAGAGACAAAAAGAACGCTCACATACAAAAATGATAAAGTTAAATCCTGTGAGAATTAACTGTTTGTCTGAACTTGAGGGTGTACGTCGGATGGATGATTCATTTTAATTAAATGACGACATTAATGACGTACGCCTGACAAATGAAGGGATTTTCTCTTTAAATGTTCAAATGAGAATAATATGCGCGCTCTGTTAAAATGTGACACCAGAAAAAAAGTGTAGCGAAAACCAAATAAAATTCACACAGAGCTTAAAACATCAGCAGACGACAGCGCCGGGATATAAGCATTTAAGTTATATATGTATTTGACAATAAATGCTTTAAAGTTTCCTATGAGTTGAATGCGCAAGGATAATGGCACTAAGGACTACGCGAACAATATATGTTAAATACTTAAAAAACCCCAAACAACATATTCTAACATTGGTAAAATCTTGCTCTGTAAGCCAAAACGGTTAAGAAATTTTAAGCAATTTAAAAATGTTGATGAAGCCAAATAATTTCGCAATGTATTTAGAAGTCCGAAATGTTAAGGAAGTCTAATGGCGAAAAATTCTAAAAATACAGAAAAAGTACGATATATTGAAAAATCTCAAAAAGATAATCAAGAAATGCAAATAAAAAGGTCGAAAGCTGTTGGATAAAACTAACAGGATTTCAAAAATTGTTTAAAAAGTTGGAAAATATTCACAAGGTAAATAACTTTGAGTAAAAATGTTAAAAAACTCAAAAAATATAGGAAAGAGTTGAAAAAAGTTAAAACAGCTGGCCAAAATTCCTAGCAGCTGGCTATAAGAGGTTTGACGAATCCATTATAAAAAAAAAAAAAAAATGGCGGATCCAAAATGGTGGACGAAGAACTGCTAACTTGCATTTATTGCCACAAAAGTTGGTATATCGGAGCTTTTGATGTTGCTTATAACTAAAGCAGCCAAATTATTTTGAGTGATAATCAGGATATTCCTACAAAAAAATTTGGAGTTTGATATTAACATCAAGTAAAATACACCAACATTTCCAGTTTACGATTTTCAATCTGTTCCAAACATTACGGGTACATATCTGAGCACATGCTGTAAAGAAATAAATATCTTAATTATTCGTCCTCAATCGATATTGCTCCCGAACTTTTTTTAAAGACATATTTTTCCTGAAAATCAGTTTTTGGCCGGAAATCAGGAGATATTTCAGCAGAACGCTTAATCAGGAGAGAAGATTAGAAATCAGAAGTGTCCTGAAAAAATCAGTAGAGTTGGCTGCTTTACTTATAACGAACCTGGAATCCATTTTTCGAAATACAAAATGGCGGATCCACAATGTTTAGTGCAAAACTACATTAGCCAATAAGAAATCAGTAAAAATGTTGCATCCAAAATTATGGATAAAATATTCCAAACATCATCTTTTTCCACTAAAGTTTGGTTTTTTAGATAACACAGTCCTGCGATAAAAAAAAGTATGAGATCAGAGTAGGTGATTCTATAGATCTTTTCTTGCTGAATCCGAATATGACCTCCGATTTGCTCCATCACGTATGAGATCTGAGTTATCCTTGATTTAAAGTGCAGAAAACGCTATTTTCAAACATATGGCTTACATCCTTAAAGTAGTCTAGTTCACTTTTGAAAGCGACATTTACTTCAATGGGTGATATCTCGGAAACTAATGATTCAATTGAAAAGGTTAAGAGTGCGCTTTAAAGAGAAAGCTCGGGGATATTCAATGCCGCTATCAAAAGTGAACTATACTTTTTCAGGATGTACGCCATATGTCTGAAAATAGCATTTCTCGAACTTTAAATCAAAGATAACTCAAATTTCAGACGTCATGGAGCAAATCGGAGGACATATTCGGATTCAGCAATCAAAACTCTATATCACTTGCTCTCATTTCATACTTTTTTAATTTTTTTAAAAACGCAGTACTGTGTTATTTATTAAGAATAAGAAAAACTTTAAAAAAGTTCAAATAACTTTCAGGGAGGCACCTCGGGGCAGCCATTTTTTTACAGGTTTGGAGAAAATGTACACTGAATACGATGCATGTAAAAATCAGACATGATTCCGTGGGATCGTTACCATTTGTCGTATTTAAGGCCAATTTAACAATTTTTTTTGTGTATATGTATATTTTCATGAAATAGTTGCCTGCTTAGTAATGTAAATTGTAAACGAGACAAGGAGTTCCGGGTTTGAAAAACAAACTAAATAAATCTTCACTGTCGAATTCCACTTTGTTGCATTGAACATTGACGAACAGAAAATTTTTATTTTCTTACTACAACGCTTTGTATTTAAAAAAAAAAATACATACTTCGAAAGAATAGGTGAACTTTATACTCAAATGAGAAGAGTTTTTTAAGCACAGGGGTTCATTTGATTAAGAGGTCAAACGAAAAGGATCATATTCTAAAGTATTATTTTTTATTCACAGTTATAGAGAAATTAAGTGTTGCCTGAACATTTTATCATCCTCTTATGCCATTTGAAAGATATTAAAAAAAATGTCCCAAAACATTACCTACTAATGAAAGCACTTTACTCTTTCACTTTCTCCCTCTCTATACTAAAAACTAATTTGCCTTCAAAACTTTTCAAATATGAAACAGCCGCTTGCAGAATACTTAAAAAGTACTTTTCTTTTTCGCACCCTTCAGAAAATGTGGAAAAAAAGTAATGTTAAGAAGTAGAGAGCCAGCATAAACTTTGTGTTCACACTTTAGAGTCACCCAAAGCTACAATAACTACGCTGAACCACAGAAAAAAAGAGGCAACTACTATTAGCCAACAAACAACAAGCCACAAAAAAGGAAGAAAAGTTTTAAAACTTTTAAGGAAATCTGTGCAAAACTACCAAGGAAATCTCTGATACACAAAAAAAAAAAAAAAAACTAAAGGGAAAAATACAACAACATGTAAGGCACTAAAGTGGATAGTAGTTAAAGCATGAAAAAAAAAACAACGCTGGCAACGCTGTTCAAAAATATAACCCAACTGACCTTCACCTAAATACAAAATGGTAATAGTGCAGTTGCAGCGTTTGACAGAACTGGGAAAAAAAAGGAGTGATATTTGTGGCGACACATAAAGGTATCATGTGTAGTACACCTAAGGGAAGAGACATCAAAAATAGCGCTAGGGGCTACGGAAAAGTAGAATAATAAGAGTTGAAAAGACCTTGTGAAGCACTTTTACAAATGCACAGACACAAACACAAATTGATATACCCAGGAAACAATTGTAAATCGAAAAATGTGAATAAAATCTAAAAATGGTAGAAATGGAAAATTGTGGATAAAATCGAAAAATGTGGGATTAATCGAAAAATGTGGACAAAATCAAAAAATGTGGATAAAATCAAAATGGATAAAATTACTGTGGAAAAAATCAAAAAAAAAAGATAAATCGCATACTGTGAATGAAATCAAAATATATGGATCAGATCGAAAAATAAGAATGAAATCGAAAACTGTGGAAAAAGTCAAAAAATGTGGATAAAATCCAAAAATGTGGGCAAAATTTTAAAAATGTGGACTAAATCGGAAAATGTTGATGAAATTGAAAGCTGAGGAAAAATTCATAAAATATGGATAAATCGCTTAATGTGGATGAAATCAAAAAATATCGATGAGATAAAAAACATGAATAAAATCGAAAACTGAGGAAAGAGTCAAAAAATGTGGATAAAATAAAAAAAATAAGAATGAAATCGGAAACTGGATAAAATCAAAAAATGTGGATAGAATCTAAATATATGGATGAAATCGAAAAATGTGGATGAAATCGAAAAATGTGGATAAAATCGAAAAATAAAAATTAAATCGAAAACTGTGGATAGAATTAAAAAATTTGGATAAAATCCAAAAATGTGGATAAAATCAAAAAGTGCGGATAAAATCGAAATATAGGGAAGAAATCGGATAATGTGAATGAAATCGAAGAATAAGAATGAAATCGGAAAATGTGGATAAAATCATAAACTGTGAATAAAAGCAAAAAAGTGGATAAAATCAAAAAGTGTGGATAAAATCGAAATATGGGGATGAAATCAAATAATGTGAATTAAATCACAAAATAAAAATGCAATCAAAAACTGTGGATAAAATAAAAAAAAATAGATAAAACGCATAATGTGAATGAAATCAAAAAATGTGAATAAAATCGAAAAATTGTGCATGAAATCAAAAAATGTAAATTAAATCGAAAAATATGAATAAAATCGAAAACTGTGGATCAAATTAAAAAATTGTGGATAAAATCAAAAAATGTGGATAAAATCAAAATATGGGGATAAATCAGAAAATGTGAATAAAATCGAAAAATAACAATGAAATCGAAAACTGTGGATAAAATCAAAAAATATGGATAAATCGCATAATGCGGATGAAATCAAAAAATATGGATAAGATAAAACAATATGAACATAATCGAAAACTTTGGAAAGTCAAAAAATCTGGATAAAATAAAAAAAATATCGTTAAAATCGAAAAATGTGGATATAATCAAAAAATGTGAATAAAATCAAAAATATGGATAAATTCAACAATTGTTTATATTTTGGAAAAATGTGGATAAATAACAGAATGTGTATTGATTCAAAAATTATTGATATATCGGAAGTTTTGCACAAAATCGAAATATGTGTATTAGGCCGGGTCAAATTTTTTTGCAACAAAAAATCTACGAAAAATTCTAAAAAACTTTACCCAAGAAACCATGGGTTTAAAATCAATATCGAGCCGCCGTAATTGCGTTGAAAATTTGATGTTCTACTTTAAAATACAATACAAAAATTAAAAAATTCAAATACTTTTAATAATTTTATATGAAACAAGAATAAAAAAATTAGAAGTTTTCCTTTTTCTTATTGTATTTAAAAGTAGAACATCAAAACTTCTACGCAATTTACGGTGGCTCGATATTGATTTTAGACCCATGGTTTCTTGTGCAAAGTTTTTTAGAATTTTCCAAAGATTTTTTTGTTGTTATACTCTTTGCCAATTTTTTGTCTCCCGAACAAATTGACCCGGCCTAATGTGTATGAAATCAGAATATGTGGATTAAATCGAAAAATATTCGCTACATCAAAAAATTTCGAGAAAATCAAAAACTTTTTCGTTCGTTAGCGCCAAAATTTTATCGAGGAAAATTCTTAAAATTTTGCTGGAAATTTCACAGATACAAAAATGTTTGCTTGGCATATATAAATACGTATAAATGCATGTATGTATATGAGTTCATACGATAGGAGCGTTGGATGCAACGAAGCGGCAAAAATACTAGTGACATACCAAAAAGCACAAAAATTGCTTATAACTTGCAAGAGTTGAAGTAGAAGGGAAACAACAACAACCACTGAGAAACGGCTTACATTTTCCGACAGCATATGCCAGGAAAGTAGGCAACATTTCTTTTTATGTCCTCCACCCCCGCACCCTTTTAGATATTTATTTAAGTGATGCTGCTGCTTAAGTTGTCATTGCGTTAATGAATGCTTACATTTAACAAGAAAATGTGGTACGGAAAGGGCGTAACGGAGGGATAAGAAAACTGGGCGGGAGTCAGCAATATTAAGCTAAACACTTTAAAAGGAAGAAAAGGAAATGTGTAATGAAAATGAGCAACGTAAACCGAATCAGAGAGAAACACATTTAATGAAAGAAAACTATAAGTTTTTCGGCACCCAGTCGGTAAAGGCGAGACGAAATTTAAGAAAATATATCAAAAATGTAATATTTAAAAAAATTTACAAACTTGAGAAATGTCAATTACATCTCTTCGTGGATGTATGAAAATCAAATCAAAAATCTTGTTAAAATCGGAAAATTCTGAATAATTCGAAAACACTGAAAAAGCGGAGATACTTTCATTATTAATAGATGAATTGGATTAAATTGAAAAATTTTGATGATACCAAATTGAAGAAAGTTTGATATGATCGAAAAAAACCGACAATATTGAAAAATCTGAATTAAATCATTAAATGTAGGTAAAGTAAAAGAAACTTTCAGGATTTCACTCCAAGTTAAACTTTTTTCACATCAAATTGATCTTTTCTTAATTCAATTTAAACTTTTCCAAATCAAAATAAACTTTTTCCAAGTCAAATTAAACTAAAATGACATATCTCTGCATCTATAGCAGCTATCGTTATGGAACTTAGCACATATATAGATTTTTATTGTGTCTACATGAAGGTGCAGAGATACATATATCGTTTTAAGTGCGTTTTTTTGCAAAGCTAAATTTGATTTGGAAAAAGTTTGTTTTGATTTGATAAAAGTTAGAATTGATTTGTATGTACATATGTATGTATTCTCCTTTAACTCCTAGGAGGAGCATAAAGCCAATACGAATTGATTTGGAAAAAGTTTAATTTGATTTGGAAAAAATAATTTTGATTTGAAAAAAGTTTAAATTAAAACGGAAAATGATTAATTTGTTGTCAAAAAGGTTTAACTTGGAGTGGAAATCCTGTATAATCCAAAAATATGGATTAAATTTAATAGTACCTACTGATTAAACTGAAAAATGTGGATTAAACAAAAATATGATGATGAAATAAAAAAATATTGATTAGGTCAAAATAATTTAAATTTAATCACAAGATACGATGAAATCGAAAATGTTGTTTGAATTGTAATTGCGAGAGGGCTAGATAGCGCAGATCTTTGTGAAATGCGCTACGTAGATAGTTTGCTCTGAAATGCTATTGGTTCAATCCTGAAGCACCCAAGGATGCCTTGCTTTTGAGTAAAAAACCGTTTTTCCGATCGCGTAATTAGAAAACATAAAAAAAATCGAAAAATCGAAAAATATTTAAACGCCAAAATTTTTGTAAAAACATAATCTTTATTTTTAAAGCACCATTTTGTTATGAAAAAAAGTTATGACCAAAAAACATATTTTTTCAGTCAAAGTGGGTACAATCAAAAGTGTTCGAATGGTTTTCCACGAAATAAAAAAAAAAAATATGAAGATGTCGTTTTTAAGAGTCCTTTTAATTACTGATTCGGTTTCAGGATAATTTTATGTGGCTTCATATAAAATCGAACCAGTCTAACGTACATATATACACGAAAACATTAGAAATTCAAAGAATGAAGTTAATGTTGAAAAACCGTCACGTCGTAGCAGACTTTGGAGTTAGGGAATTGAGAAAAACTTGTCTTTTTCTTAATAAACAATAGATATGATGAACTTTAAACACTCCTTTCATATTGATATAATTACGTAGCAAAGCCCAATTTTGTTCATTTCTAATAAAATGTCAACCAATTCATATTATGACAATACCTTTACTCTTGAATGGACTTAATTACACCACTTTTATAATGAACGATACATTTCCTGATCAGATCAGCTACTTTTTTTTAAAGCAATCTCTATTCTTATATTCAAAATCAGTGCATTACTTTCTTACTGGGACACTTCTATATATATTTAACCAATTTGCACCCCTTTTTGAACGAAAGTGGTCCGATAGAACGGAATAAAATTAAATTAATTGTCAGCATGTCAAAAAAAGAAAAAATATGTTAAGAAAATAACATTGCCGTCAGTCAGCTGACAGTGACACTTTATTTAAGAACAAACAACATTGCCTATTTTGACACAAACACTTTTATCTCGCTACAGCTCTCCTTCTCGCTCATTTTGTGTTTAAAATTCTGACACATTTTTTTCTTCCACACCCTCAACTCTTCAGGGCAGCATTTGATGTTGGCAACATTTCTTCAAGGCTAATGTGTCAAGTTGATTATAGAAAACATCAATTTGCATCAGTGCAGCCAAGTTTAACAATGTTGACACTTCTTTTTTGTCTAGTTAAGTGCAGGGAAAATGAGTTACGAAAAAAAAAATTCATTCACATTATCTTTTACCTCTTTTTTTTGTAGGTAAGTAGTTGCTTGTTCTTTTTGAGAACCATTTGACAGGTGTATTACTTGACATTTGACATACTCGAAGTAGTTTACCTTGAAAGAGACAATGGCGTTTAACGTTTAAGTCCTGCGAAAGCTTTTAGTTTGCTTGCATTTTGATTGTTGCCTTTAAGCGCTCATTTTTGCAAGAGTTTGTAATTTATTGCGACTTATGACAGCTTCCTCTGATCCTATCGGTCTTATAAGAGTACATACGTAGTTATGGCAAATGTGAGGTGCTTGAAAAAAGTTGTTGAATCAATTAATATGGGTCATTAAAGAGTTTACAAATTGCAGACAAGCGAAGGTTTATGTGGATTTTGCTTTATGGATTCTTGGCATAAACATTGCTACTCCAACTCTGCTCATATCTAATGCACTACTCATTGCAATATGTTCAGGAATGTATTTTGAAAGTTACTAGGGGATTTTCGACTTTGCATATTTCGATTCAGAGCATATTGAAAGAAAAAGCTAAATAAATTTTAACTTTTTGAAATAAAACCCAAACATTTAAGATTATCTGATTTCTTACAAAATTTTGCTTCCGCAAAGCATAATTTTAACATTGCAAAACCTTGAAGCTTTAAAGGCTAGTTTTTTCAAAAAGTGTATCCACTTTTCTTCAAACAAAAATATTCAATTAAAATTTTTTTTTTAGTTTTTAGATTAAGTTTTTTGAAAAAATTTTTCTTTTTAGGAACTTCATGGATAAATCTCCGAAAAATGTACCAAAACATGACTTTTTTAGGTCACCACCTATTTTTTTTTATTTTTTTATTACTTGAAGGTATAGAATATGGTGACCTTAACTTCTGGAACATTTTTAAAAAATGAACATAAGCTTTCAGGGTTGCCATATGTTTTTTTTAAGTTTATATAATAACCAAAAAAAAACCAGGTGGAGGTTAACTAAACGGAGAATGATGAAATGTTGCAAAAAACGATGGAGAATGATGAAACGGAGAATGACAAAATGTTGGAAAAACAGTATTATCACAATGAAAATAGCATTTTTTTTTTTGAAAAGTTGAAACTGATGGATAGCCCCTGTAATTGTTTATTGTTTTACAATAATATTCTATAAAAAAACTAACGAGGAGAAAAACTGCTTCCGTTATTGAGTTATTAGTTATGAGGTGGTTTAGTGGATTGTTTGGGGCTTTCAGGATCTTTAACATAAGTGTTAAGACGTAAGAAAAACCGCATCTCGTTCATGTACCTCTGGTAGAAACGAGTCTTTCAAGATGTGTGAATGGTTTTTACCCGAAATCTGGTAATTTTCTGTTTCTAAAATGCTGCTCCGGAGGCGATTGTTTTTCACAATATTCCCTATGAAATATTAATTCCTAAGATCTGGTCGGGTAGAAGGTTGTGTCACCTCTGGTTTGATGGTAACACACTAGAGAAGAAGCTCAAATGGCGATTTTTCATGCGTAATTGCGTTCAAAAAAATGGTATTTTGAAGGGCACAACCACCCGGAAACACAAAACAGTCTCAAACCTTGCGTGATCATTGGATCTAGAGCCAAATAATATGCAAAAAAATTGCCACCCAGTACAAATTTGAAAAATGGCCAAATTCGAGCAAAATCCACAAATTTTGAGTGTTAATTGAAATAACCGCTTCCGTTATAGGGACCTGGGACTTCAAGATCTTTATAATGGGTGCTTAGACGTAAGAGAAACCGCATTCCGTTGATGTGTCTGAATCGCTAAATTCAGTGCATCACCCTCGAAAAATTATTTTTTAAGATTTTGAGGGAGGCGATCAAAAAAAGTCAGTTTCGCGGTCCATAATAGGGTGCCACATGTTTGAAAAATAACTTGGTGAGATTTCCCCATATCCGAAAACTAACTTAAAGGCAACCTTGTGAGTAATCCTGTTTTGGCAACCCCTTGGCAAAAGTTCTATTGTTTGGAAACAACTAGCGTTCGTACAGTAGCATTTTTGATAGCATCGGACGTAATTGTTTGTATCTGGAATTGATTTAGTAGATAAATTGTTTCACACAAGATTATTAATGTCCCTTCGGCTGAATATGAAGCCTTCAAATGTAGAATCCCACAAGACAAGCTGCTTATATCATTTAACGAATGTATGCAAGGTTTGCTACTGGAAGGTTTTTTTAAGAAATCTTTTTATTTTACTTATCGTGACATTAAATAACTTTCAGGGAGCACTCAGAAGATCTCGTGCAAGAAGACGACATCGTTGAGTTAACAAGTGCTATGAAATATGAAAAAGCTTGTTAAGTTTTTTTTTGAAATTCGCTTTTCGTATGCGATTTAGCAGTTTTCTGCTTCCTATTTTTTATATAAAATTGGACGGGGACTTCATTTCAAAAAACTGTCTAGACTGGGGCGCTGAACCGTTTTTTCTTCATATTTCTGTATACATACTTAACTCAAAATATCAAAATATGAAGATGTCTAGTTCCGGTTTTGGGAAAATAAATACTTCAATATTGGGGTCTACTACAGTAATCGCTGAGAAAAAGTCCAAGATGGTTTTCGATTTTGTAGAGTAAAGAGATACTTATTTGAAATATATTCTGCTGCATACTTTTAGGCTGTCACAGCAATATGGCAGCTTCATATTATTTTGTTTTAAAAAGGTTTTGTTAAATATTCACTGAATGTATTAAACTTAATTCAACTTTGCCTTCCTTCCGGCGACTACATTTTGATTTTAAATGCTACAACAACAACAACAATAGTTGCAAAATCAAAACAAAAGCAAAAAAACATTCAGCACGCAATTTAATTTTCATGGAAATTCCAAAATACAGCACAAATAAAGAGCATGAACTTTGAAAAAATAATAAAAATCCTGCAGCTTTAGTGTTTTTTGTGAATGCAAAAAATGTGTCAAGGTTTCTGCAGCAAAGTTTTTACAGCACTACCAACAACAACAGAAAATTCACTGAAAAAAACAACAAACATTTGAAGTGTGATAGACAGAAAAGAGTCAAGGTGTTTACTGTGGGTGTTTGTGACATTTGTAAGTAGTGTGTGTGGGGGAATGCAAAAACAGCGAAGAGGGGGGACGCTCAAACTTGACACGTGTTTATGTAAACATGGCAAGGGTTAGAGGCGGGGATGCCAATTACTTAATGAAAATTATAATTCCTGTCTTTGTTACATTTTATCAAGAGGGGTTAATTTGTTAAAAGCACTTTCGCGCATCTATGTAATGGCTGAAAATATTCATTCCTAGCAATGATATAAAATTATAAGATCTTTGACTGGAATGTACAACCAGTTAGTCTGTACAGTTGTGAAACTGTGTTAACCAACAGTTTCCTGCTTAAAACCTTGCAATTAGTTTCTGGGAATTAAATGCCGCAGTATCAGCTCCGAAACCTAGTAGATTTTAACTAAGTAGATAGATGTCTGCCATCAAGTATTGAAGAATATTTTAGAGACGATCGCTGGAACAAAAAATATGTTAGTCGTGGGGAAAAGTTGGAGAGAATTGACAGTACAACCTACTGAGGCACAATGGAGAGTTTTTGGCCCTTTGCGAGAGTGTTTTGAATATAAGTTACAGCATACAGTCAGCTTATCCAGTCTCTGCTTCCCAAATTCCCACTCACGCGTGCCCATGACGATCCTGCTGAACGTAGTAACCATTTGAAAGATTGGCTAATTAACGCCAATGGCAGTAAAGGAAATGTGAGTCGGGAAAAGTTGTGGAGAATTGAAGGCACTAGCTCACTACCGTGCACAATGAGAATTATTTTTGGAGTTCCTTTGCACAAAACTAGGGAATGATGCGAAACATATGGTGCCGTATGCAGCTAGCAAATTCAGTTTCTGTTTTGCAATTCCATCTCTCACCTGCCTGTCAAGACTCTGCTGAACTAAGTAATATTTCCTACCCTACCTACGGGACTTAGAAGTCTGCATTCCGTAATTAAACCAAGAAATGTCTGATCCAGAGTCACAGCTTCCTGATCAGCGTCTTTGCGTTGTGCAGTTGCAAAGTCAAAGTTCATACCAGTCTCATTTATACGCTATTCTGGGCATTCAAATGGCAGTGCGTTCATCATCACTGTTCTTCAATCCCTGGTGGAATTAGAATTAGAATAAAAATTAGAAAAGGGTTGAGATTCAGTCGCCAATAGTCACCGCGGCCTATAATGCCTATTGTGCTAACTTTGATAAGACTTAATAAGAAATCAGTCCAAAGGCGCATGGCATCTCAAAAATAGAGAAGCACGCGATAGAAAAGAAACGAAGTTTGTTTCATGCTAGACTGCCACAGTGACATAGAATTTGTATGTTATGCTGTTTCCTATTCTGAATTACAGAATTTACCGAGTTCATCCTGGATATCATCCTAAGTGCAAAATAAAACCTCAAGAGAATTTCTCCATTTAGTTCATATATATCTATATCTCATGTGATCTGCTCTCGCGATCGCCTCATAGACATTCTGGTACGATCGCGCATTTGGCTGCCTTGGGAATTTCAGTCTGGTTAAGTATCGATGGCAACACGCTGCCTTATCGAACTCCAGTAGTTGAGTTAAAGCTATTCGATAAACATCTGATTTTTGGTTCATCATGCTGCGATTCGATAAGGTTATTTTGACGATATACTTTGACGAAGATTAAAACATTCCATATATCTAAACGAGAGATAATTGCCCCTATTCCCGTTGGCGTTTTACATAATGGTCATTTTTAGGGTGTTTTAGTTTATATCGTCATCTCGTTTCTAAATTTGCAGTCTGGAAACATATTAAAATGACGAGAAGTGTTTATCGAGGAATCAGGAACATGAATCATCAACTCTACGTCGTTCCTATATATTGAAATATAGGGGTCGGAAAAAGGATGATAAATGTGATTGATTCCTTTTAGAAACGAGACGACGATAAAAATTAAAACGCCTTAAAAACGACACTTAAAACGCCAACGGGAACAGGGGTGAATGTCGCAAGTTGTTATATATTTGATGACAGTCAGATCTAATGATATCTGTCATTCATTCGCTTCCTGCAATATGTTTTGTAGAACATTTATCTGCCCTCAATCGCCACTTCTTCTGTAGACGAAGTTTGAGTTTGACTTAATTTTCTGATGGCGATTTTAGGAGTGGTATCGGGCTTGGTGCCACATCTCTGGCCATTTAAGTTCTATGTACTATCACTCATCCAAAGTTTTCGGTCAATTAATATAAGTTCGAGTACTTTTTGTGCCGGATATTGTGGTGTAGGAAACATATTATGTGCATAATTAAGTAAAGTTCTACTACAATCGGAATTAACATGGTTCGTCCAAATTATAATGATATACAGTAAAGGATGTGGCACACCAAAAGTAATCTGGGAGAAAAGGTCATTGGAGAAGAAAATCCAAGGACCAAGAAGATCATGGAGCCATGTCATCACACATGATTGCATTAAATGGAGACATTTCCAAAAGAAGATATGTTTTATGAAAACTTTAAGTCTTTACCTTTTTTTTTTAATTTTATTGTCTTAAAAAATATTGTCATTTTCATCTGATGGCATCCCTGTTTACAAAAAGAAGCTATTCATGATAACAACAACGACGACGACTATGACGACGATGACACCGTGTCAAAAACGCATAATTGTGGAAATTCTTCTAAAATAAGTGTCGGTGGCATAAACATACTTACATACGTGCATACGAGTATTTAAAATGCTTGCTGTTGCTTTATTGTTGCTATCGCGTGTTGCTCTTGTAAGCCGTTTAGAACTTGAACCCATTTTTGCTGTCAACTAAAGCAAAAAAAAAAAAAACTTGATGCTTTAAGGCTTACACCTTGAGAAGTGCGTGTAATGCGTTTCAGTTGGTGCAATGTGCTTAATTCTACTTAAGTTGTTGTAGTTGCAGCACAAGCAAAAAGACTAAATAAATTTTTTAAGTTCAGATTATATAAAATTCTTAAAGTTGGCACATAGTACAGTCATTTGCCTGTACTACAAGCTACATATTGTTTTGTTTTCGTATGTGCTATAGTTTAGGAGATATTTTTTTAACAAACCTGTAATTCTCTATAAATAGATATTTTTTTACTTTAAACGTGTGACTCACTGTTCATGAGTTATCGTAATTTTAAGCTCAACACATCACTGTGCCCACTCATAAGCTCCTCTCCTCTCCTCTCCTCTCCTCTCCTCTCCTCTCCTCTCCTCTCCTCTCCTCTCCTCTCCTCTCCTCTCCTCTCCTTCGTTTTTCTCCTCTATGAGCTCCAGCGCTGGTTCCCTCAGCATAAATCATCAATCATTGCACTCATGCACCTCATCAGGCTCATCTCTTTAGCATTCCGCTGGATCTAAGCAGTCCTTCATACTACTGAGATTATTCTTACTTCGGCCGTACTATTAGATGGGAGAACAATCCCTCTGGGAATATGACATACACTTTCGTCAC
The DNA here is from genome assembly GCA_951812925.1 of Calliopum simillimum. NCBI lineage: Eukaryota > Metazoa > Arthropoda > Insecta > Diptera > Lauxaniidae > Calliopum > Calliopum simillimum. The sequence goes on from OX638369.1 coordinate 100,328,147, forward strand.
TACTGTTCATTCCAGAATAACCATCACAGACCTTCTTCAACGTGCTGCTCCACTGTGGTTTAGTGGTCATCTTATCAAATGGTCAAGGAATTTGGAAAGAACTATTAAAGTTCTTAGCACAAATTCTATAAATTTATTTAAGTTTCAAAGAATATACATTCTTTCTTGTACATGCAAATTATAATGTTGACTGCAATTTGTTAGTTTCCAGAATATGACACTTTTACAACGACAACAATAATATAACACTTCATAGCCACTCCAACTAAAAAGACAAGAAGCACAACACTAACAACAAAATTCCGGCAAATGCTCATTTAAATTTTAATTGCTTTATAAATGTTAAAAAGTCCTTGAACTTCTAGAGCAAGCACAACGAGTATTAGGAACATACTGCCTGCAAAAGTTTGCAAAATTTTGTCTACAACTTTTTTTCAAAAAAACCTTAATAGTTTGCTGGCATACTCTTTTTCAAGTATGCCATCCAATCGTGTCTTTGGTTTTCTTCAACTTCACCAATATGCAATAGTAATGTAAGTTGCATATTTTCCTTGAAAAGAAATTTTCGGTTTTTTATTTTAAATAAAACTTATTTTATTATTTGGCAAAAAGTTTATAACGAAAATTTTTGAGTGTTACTTAAAAACATGTGTTAATTACTAGAGAGAGTTCACAGTGCATTTATGCATACGTGCAGTGTGTGATTACTATAGACATAGAAGTTAAAAGTTGCAGTGAAATTTCATATTTAGGACTAAAATCCTGGAGAATTGTCTTATCTCGACTTAGGTTGTTTTGTCAAAAGTCCACAGATATAAATAGGCAAACGAAATTAGTTCAGTCCCTGTTTCTATACCTAAATCTAAATCAAATTGCTTGATTTTGTTTTTTGTTGGAAATGTTGTGAAGAGGAGCAGTGCATAGGATTTTATTTTTTTTAAAAGTGGGCGGTGCCACACCCCTAAGTGGAAAAAATGCTCTCACGAACTCTTGTATGTAATAAAAATGAGTTCTACTCTGAGATGTCTCTATTCTCTATACACTTTACGCATCTATTACGAGAGCACAGTACAATTAATACCTACTAAAATTGCGTCTGGTAGAATTTTCTCGATGATTCTCTAGTGACTAAGTTTTATAGTAGACCGTACAACCTTACAGGCAAAAAAAAAAAACACACCCATACATCAAATCTGAAGCATTTTTGCAAGGCAATTTCGAAACTTTTTTTTTTTTTGACCGAAAGTAGGGTTCGCGCATTAATATTTTTCATCATTTCTTCGGCATTTACAGTCCGATCTTAGAGTTTGATATATCAATATTTATGTCTCAAACAGTCCTTCTCTTTGCTTTGAAGTGCATTGACATGGAGTACCGAGTACCGACCCATAAGATCGCAGTTTCTACCATCCTAATATGTCAGTTTAATGTCGGAAAATTAAAGTTCGCAAAAAATTATTCAACTTTTTTCAAGGTAGTTCTTCGATTATTCCATTAGAACTATTTTAAAAAAATGTTCAACTCTTTTTGCCGAACAGTGGTCTCTATACTTTACCAGAAATAAAAAGTCGACCGTACACCAACAAATCCAAAGCAGTTTTCAAAGGCGATTCCGAAAAAAAATTATTTCAGGTTGCGCATTAACATTTTTCGTCATATCTTCGACATTTAAAGTTCGATCCTAAAGTTTGATACAGTAATGTTTATGTCTAATGTTTTGATCGAAATACTTTCTAAGGAAAAACTTTATGGTTTCATGCTGTCTTTAATTTTCTTACATTAGGGTTGTACATAAGGATGGTAGGAATTGAGATTTGGTAGGTCAGTACTAGATCGGGCTGCTAGATGTCAATGACCTTTGGAGCAAAATATAAGTCGCTAAGACATAATTATTGATAAATCAAACTTTAAGATCGGACTGTAATGGCGATAAATGTTAATGTGTGAACCCTACATTCAGTCAAAATATTTTCGAAATTGCCACGCAAAAATGCTTTGGAATCGATGACGTATGGTGGCCATTTTTTTCTGGAACGGTCTGTTCTGCAGTCGATACAATTACCAATAAAGTCTATACAAGTAAAAATCAGTAAACCCGGAAAAAATCAGTAGATGACATCTGCCTTGAAATTACACCAGAATTAAACTCGCAGGCGAATAAAAGGTGAGGATGTCCCAAAAACATTGAAGATGAGAATAATCCCAAAGTCTTTTCCAATAATTTTTTAAAATTATAAAGAACTGGTTTTGATCTAATTTATAAAAATATTTATTCAAATATGGAAAAAATAGGCTCCAAGGAATCGGAATTCCTCTTTAAATCATAACTTTAATTTTTCTCATTGTATCATAATTTTCCGATATATTATCCACTGAATAAAGGTGAACAAATTTAATATAGTCCTTTACAGAGATTTACGATAGCTTTACAGTTTCGGAAAGTAATGATCCAATTGGAAAAGTTAAAAAAAATGGTTTAAACGAGAAGAACAATGCAATGCCGCTGACAAAAGTGAACTGCACTTCTTTCTGGATGTACGCCATATGTCTGAAACTCTGCATTTTAAGTCAAAGATAACTCAGACCTCAGTCGTGATGAGAAAAAAAGGTTGCCATATTTGGTATCAATGACTTTGAATCTGTCAAAAAAAAAGTTATAGAGATCAAATTCAAATTTTCGTATTGCACAGTATTATATATAAAACACTGAACTAAAGTAAATATTCCAAAGATATTGGAATTATTTTAAATTTTGATTGTATCATAGTATAGAAGAAGTATCTTTAGAAGGTCTTCTATTACTTAATAATAAAACTAATTATTGTTCCATTGAAATTCTGCCTTAATGTTCACATTAAGCAATCTGCGACGAAATATATATTTTCAAACCATAATCTTGGAGAAATTTATCTTTCCTTGCTTTAAACTTCCTTCGCAATGTCAATATCTGTTCCGTTCAATTTGTTCCTATTTTTGACCCTGTGTAACTAAGTCAACTTAATAAATATTTAGTTATGAACTCTCGTGGTGTTTCTGTTAATGTGCGACTTTAATTTAGCGCATAAAATATAGAAACATCATCCCAGTCATAGGAACTAAATGTTGGACTAATGTATGTCTATGGGTTTCTTTGGTTTTTTCATCCTTGGTCCATATTTGTTGCTGCTGTTATTACTTATGTTTAATATATCACATATTTTTTTGTGGACAAACTGTAATTTTATGTTTGTGATTTTTTATTATTGTAATCTAGTTATTGATGTTGTCGTTTTTCTTGTTGTTGTTGTTACAAATTTTTTCGATTCCATTACATTTTGCAGTATCATAAAAAAAAATATTGCCATGATTTTTGCCACTCATGTTGTTTAAGGAGTTTTTTTATTTTTATTTTTCATTATTGTCACCATCAGTGTTGTGCACTATTGAGTATACTTAGTTATTTGGCCTTACTTTAATGTAATCGAAACAGGCTTTGTATACTGAAAAGTTATAGCTGGATGAGAGTTTCAGATCTTTTTTAATGGATTCCCCAGCAAAACCTATAACTGTTACCAAACTAGTTATTTAAGCGTTAGAGTACTCGTATTTTAACGGTTATTTTGCTTGAAGCATCGCAAAATAATTAACCAGTTAGATTTATACGTGCGAGAGTACATGTGACTTTGAAAGAGAGTTACAGCTACAAAAGCTTTTCGCCAAAACATAGCTGTCTTTTTTTTTTCTACTTATGTTTTTTACGAATGTTCGATTTTGAACGGGGCAATGTCGTACACTCAACTTTGACATGCTCGTAAAGCCGTACATCTCAAGCGAATGCGACGAGTAAGCATCCGATAGAAAGATTATTTTGTTGGTTACATCCATGTGTAACAACATTTGTGTAGCGAGAAATTGTATTTGTGTAAGTGAAGAAAAAAAAAATGTGCACGACATTACCCCCCTCAAAATTTGTGGGGTTATGTCGTGCATTGTTTTCCGAGTATAGTAAAGGTACCAAAATGTGTGAGAAATGATAGGTAGTGGTTCTATTAGGGGAGATTTAGCATTATCATGTATTTATTCATTATTATACAGTGTGAAGTACATAATATGTTGTATAGAGTAGAACGGGGCAATGTCGTACACTCGACTTTGACATGCTCGTAAAGCCGTACATCACAAGCGAATGCAACGAGTAAGCATCCGATCGAAAGATAATTTCATTGGTTACATCCATGTGTAACAACATTTGTCTAGCGAGAAATTGTGTTTGTATAAGTGAATGTGCACGACATTACCCCAATGGTCGTTTTAAAGGTCAACTTCGATAACTCGGTGAAGCCCAAAATTTTTTTGGAAATCAAATACTTCTTTTCTTTGGCAGGATATTTCGTTTCAGAAATCACTTACCTGGTATATTTTCACGCAAGGAAAATTATTTTTCTGACCCGATGAAAAAACACTTTTATCGTCCCGAAAGCGTACTTTTTGAAAAAAAGGTTACTCTGTAGAGACGAACTGGTGAAAATTGCTAGTATTATATGCATAAGCTCAGTAGGTCAGCAGGTCCCTACCTTACGATCAGTTGGTAAATCATTCAATTCCTTGGGCTAAAACAGCCAGTGCACGACATTACCCCCTGCACGACATTACCCCGTTCTACTCTACTGGTTGTTTCTACTGTTGTTTGTTAGTTTTAGGACTAATAGTTAAATTGTTAAAAGTAATCCAATTCAGTTTAGAGTATTACAGAACTTACAACTATTTGAACTAATCTATTAAACTTGTACACACATCATCCGTAAAGTGATGGAAAGGTGAAAGAATGTGATTTTAATTGTTGTGTTGAAAAGTGTCATCATGGAAAAATGATTGTTCCATAGTAAATCTAGAACTCGAGATGAGTTCTGAAATGTTAGTAGATTTTCTAGAATCAGCTCTTCTAGACTATTTGGAAATAGAAATGTCTGGATGAGAAAAAAACTGCTAGTAAGATAGAGTATTGTTAAAAAATGCACGTTTGAGATTTCTTAATCTTTCAGCAGTCCGCAGATGAAATTATTGCAGGATTAATTTAATTGAGATTCTGAAGCAGTTTGTTATCGCCACTCAATATTCAGCTTATTACGCTAATCTTGTTTCTTGAGCAGGAGTTCGGTCGTATTGCTACATTATTTAAGGAAAAAGTATTGGATGTTTTCTTACTCTGCATCATTATGACAGACTACATTTGATTTGGAAAAGGTTTTGTTTATAAAAAGTTCTTGAACAGAGATTTGCCAACACCATAGTTTCAAATTTACACAATTGATTTGTAAGGTTAAAATAAACAATTATAAAATGTTTATTTCAAAATGTTTTCATAACCGTTTTCCAAACTTACGAAAAATTTTTTTAATTTTTCAATAACTTATCGAATTAAGTAAAATACAAGGCATATGAACCATAACTGGCACGTCAGTTGATAAGATTGCCGACTTGTAGCTTGGAAGTCAAAAGTTTGATTCTCAGTAAATATAAGTTTTTGTTTTTATTTTTAATTAAATATAAAAATATTGGGAGAATGTTGTTTAATAAACTTAGTAAACATAACAAAATGTTAAATGAAAAATGTTAAAAATCAATAATAAATAAAATCATAAAATGTTGTGTAAAAACATTTATAATAAGCTTGTTCCAAATAATTTTCACAAGCTTGCTATAGAGGGTCCAATTTCGATTAAAATTAATAAAATTCAAGAATTTCTAAACATTTCGCAAGATACTTTCCAAACGAAATGTTTGCTTCAATAAGCGTATAATAAGATATTTTCTAACCGTTTTTGTTTGTTGGGAGTTTATTTGTTACAAAAATAGAATAATTTTATTTTTTTCTATTATTTTAATGATCGACTTTAGTTCTTTTTAAAAATACACTTGCTTAGTGACTTCTTATCAATTCACAGTTTTGTCATTAACTTATTAAATAGTTTCATTTCGGACGTTTCACATAATGGGTAGTTTCATTAAACAGGGCTTATATATTAATACTCTCATTTTCATTATATCCGACTGAATACTCCTAAACTTTATAATTATAATCATCAGTGCTATCAATAAATTTCTTAAAAACATTAACGACCACAAAATGTCATGATTCTTAGTAGTGTTAGTTAACAAGTCTTACTTGTATTGGCACAACACCGTTTTCAACACTCTGATTTTGTTATAAAATTGTACTACATAAATTTCACACTCTTGTTAATATTACTTTTTGTTATTGTCGTTGTAGTAATGTTAACATATATATGTGTGCATATGTGTTTCTGTGTGATTTTATTTCATTGCTCTCTAGAGGTGTTTTTTTTATATACCTATGTATATGTGCATATAAGTACAATATATCCATCCATGTCCGTCGTGTTCTGTGTATTCGTGTGATTTTGATTTATGGTTTTGCAATATTTCATGCTGGAAAATTAAGTGTTACCTTTTTTTGATGTGTGCGGTGGTGGTTGATTTTTTAGCAACAACAAAAACAACAAGAGCAACAATAACAAGAAAAATTGTTTGCATGTACCATTAGGTGAATATATACATATGTGTATGTGTCTGTATGAAACATTCAATTTTACATTCCAGTTTGACATTTAATTTATTGGTGGTAGTTGTTGGGAAGTAAAATGGAAATATTTAGCCATTGATTGAGTGTTTTATTAAAGGTGTTTTATTATGTTTATATTGCTCTATGACAATTTATGATCTGTAGTTATGTGAGAAAAATTTTTATTTGCATTCCATTCAAAGCAACGTACTTGAATCACTAAAAGATTGCAATGTATTTAACTGTGGAATATTAGAGAAACGAAAGAATTTTGAAAAAATTGGCATTTAATCGAAATAGATCAAGAGTTTAAATTAAAAAACGCTGCAAAAGCAGCTATTGACGAGCAGTTGAGGGATTTGAGAAATTTTAGTTAGTGTTTCACAAAGTAAATCAGCAATATTGTACTTCTGCCAAAATCCAAGTTTCTTTATGAACAGTCTTAACCGGTGCTGTGCAAAACGCGACTCAGGGTATCAAAGAGAGGACCTTTTGCTTATCTTTTTGTATAGGATGAAATGAGACAAAAAAAGAAGAAATAATTTTGCCCAGCACCGATATTAACGCATTTCTTGCCGTACTTAATGAAAGTTCAAATCTAGAATTGATATTAAGCTTTCTTAAGTTATAACGACTCCAAAAACTCAAATCCGTTGTCCAAAATTTTTTATATGATATAATTTCGCCAGATGAGACTGCTCAAAAAGTCGAATAATGGCGATTCACGTTCTTATATTGAATACGGGTATTAGATATGAATTAGCTCACTATTTCTCGATTTGTATACGGTACAACCTTTAGTTTTGTGAGGTTTGTTTAAATAATACGTGAGCTAAAAAAATAGCGTGGATGTGATGATATTATTTTGCATCTCATCGAGGTCAACGTTTAAGCCTTCGTTATTTCTTCTCCTTAAATATTTTTCCTGAATATACCTACCCCCTGAAACCACGCTTTAGGTGGGCATACTTGCAGTGTGAGGCAAAGATTGTGTTTCGGCGATCGGTCACTGTGCAACTTTTCAAACAGCTATTTTTGCAGATCTGCCTATGCTTCCTTGTGGAAATAAATCATAAATAAACTAACTTCATATTAAAAGTATAAATATAGACCTTTATGTATAGCAAACAAGAACATTTAAAAACTAGTAAGGGTGTAAGTTTTGGCCTGGCCAAAAAATAAATACCCTACACTGCAGTATTTTGAAGCTATGCTTATAAAGTAGGTGCCACGCCCTCTTGTCCGAGTTCGTCTAGTTTAAGCTTAGAGGGTGCATTTATAGTCTTTAGTATTTTAGTGAAATTTAGTTGGATTATCTCAAAAAACTCTTTCAGTATAGCATTTTGAAACTTTTGCTTATGTAGGAGGTGCCACTCCCTTTTGTCCAAATTCGCCTTGTTTTTTTTAGAACTTGCACTTCCAATTCGTAGTATTTATGTGTATTTTGGTTGCATTTCGTGAAAAATACTCCTAAAATTTAATTTTGAATATATTTTTTGTATGGGCGGTAGGCGTGTCCGTTGACCGATTTTGTTCATTTTCAATCCCCCGAGTTAACTTTAACGACGGAGGCTGTGCACCAAATTTCATTGAATTATCTTGCTTAGTTTTCCCAAAAAGTGTATTTCGACACACAGCCAGCCAGCCAGCCACCCAGCCAGCCACCCAGCCAGCCAGCCAGACAGACGGACATGGCTATAACGACTCAGGAGGTGACGCTGATCAAGAATATATATACTTTTCTATATCTGCCACGCCTCCTTCTGTGCGTTACAAACGGAAGGACAAAGTGAATATACCCTAGGTGTAGGGTATAAAAATTATTTATTATAATAATGTACACATTTTTGTGGTCATCGAATCCAAACAACTTTTTAATGCTGTTTCTGAAAGTAAATGAGGTTTCTAGCAAATCCATATTTGAGTTTTATTAGTTTGGCTCGAAGCTTGAATTAATAGTTCCATGTATAAATGTGTATGGTTCTTACTATAAAATCCGAACTGGAGCCAAACTATCAAAACCAAGATAGGTTCTTGCTAGTAATATCAAGTACATTCAGGAACAGCACTCAAAAAGTTTCTTGTTGGACTGGGTTATAAGTCATTTAATCCATTAAAAATTAGTCTGTATATAATTGATTTTTTAACCATCGATTGCAGCCTAAGGAGGGTTGGCCGAAAACATATGTTTCTAAAGGCCAATTTAATGATTTGGTATTACTCAAATTCGGATGGAGAAAAGTAATTGCATGAAAAAGACAAAATTTGGTGTTCAAAAATTCGATTTCCGCCGCTTTGATAATTGGTTCTAACTCAGCATAGAATATGCTTCATTAGGGAATTAGGTTATACTTTAGTTTTGAGTTATAGGTGGGAGTGAAGACTTCAGCACCCAACCCCGAACATTGTTAAAAGTCATCGAAAATTCGGTTATCCCAGCTATCTCTCAATAGTTTTAAGAGCAGTGAATTCTTTCTAGAAATTTAGGGAAAAAATTGTTAAACATCCGACTTAAAACATCCGAATAAATAAAATAGTATATGCATTGCGAACGTAATACTAAGAGATTTGACTCTTCTCGAGGGTTTAAAAATGTATCAAAAACCACTTATTGGGATTTTTGTTGTACGACTAGTTTAGTCTCAAAAAAAAGTTCTATTTCCAAATATGGGAGAAGGGGGAGGTTTCGACACCCTAACAAAAAAGTCCTTATATCTTCCAAACGCAATTGTGCATGTTATTTTGAATACACATAGACTATGCATGAATATGTGTGCTTCTTTTATAAATTACAAAAAAATCGATATGTTTGCTATTTTCGGAAATGTGACCAATAAACCAAAGTTAAAATAAATGACGAAACCTCCCACTTTTGGGGAGGCTTCGTCAATCATATAAATTCTTGATTCCCTTGATTTTTTAAAACCTTCAACCTTCTGAATGTAGATGGTAAAAGACAAATTACTTCCGGTGATACAATGGGAGAACGAAAATCAGGGGTGTCGTCTTCAATCGGGGCCATATCCAGCAAATCATTCGGGCCAGGAAGGTCAGAGCCTTGAACGAGTTCGAGACATGATTCAGGCTGATTCTATATCCATTTGCACATCGGCATAAGTACCGAACTCCATATCTTGTTAAAAATCAGATTCATGGAAAATAATTGAGTCATATGTAAAAATTTCAGTTGTCGAATCCTCCCATTTACACTTGACGAATCCTCCCTTATCCACTTGTTTCCAAATTTCCAAAATTTCGCAGTTATCTTTTATTTATTTTGCAAACCTTAAATGTAGTATTAAAGTAATAATATATTTAAGTATCTGCTAAAAAAAAAACGGAAATTTTATGGTTTATTAACCGAGTATCACACAAAAAGCAAGAAGCAAATATTACATCAACTTGCTATAAAAATACAAAATCACGACTTACTACGCACCCTTGCCGAATTACGCCGAGAAATTTTTATGATAGCTGCGTACCATTAGGAGTAAGACTTTTTGGCTTACACGCGGGAGTAAGTGCGGATAGAAATCGCGAAATTTGGCACTGATGAAGCCTCCCACGTGTCGAAACCTCCCCCTTCTACCCTACATCCAAAGAAACGTCTGAAATCCAGAATTTGTTCATTAAATAGGGTCTTAGTTTAAATTCATACCGAAACCAATTCAAACGTTAGTTTGAAGTACTTTTAAAGCGATATCTTATTAATTTTTTTTTTCGTTTTGAGAAAAACCAATGGAGTACTTTTGATTCTACTGAAGATCCATTTTGGCTTAAATAGAAAACATGTTTTTTGGTCATAACTTTTTTTTTATTACAAAATGAATACCCAAGGGTGCTTCAGAAATAAAGACGCTACTCTAACAAAAATTTTGGCGTCTAAAAATTATATTTTTTTTTTAGGAATATAGATAATACTCGCGTTCCAAAATCGATTTTTTTACATGTGTACATGGCAAAAAATGCTTAAAATTGTCCCAAATATTAGTGCGAATTTTTTCAGAATTTTTTGAGATATTTTTTTAATTTTTCAAAACTCAAAAAAATTAATAATAAAAAATAATTTAGAAAAATTCCGAAAAAAATCACACCTATTTTTTGAAGGATTCTAAGCATTTTATGACATATGAAATTTTTTCGTAGATGCTTCGGTTTTGAGTAAACTTAGCATTTTGATGACGAATGTGAGCTCAACAGCTGAAAACTCAATTTGATAAGTTTTTGAAAAACTACAATGCATCTCAAAAAATTCTGAAAAAATTCTCACGTATCCTTTGAACAATTCCAAGCATTTTTTGCGCTATCAATTTTTTCCTTTAGATGGTTTCCTTTTGAGTAAAAAATCATTTTTCCTGCCATATTAATTAAAAACGTAAAGAAAATCGATTTTGGGACGCGAATATTTTAAACGCCAAAATTTTTGTTAGAGCTTAGTCTTATTTCTGAAGCACCTTCGGGTATCCATTTTGTAATGAAAAAAAGTTATGAATAAAAACATGTTTTTTAGCCCAAATGGGCCTTCAGTGGAATCAAAAGTGCTCCATTGGTTTTTCTCGGAACTAAAAAAAAAAATGATGCAGATATCAATTTTAAGAGTCCGTCTAATTTTGAGTCGGTTTCGTGATATTTTTTTTTCTTCATACAACCGGTCCATTGTTCATATGTCATGCTTCAACTCATGTTTCTTTAAATATTTTCTTATATCTCGCTCAATTACTTAAATTACAAGTTGATTTTTTCTTCGGTCAATGATTATGCGAAAATGAGTTTTATTTTTAGAATCATAGAAAGTTTAAAAGTGGAAAAGCCTCTTTGTTTTTTGTACTGTCATGTACTTACGTATATACACACATACAAATGTGTGCGTACTTTTTGTTTGTTTTGGTGTTTTTCTTTTGGGTTCTTCTTCAATTTGTTGTGTTATTTGATTTTAGTGCCCGTTAAAAAATGTAGCAGTGATTTTTTAACGCTCTCTTGATTTTTACTACATTGCCATTTTTTTTTTTTTTTTTTTTTTGCAACCCACAGCTGTTGCTAGAAATGTTTGTTGCTGCTCGAGCTCTCTTTCTTGTTAGTTAGTTTTTGGTTTGTCTTGTATCATATCACTTCGTTTCATCCTTTACCGACGGCAACACTGCCGCTTCCTCTAGTCTTTTTTGAAGTCATCTCGAACATATCAAGTTTATCTTCCGTATTTCGCAACGAAAGCGGAAACAGGATGTGGAGCTCTTTTGCCATGATGTTATATAGCAAAAATGATGATAGAGCGCATAGTACACTGTACAAAATTAACAAGTTTTTAAAGTATACTGGTGTAAGTATGCTATGCGTTTGTTCTTAGACATGTATCGTCCTTTTAGCTAAGTGTGTCTTATTTCACAGCACTGCCATTCTCTTTAACTTTCTGTTTATTTAATTTTTTTGTCATTGCTATTTTCTTTCAATTAAAAATCAATGAAGCAACAAAATTCAATAAGAATTCTCTCAGTGTAATAACAGCAGCAGATGTTGCTTATATTCTTATACTGACAAAATACCGTTATAGACTGTTCTTTCAAAGGATACGAAGATGAAGCACTTTGTTAAGGATAAGCAAGTAAGTGTTGCCACCACTACCACCACCACCACCATCACCATCGTCATATCATACTAAAAAATGAATTTAAATTCCATACCCAAGTGTATTTGCTTCGTTTGTTACATAAGATATTGCACAGGAGCAAGAAAAAAGAAAAAGGATAAATATTGCATAGTATTCTTAAAAGCTATGAATTTTATCACTATTGTTATTTTATTTGATAACCTGAAGGACATGCACCTGATTATGGAATAAGACAAATTGTGATATTTTTTCGGAGACACTTTTTAAACTTTAATAAGAAAATTGTATAAAATTGCCAAATCATCTCGTTATTGTTTTCAATTGATGTGGTTTATGTAATGTAAGCTTTATAAGGTTATTGGTTTGTAGAACATAACTTTGCTTTAATTAAATCTATCAAGGGTGTTAAAACCCCATCAATCCCAAGAATGTTGCAAATATATCAGTTATACCCAGCATTTAACCCTTGGCTATGCATTCGAGTTAACTATTTAAGACAACTTTTATAGAAAATTATTTCATCTATAACTCTTGTTCACACAATAATACTCTCAGTTCAATAGAAGCACTATAGTATTAACAAGCTCTGTTTCTGACCTTTGAGCACAGAGACTATTCTGCGAAGGTAGCTTTATCCAATTAATTTAAAGAAATGTTATACTCCAAAGAAAAAATTAAGAACGTAATAAATTGGAAATAATAAATCGAAATATTTAAGTACATATTGGCAGTAGCTATCTAATACCTTTTTTCCACTACAGTTAACTAAGCAAATGTAAGCCAAAGCTAAATTCAACGAATCTTAAATAAGCTGTACAGTAAGTAAGTAGGGGAACTGATGCTATTGTGGTATAGTTGTGGTCGCATATCTCCGATTTGGGAAAGAACCTGGGAACGTCACTGCTTTTATCCTATCAGAAAACATGAAAAACCAGAGATGTGTTGCTGTCATGCACCAAACAAAATTTTTCTGGTGTCAGTTGAACGAAACTTAAGTCGCGTGTGGTTGATTTTTTTTTCCGGATTTTTTGAAAAAAAAAATTTTGTTAAGAAAAAGTTGCTTTTTGGTGAAGTTTTATTTATATTCAATAAAGGTAAGTGCTAAGAATTGCGAAATAAGCGTTTAACTGTTTAGATTCACAACGTTTCCCATTTTATTTTAAGAATTTTGTAATTTCTAAAAATTGGCCAGTGTGGTATAGTCGGGATTCGCTAATGCGGTATATGAATATTTCTTGCTATCCTTAGCATTATTTGATTGCTGTTAATTTTTTTTTAAAAAACTATGAGTTTGAGCACCAATGTAAATGTTATTATGAACTTATTTCATACCTTTCAAACTTTATATTTGGTTGTATGGTTAAGTATACCATATTACCCTATTTATATTTACCACATTAGCAGCCCACTTTACAAATACTGATCAGTATATATACCACATTGTGCCACCATATATACCACATTACCTCCCAACTTTTTGAAAAGAGCTTTCTTGACTTTTTTCAGATTTTGCTCAATAACTTTTTTTAATGAAATTGCACACATTTAATTGAAATATATTCTGTAGCCAATACTTCAATGATCAGAATAAAAAAATTTGGCTGAAATTGATCTAACGGTTCCCTTTCAAATTCCACCTAAACATTAGCTATACCACAATAGCATAAGTTCCCCTATATTGTAGAGTATCCACCTATTTTCTTTACATGCAATACCGAATATTCTTGAACGTACATATATTACAATATGAGAAACTAAAAAGATGTAATATTCATGTTGTTTGCCAAAAATAATGATTCGTTTCCCTTTTAATAAGACTTACACTCTTACACTTTTTCCTTCCATTTGTAAAACGGATAAGTAGGCGTGACTGGTATGGAAAAATATATATTGGCGATTCTCATAAAAATTAACCATTTAATGTCCCGGGGCACAAAACCATGTTTAAATTTGATATTTTAATTATTTAATAAAGATACTAAACCAGAGCTTCTATAGCTTAAAAAAATAGTTTTAAATATTTTATTATGAAATTATAAAACAAAGCATTAAGAACTCATTCTCCATCCTCTCCTTAACGGCTTCTTATTGCACTTAATTTGCCCGTTTCGTATATTACGATAGTTTTTTTAAAAAAAAGTATACGAGTACGACGTTAGCCGTGTGTCTTTTGACGCATATATACAATTGTGGATAATTTTAAATTGCGATAACTCATGAACAGTGAGTCGCACAATAAAACTCTAAGAATTTTTTTTATGGAGAATCACGTTCTCTACAAAAACTTTTCATTTTATTTAAAAAAAAAAATTTTTTTTTAGGAGTTATTCTATAAAAACTGGTTAAGCGCCGATAAACGGCAAAAAATCACTTGTTTTTAAATAAGTTCTAAATAATTATTTTTTTTTTTACAAAAGATTAAAATTATTTGTAGAGCATGTGGTTCTCGATGAAAAATACCCATGGACTTTTTATCGTACGACTCACCGTTCATAAGTTATCGCAATTTGAAAATTACCATAATTGTATATACGCTTCAAAAGAAACACGGCTAATAGCCGTTTGTTTATTTATTTCAGCTAATGTTTTTCTCTGTTAACTCTTCCAAAACATATTTCTATGCATGACCATGAAAGATGGTCTTTCATTTGAGACTATCACCGCTCAGTTTTTCTTATTCTAACTGTATTTTTTAATTATTGAGTAAAAAGAGAACTAAAAGTAAAGAGAAAGAGGAGTTTTGATTTTTCGATGGTGAGTGTTTGTGTGTTTTTTTAATAAAAGTTTAAAAATTTTGTTAAGAATGCAAGTGTGCATTATTCTCCGCGTAAGTTTTTTTTATATTAATATACATATTATTTTATCTTCATATCAATAGACAATTAGAGGGGCTATCCACCAGTTTCAACTTTTTTAAAAATAATTGCTATTTTCATTGTGATATTACTGTTCTTGCAACATTTCATCATTCTCCATTTAATCATTCTCCATAGTTTTTTTGCAGTATTTCATCATTCTCCGTTTAATAACTCTTCATCTGGTTTTTTTTTTTTCTGTTGTTAGTTATAGACTTTTTTCGAACATGAATTTTTAGGGTTGCCAACAAGCTATTTTCAAAAATCTTATTTAATTCTTATGTTTTTTGACTAAATTGAAATTTTTGGTTTCAAACCGCTCAGATAAACTTTTCTGAAATTGTATAAAAATTTTCTGTTTAATGAGTTTTCAACGATTTAAGCGTCGATCAATTTTTTAATTTTGCAGTGTGTAATTACAATGGCGAACGTAAAAAAAGTAAGGTTTCAAATAAATTTTCGAAAAACGTCACCACCTGAGTTGGTACAGCCATGTCCGTTTGTCTGTCTGAATGGGTGTTTGTCACACAAAAACTTAGCAAGAAAATTCGATGCTATTTTGTGCACTGCATCCGTTGCAAAGGTTAGCTCGGGGATTGAAAATGGGCAAAATCGGTTGACAGACACCCCTAACGAAAACTCAAAAAAATCATTTGACACGCTTTATTCAGAGCATTATTAGCGGCAAGGCATACAAAATACAAGCCAATGCTAGAAACAGTAAACGCAAGCTTTTAACATGGCGAACTCGGGAGTTGCACCTCTCATAAAGAAAAGTACCTGGAGACCGATCCCTGCTCGGTCAACAATCTAATCTTATTAATTTAGTCGATGTTTTTATTCATAGCTATTTTTTGTTATGAATCTTGTATCTTTTCACTTCTAACGGTAATGCTTTCAAAATGATAAATAAGCCGATGAGAATAATAATAAGAAAAAACTCAGAAAGCATTGAATGGTATAGAAAAATATCAAAAATTCAAAATTTTTTTTTTAGAATGCCCTAAAATAAATAAATGGGATATGCCACGCACCCAAAATATTTCGTCTTTTATATGGCAGCTGAAATATCTTATCTTTAAAGGATCATATCTCGGAAAATAAGAATCCTATTGGAAAAATCCGAAAGGATATTTGGATAAGGAAGAGTGTAACTGTTCGATGCTATTAATAAAATAGAATTTCACCCTTTCTTATAGCTACGCTTTAAGACTGAACACAGCGTTTTCTTCAACTTCAAGCAAAGATATTTCAAAATCCTGCAGGTATAATGACAGTTCTACTGATAAAGACGGATTCAGCGTCAAAAAGTACATAAGACTGCATATAAGAATTAAACAGTTCATTCCATTTTTTTTTGTGCCTGAGTTATTAACCAAAATTTTTATTTTGATAAAAAAAGTGGGCGCGGCAATTATTAAACAAAGCTTTCTTTTTCTTATGCTTTAGATACTTCTCATCCAGATCTGCATACAAAATTTCATCAAAATATGTTGTATCATTTGCGAGAAATAGCATTTAATGTGTTTTACTTGTATGGGAGGTTCCACGCGCACTTTCGATATATTGCCTTATTTCTGGTCGTAGGTGTCTAATAGCAAGTAGACTCCCTACAGTTCAGAAAGATTGTTTTAGTAGTTTTCTTT